>VZRJ01001657.1:108168-149484 GCA_013397565.1 Ptilonorhynchus violaceus
GGAGCCGGCCCCGCCCGGCACAGGTAACGCGAGCAGCCGCCGGGCGCGCCCCCTCGCTCGGTGCCGCGGGACACCTTTCTGTAGTGCCCTCGTGTTTCCAGACTAGTTTCCAGAGTAGTTTAGGACTTAACTGGTTTCCCCGTAGTTATTGATCACAGACAGGAGTATCAGGAGTATCTGCTCACAGTCGCAAAAATCCTCAAGCGTCACTTGTCACTTTTTTGGAGGGTGTACTTTCCTGTCCTTTTATTCCCCTTTCCCTGACACTGATGCAGCCGTCTTACCCGTCCTGTTTAATGACAAGTTGTTCGTGTTAAATGATGCCGCCTTAGCTAAAACGCCTCCCGCGCTTGCTCGGATAAGTCTCTGGTTGTGTTGTGCCCGAGATTCATTGTTTCTGTGATGCTGCTGTGGTGTGTGAGTCTCCTAATGCCACCTCAGTGAGACTTAACACCTCAGTAGTGACAAAGCGGCTGTAGTAATGCAGATTGCAATATGCACAGTTTTGCCGTCCACCACCATTTCTGTGAAATCACGGTCTTTACAGGTCCTGCTCTGTTCCATAGCTGAATCTGCAAAACCAGAAGTTTCAAGAATCTTTTTAATGAGTCAGTAGAGGGTGTGCTGATAATGCAGCTGTCTTATTTATCCAGTCACAAATTGTGTTAAAGTATTGTGAAGAAGAGGAGTGTGTAGTTGAAGGACTGTTCTTCACTGGTGTTTGGAGCTTGTGGGGTGAAACTTCAGGTTCAGTTGGCAGCTGGATCGAGTAGTATTTTGCTCATACAAAGCTCTTGCTTGGGACACCTACTTGTGGTTAACTGTGTGGAATAGGACTGTAGCTGCCAGACTGGGTCTTTAGCTGCTTGTTATTTATTGTTAATTCTTTCAAAGTGTGTGACATTACATGTGCTGGGACAGGCTTACTTAAAATTGTCAGACACAGAGGAGGGCAGAGAAGGTTGTGTAATTTAGAGCGTGATGTGCTGGTATTGGTTAAGCTGGAACGCTGAAAGAATCTAATCTGGTAACAGACCTGAGTGGATTCTGCTAAATGTGAAGCTGCTTTTTTGCTGGAGTTTACCAGGACTGGCAGAGATATTTAATAGGCTGCTGTGAGTGAAACACTGCAATCACATGTGATTATTAGCAAGAGACTAATATGGAGGGAGACTGTTTGGGTGGGAGGGAGATGTCAGACAGTTGGGTTTGAAAGGGCTGGTTTGCGTTGAAGAGTGTAAGTTGTGCACCACAGGACTCTACAAGCAATTTAATTTTAAATGGAGTGATAGTGGAAAGAAGACTTACTTTCTGTAGTTCTTCGTTACAATTTGCTTGCGGAATGATCTCTTTGTTTGGATGATAAGCTGTAAAGGCAAGATATTGCTTACTAAACCATGATGCAGAAGGCTTTCAACCTACTTTAGACTTACTCAGAAAAGAATATTTCTCCAGTGCTTCTGTATCTCCTGAATGTTTCACTTTGTGAGTCCTGACTGCCATTGAGCCCATGCTGTCTTAGCTGAAGCTGGCTGTAGTAGTGAATCCTTAGCACACCATTGTAGTAAGTTTTTTGTAGAGAACCTACGGTTTTCTTCACAGAAGTTCAGCTTCACTTAAAGTAACTGTTTTCTAAGTAACCCTGGCAGAGAGAAATAAGCATGCTGCATGCCAAGACTTGCCCAATGTGTTGCTTTAACTATCTTACAGTAAGTATTTTCACATGGCTTGTGAGTGATTCCAAATTCATTTGAATTTCCCAGTACTTTGACTTTCCGATAAGTAACAAACACCTCAGGAGGAATTTAGGAGTGAGGTATATGTGTTTGTGATCTGAACATCTGAACTAAGCAAGTAGATAGGAGTAAATTATGAGAAAGATTTAACTAACAAAACATCTGGTGGTGCCTTCTTGTTTTTCATGGAGAGCCAAAGCATGCCTTCTAAGTTGATAATTCAGGTCCTGGAAAAACAAAATTATCAGTTTAATCAGGGTTGCTTGCAGTTAGCATTTGTTGTTGTTGAGATTTCCTTCTTCTCCCTGCTGTGCTGTTCTCCCCCATTTCCTGATGTGGAAAAATCACTAGCAGTAACTCGTCTGTGAATGTCAGTTTATCGATGCTTATTCATATATCCCAAACTACAATTTCTGAGGTAATTTTTTGAGGTTCTTGTGTTAGACACACCATTATCTGCGACCTTTCCAAATTATCAACCACTTATTCAGAAAAAAACTTTAAAGGAGTGTAAAACCCCTAACTTTATAAAATGCACATAGTGAGAAGTCAATTCAACACAATGACACCTGAGTAGAGGTGTGTGGGTAGGATCCATTCTACTTCCATTTTGTGCTTCTGTGTTTTTTCCTGATAGAGAAAAATGCTGCTTGAAGAGCTAAATGTCACCAAGTGGACCAAGCTCAATGTAGATGAAGAGTTGCTGTGGCCAGAATTAAGTCCGTGCAAGAGAAAGAGGTGGGCTTGAAGGCATGATGTTGCCTGCTACTTGATGCACAGCAGGATTCTTCTGTGCCCGCCTATGTAGCATGTTCAGGGAATCCTGGAATTAGATCTTGGCCCCACAGCTGCCATCACTGAGCTAGCCTGGCCTACAGTCTTCTCCCTTGAAGGCAGTGAGTGTGTGCAAATCTTCTCCCTTCAAGCTTCAGTATAATTGTCTCTTTCTTTGTAATTTTCTTGTTATCTTATGGTGAGATTTGATAAAGGGGCATTGCTTATGTTCTGACCTGCAAAATTGGGTATTAGCACAAGTGAATGCTATGTCTTTTTTCTAAAAAAAGTTGTGTGTCAGATATATGTAGTTCAGCCTGACTGAATTAAAAAGAGAGGAGGTAGCAGCTATCCCTTCTTGTTACTTTGAACACTCTCCATTTCAAGCTTTTGCTCAGTTTTCCCAATTTCACATCACACATTCCATTCACACTTTGTTTTACTTCTGAGATGCTGTATTGGGGTTGTTCTTATATTATTCCTGTGCTGGATGGCTTGAAAACTCAGCTTCCTCAGATTACTTCTGATTTTTGTTGTTGTTTGCAACTTCTCATTTCTGAATGTAAAATCAGTAAAGAAGTTGAAAGCACTCATTTATGTTGTGAAATTGTCCTTTAACTTCTGTCTAGTCTTTGGTAAAATTTGTTGATCACTTTTATATACCCTGTTTTTCTTGCTTAGGAGTGGTTTCTAACTGGACCAAGATTCCTCCACCGCTGTTCAAAAAAGTTGTCATTGTGCTGATAGATGCTTTGAGAGATGACTTTGTGTTTGGATCCAAAGGTAAACAGTTCATGCCGTATACTACGCAAGTTGTTGAAAAAGGCACTTCCTACAGCTTCATTGCTGAAGCGAAGCCACCCACTGTGACTATGCCTCGAATTAAGGTAAGTGGGTTGTTTCGTTTGAGAGGGTCTGAAGTATGGGTTGTTTCATATGCTTGGAGTAGGCATAAAGGACAGGTTTGTTGTGTTAGTGCAATCTGTGGCTGAATCTCTTTACTGTAGTAGTGCATGTGATAGAGCCATGATTTGCCATGGCCAAGGGGTTAAGGACAGATAAGGCCCTAGTGCAGGGTTAAATGATTGACTTCACCTTTTTATTTGTATGGGAAGGCAGTAGCCTCTCAATTGTTGAATTTTCCAGTTGTCTTCTATCCAGGAACATTTTTGTTGGTGTTTCTCTGTGTTCTTGTAACTGTTGATAGAAAGTCCAGTTTAGTATAAAGTTGTTCTGTGATAGGGATGTTTTTGAAGAGCTTAAAATGAAATTGTGCAAGTTCCAGGTAACTAAAAGATTAATTGTTTAGGTGTCATCAAAATACTTGATCATTCAGGCTTGTCAGCGATGGATCTGAGTGACACCTTTGCATTGAGGAAGCTGAGGGAGTGATCATTGGTAGGTCAACTAGCAGACAAGTGAGAGAGTGGGGGAGAGGCAGTCTGGTAACTCTTTATAGGTGGATTTCATTGCTTTTTTCTAGAAGTTACTTACTGTTTTGAATGTGCTGTCATTGTTATTGTTGACTCAGTTTACTTAGACCTAAACTGTCTTTTGGTGGTTTAATGACTAGTAAATGAAACAAATACCAACTATCATATCAACTGTCTTTTTTCTGTCCACTAATTAAGACAGTATCATTTTTACCCTTTGTAAAGCAGTTCTCTCTAACATCAACTAGCGCTGTGTTGTGGCAGGTGAGGTTATGTGGCAAGGCAGCATATGTTCTTTTACTTTGTTATGTTTCTTTACTAAAAATAGAATGTGTCTGCCATCTGGTTTGTTGCTTCCTCCTGCTTACATTGCTGCTGTCTCTGGAAGCTTCTTGTTTAATGTCTCTTTTCTTGTTTTGTGTAGGCTTTGATGACAGGTAGCATACCCGGTTTCATCGATGTTATTGTGAACCTCAATTCTCCAGCTCTGTTGGAAGACAATCTGATATGGCAGGCAAAAACAGCTGGGAAAAGAATAATATTTTACGGTGATGATACTTGGGTTAAATTGTTCCCAAAGCACTTTGTGGAGTATGATGGGACAACATCATTTTTTGTGTCAGACTTTACAGAGGTGAGAGGCTTTGTATGATCCCAAGTTAAATAAAGTGGGTATAAACAGTGTCAACTTCTGAGAATGAATGAGTAAGGCTACCCTTGTTCTGAAATGCACACCTGGCAATTAAATAAAAATTGGATTTACCTGCCTTTTTGGTATGGGCACTGTGAAGCTAAGCATTTCAGTCCCTCATGCATATGTTGTGAGAAGTGTTTGGATGATATAATCATCAGTGTATTACTCTATAACTTTGCTAAACATACAATTTTCTCATGAAACTTGTGGTAGGAAGTTAGACCAGTTGCTTTGTTTAAAGATTCCACTGTCCACATTTTCAGTTTGCTATCACATTTATATTAGTTAGGGCCATTTTAAAGAGGCACATTAATATATTATCTTGGTCTCTTAGAGGCATACTTTTATAGTATTGCATCATTATGATTTGTAAAACCTCAGGCCATTGGCCCAATTCTACTGACTTGAGTATTTTATTATTTAGGGAAGTTAGAAAGGTCTAATGTGAATTGGAAGACACTTTTAGTTGGTTATGCTAATAAGACTTGCAAAAGCTTCAACCTGGAGTGAAAAGTACAAATGTTCTGCTGGGTCTTTGATTATGTGGCTTTCAAGCTCTTTATGCAGTCCTTATGCTTTCTTAATATAGTCTATTAACCACACAGCTTTTTATAGTTTTTTTGCTAGTTACATACAGTCTCAACAAAGTAATGTTGCATGTGAAATATTGTAGGGATTTTTAATATCCAAAGAGAATATATGCAACTAAAAATGTATTGTCAACCTAAGCAGGGAAACACGTGAGTTAGGCCCCAAATAGCACTTTTCAAATAGGTTTTCTTTCTCGCTATGTTGTCAGTTCTTTTATGCATAGCAAGTACAATCTTTCTGTGTTTGCACACTAGCAAAAACCGAGTAGAAAGAGCAGGTTTGTTGTACCCCTGTGCTTTCCATCACTGAACAGAGGCTTTTTGTTGTACTTGTGATACTTGATGTATCACTTGTGAAGTGATAAATCAGGAGTGTGAAGGATGAAGGTGACTGAAAAGTTCTTGAAACAGTTTTTAAAAGTTTCCGTGAAAGCTTAGTAACCCATTTGCCTTGTCTATATGTAACCTGATGCATTGTAACCAGAAAAGAGTAAATGGGGTGAAGAATCTGTTTTGTAAGACAAATATATTTGACTACCTGACATTGAACTAATCAATTTTTTTTTCTTATTAACACTGTGAGTGACTGTCATTCTCATCAACTTCTATGGAATTTTCAGTTAGTTTTTTTGTGTTTTTTACAAGGGGGAAATTATTTTTACCTTATAATTGTTTTCCTTTTCTTTGAGGTTGATGATAATGTTACCAGACATTTGGATAGAGTGTTAAAGAGAGAAGACTGGGATCTCCTAATACTGCATTACCTGGGGTTGGACCATATTGGACATGTGACTGGGCCAAACAGCCCATTAGTGGGACCAAAACTTCGTGAAATGGATAACATACTGAAGAAGATTCATATTTCTCTTCTTTCAAAGGTAATACACCTTCTCCTTGGGTCAGTGTCTGTTAGCTGTGGACTGACATTAAAATGCTTGGTGATTGTTGGCAGCTTGTTTATTGCTAGACTAAAGTGGGTTTTCTGTTCTTTTCCTTCCTGGGCCATTTCCCAGTGAACAGTGTAGCATCTTTAAGGATTTGCTGGCTGACCTCAGTAACATCTGTTAACAGCCTCTTCTGGGTAGCTGTGGGAAATAACACCCCCTTGCTGTGCGGGAAGAGGAGAGGAATGCCTGCCAAAGTTCTCTCATCACTCTTCAATTAAAGCGGTTGTTGGTTGCTTTCTAGAAATGAAATTCAGCAGCAGGAGTTACGGGCCTGTGTAGCTAATGGCTCTGATGTCTGAAGAATTATGAAAGGATACCTAATTCTTAGATATTTAAAAAATTCAAATGGAAGTGGTGGCTTTAAACTACAGTTTTCTTATCATAAATGTAGCACATCTGAATCTGTTTTTAGATTTGTAAATGCAGGTTGTCACTTACCTAAGCAGTCTGGATTTTGAAATACCAAGTCCTAGTTTCAAGTGGCCTGAAGCTTTTTTCTGGTTTGTTTTTGCAACTGCAATTCAGAATAGCTGATAATGAAATTTCAATAGTATTTTTAAACAAGTGGATACTATGAAAAGAGAGAGGTTAAATCCTGTGGAAGTTCCGTGAATGTTACAGTGGTTTTGCTGCAGTTTTTTAGTATGTTTGCTTTTGCCATTTATATGCAAGCCTTTATCTCAGTTTTAGAATACAAACATAATAAAAGCACTTTACTTTTTGAATAGAACAGGTACTGGTAATAACTAGAGATGACAAAAAGCTCCTTTGTTGTAGAATGACTGTTTATTTTCTGCCATTTTGATTTTTTTAGCTCAAAATTCTTGGATAGGCCTTGCTCAAGTTTCTGTTTCTCTTTATCCAGAAACAAATGCATCATTTAACATTAGTCTTGTCAGATTTCAACCCCAAAAGCCCTTGGGAAACTAGAGACTATTAGAAATAGGGTGATTTTTAAATATTGAATTGATATTATTTTAATATTTACAATATCAATAATTCAGCATGTACATTAAAACTTAGTGAATCTGAAGAAGTGAAGAGGGGGAATATTTCTCTATTAATGCTGTTGTTCCTGGACTCCTGATTTTCTTCTCACAGTGTGATAACCGTTATTTAATCTTCTAGAGAGTTTCTTGTGGCTCTGTAAATTAAGGATTTTTTTAAAAGGTTTTCTGGTGCTTTTTTTTGCTAACATACTGACAAATGTATTAGCTATGTATGTGCCTTAACTTTCAAAAATTACTATTACTGCATAACACTTAGTTGCAGACATCTTGTGTTACCTGCCCCAGGGTGTTGTGAGCAGGTTTCAAAAATGAAATTAATTTTGAGACATCCTCATGTTTGAAAATTATGAAGATAGTGAAGTGATATAAATTAATTGTGTTTGTGTGATAACTTAGATTTTTTTTTTTCTGTGATTTGCAGGAGGAAGCTTCTCTGCCCAATTTGCTGGTTGTTTGTGGGGATCATGGGATGTCTGAAACAGGTGGTCATGGTGGTTCTTCAGAAGGAGAAGTGCACACACCACTGCTGTTTATCAGCTCTGCTTTTGAAAAGAGAAGTGGTAAGGATCAAGGAAGCATGACACCTTTTTAGAACTATCTAAGTTACATCTGGAATAGAGTTAATTTTCTTCGTAGTAGCTGGTACAGGGCTGTGTTTTGGATTCAGTATGAGAATAATGTTGATAACACACTGATGTTTTAGTGTTTACTCTGAATCAAGGACTCTTCTTTTCCTCATGCTCTGCCAGTGAGCAGGTACAAAAGAAGCCATTAAGGAGCATTGCTAGGACAGCTGACCTGAACTGGCCAAAGAGATATTCCATACCGTGGAGCATCATGCCTAGTGTATAAACTGGTGGCTGCCAGTGACTGCTTGGGGATAGACTGGACATTGGTCAGCAGGTGGTGAGAAATTTTATTGTGAGTCACTTGTTTCTCTTGGGTTTTATTCCTCTCCCTGTCTCATTTTAATTACTATTATTACTATAATATTTTATTTTGTTTCAGTTATTAAACTGTTCTTATCTCAACCCATGAAGCTTACCTTTTGTTTCTGATTGTCCTCTCCACCAGGATGGGTGGTGTGAGTGAGCAAGTGGCTGCATGGTACTTGGTGTAAGGCTCCAAGCAGATACCAGTGCATAGTGTACTCTAATAGTGTGGGAATACTACTAATGTATATAACTATAACAAGAACAGCAGTAATAATTATATGTAGATCATAGTAATTGTTATTGTAATGGAAAGGGAAGAGAGAGAGGAATAAAACCTAAGAGAGGGAGAGGAGTAAACCCCAAGAGAAACATGTGATGTGCAATACAATTGCTCACCACCTGCTGGTCGGTGCTCAGCCCATCTTTGAGCAACAACCCACTGCCCCTGTCAACTTGTTCCAGTTTGTATACTGGCTGTGGGGGATACCCACGTTGTGTACCCCTTGCTCTGGGGGATGCAATATTCTTTGGCCACTTCAGGTCAGCTGTCCCAGCTGTGTTCTCCCAGCTTCTCATGCATCTGCTCACTGACAGAGCACAGGAAGTGGAAAAATTCTTGATTTAGAGTAAGCCCTCTTTACCAACAGCTAAAACATCAGTGTGTTATCAATGTTGTTCTCATACTGAATCCAAAACATAGCCCGGTACCAGATACTAGGAAGAAAAGCAATTCTATCCTAGTTGAAAACAGGACAAGAACACACTGGAAACTCTTAATTTATTAAGAGTTCTCTAGAATTCTTCCTGAAAAGTGCTTTGGTTTGTTCTACAGCTATTTGGCAAGGCCCATTCTGTGTGAACCAAAACTCTGGTTTTAGCCAAAGTTAGTGTCTATATCTTGGTGATATCATGAATCAAGCTTTGTAGCAACTGAGAGAACTGTGTATTTCTCAGATGATAATCTTTTACAGCACCGTCCTGCCTGAGTGTTGAGAGCTAATGAGATCTGTTGTCAGGATCCTGGGCTAATGGTATCTGAATAGGTTTAGATGCAAAACCCTATTTGAAGTAAGTTTAAATTTTGTCTTTCATGACCAGAATATTTTCTTGGCCTCCATTCTTCTCACTCAGACAGCTGGGATGGAAGAATGAATGACAATTTCTCACACAGAGTTAACAAGGAGGAAGAAAGCCCCTGGGAGACTAGACATTATTAGAAGTAGAATTATTTTTTAATGTTAAATTGATCTGACCCTTGTGAAAGGGTGAGATGTGATGGCAGTGATAACATGACTATTGATTACGGAGTCTTAAGGAAGGACTGTTGGAAGCATGAGTGTGTTTACTGTATGGGCCAGTTAATTTTATATCATTGATGTGAGTTTATATGTTTCTGAAACTGATTTTCTACTTGTAGATAATAATAAAAAATAAAAGCAAGATAGTTAAAAGTAAGAGGCAATAAAAAAATGGTGTGGTAGAGACTCTTTAGTCTAATTTGTGGAGTCGTGCTTAAATAAACTCCTTGATTGAGTGAATCAGTGAAATGTAGTTTATACCAGAAGTGAATATTTTCTCCAAAATAATATTCCCTTCTGCCTTTCATTCTGCCTCTTGCTCATTTCCATCTGATTTCTTTTCTTCTAAAGCCTGTTTGCAGAACCTTGATTTATTTATCTTGCTGGAGGTTCCTATAGCACAGTGGAAGTAGATTTTTCTGTCTGTCATTTATAAAGCTGTTTTCCAGCTGCAATAGAAAGCATTGCTTGAGGAGTCATTGAACTCTTCTCAGGTCTGAAAACAAAACAAAGTAAAGAGTGGACCAAAGCTCTTGGCTAAGTTTTTGCTTTATGAATTTCACCAGTATATGTTGACAGCCAGGCCACAAAAATATAGATTCTGTAAATGCAGAATCCTGCTCATTAGGATTAGTTTCTGTGAGGTTTAAACTGAACATACAGTTTTTACGATACAGTGAAATATATCTGTTTACTTGTCTTTTGGGATAGAGTTTGTGATTTCTAATGCCTTTGTAAATATCCAGCAGTTTACTTTTCATGGGTACAGTAATCAGGATTCTAGTGACTGCTCCTTATGATCCTACTGTAAACAAAATGTACTGTAGTTAATTTGGTAGACCTCAAAATAGTAATCCTGTGGGCTTTTTGCATTTAGTATGCTGTCAGGATATTACTTGTACACCCTTTTACAGAGATGTGTCATCCGTGATTGGCTAAATGTGTTTGGTAGTTTGGCTTTTTTTAACCAGTTAAAAACTTGCCTTTAAAGATAAAATCTGAAAACTGCTGACATACAGGCACTCATGCAAAGAGGCTTTACGGATTATAGATGGCATTCTGTACAAGTATGGGATTAATCAGAGCTAGATGAGAAATGAGAGACATTTTAATGCTCTTAAAGGGAGCCTTGAGAGTGATAAAGACTATATAGGATTCTTTCTGTACTGTATTTAAGTCAAAACACTCAATGTCTGAAGTTACAAAGAAGAAGAAATAAAAGCATAATAGAAAAACACTGTTACCTAACTAGTTCAGCACAAAAAGAAACAGTTGGCAAAACAATCTTAGACAGAAAGTTACTTATGTTAATGAAATCATTCACATGTGTAGATTTCCTAATCTACAGGCTAAACCTGGTAACTGCAGTAAGATAATGGGATCCTGCACAGGACCCTTGAAAATCACTGGGTTTACCTGCATGTAGTCATGGATTTTGAGTCTCAACATTCTTTACCTGATCTCTAATTCTGTTTGCCTAGCAACCTGATATTAATTAGATTTTGAGCTGTTGTGGTTATATTGTGAAACTTCCAGAATGCTGTCAACATTATTTTAGATTCTCATTCTTTGTTCATGTATTAAATTAGTCTACTATATCGCTTTCTATTATTTCTAGTGTAAAAGTTATGAAACGTTCTTAGGGTGTAGGCTGCAACATGATATTAAGGTGATCTCCTGGACCATCTCTTTTCTTATTTGTACTTGTATAACATTTATGTTGTGTTTACAGTAGTTGTTAGCATTGAAGAGTGATACTGGCTAAGAATTTAATAAATTTTGGATTTACAGCAGCAGAGGACAGCAGCTGAAAAAGATCATTCAGCTCTCTGCAGACTACTTGAAATAGCTCATCTAACACCAATGAAACAATTTTGAAACTATTAAGGTGCCAGCTATCGCTGGAGAAAAAGAATGGGCCTGTTACTGAAATACTTCTTTTCCTCTCTCTTTTTTTTTCTTGTTCTTTTTTTTTTGTTGTTTCTAGCTCCTCTAGCCCAGCCTGAACGTGTGCAGCAAACAGATTTAGCTAGCACACTAGCAATAGGTCTTGGTCTACCAATTTCAAGGAACAGTGTTGGGAACCTCATATTGCCAGTTGTTGAAGGCAAGACAATGAGAGAACAACTACGCTTTGTGCACTTGAATGGGTTCCAGCTTAGCAGACTGCTGCAAGAGAATACACCTGCTTATGAAAAAGGTAAATCAGCTAAAAAAATGTTACAGGTATACTAAAAGGAGATTGTTTATAAAACAGTTAGTTTTAAATTCAGTAGTATGGCATTGCTGTGCAAATTAGGTTTCCTTTTGAGAGCAGTATTCAGAGAAATTATACTGAGTTCAGTCTTTACTGCAACCTACTTTGATACACTGCTTCTGAATACAGTTTTTAATGACTAGTAATACTCCTAGTAGGCAAAAGACCAAAAATAATGATGGAGTAAGTTTAAAGTAAAGCTGCCAGTGTAGTTAAATCTCAGTGGTTTCATAACTGCTCTTTTTAGCATGTCCTACATAGGGCACTGACTCTGAGCTATTTGGAGAATTAACACAATGGAGTGAATTTACTAGTTTAAATAAAAAGATGCTTCAGGTAAAGCTGGGAAATAATTTAGGGTAAGTTATCTTTTTTATTTCATTTTTGTGTATGAATTTACTTGGAGTGGGAACCTAGAGAACTGCTTATTAAAAATGCATGTATGTATTGTGTATATTTGGAGGAAAGAATAAAAAACAAGTGGAAAAAATAAACCAAACCTAGCAAAATGTAGTATTTCATTAGGAAGCATGATATAAACTGCAATATAAGTAATAAAGTTAATATGATAATTTTGTGAAAAAAATTGAGTTAGAGGATGAAGGAGAATATTTTACCATTGACATTAGAAGATGTTGTTGTCTTAAAGTGGCTGTGAAGCTTGTAAATTGATTTATAATCTGTTGAATTATTAAAATAACTAGATGAGAATGCAGAGTTGTTTTACAGCTAGGAATAATTAAAGGAGGTAGCAACATAAATTTTAGCAAGATGATCACTGAAGGTCAAGAATCAATTATCTTTCAACATCACAGCTTCTAATCATAATTAAATTTTGTCTGGGAATCTCAACAAAACAAATGCTGCTCATTGCAGCAACATGCCTGTAGCAGGACCCATGCTCCATCTCTTCTGATATTTTTTTTCTGCACAGATTTCCTCACTTAACCCAATTGTGTCAAGTGAGGAGCTTGCCCTGTTGTGGGGATTCAGGATGGGACTGTGTTGATGAAAATGCCAGCACAAAACTCCATCTGACAGTATTTCTGCAAACACTGGTGAAACAGACTGAAGCTTCTACCAGTTTCTGGTTTATATTCTCGTTTTCATTTTATTTTTTGTCTGGGAACAGCTTAATTTCAACTTGTAGCTTTCATCTGAGAAATGAAAATCAAAATTGCTGAGGATAAAAATGTGAGAATTTTTATGCTGCTTGCTTGTGACTGCAAATGGTTATTAGAGGTGCTGCCTTACGGGAAGTGGTTTGGGAGGCAAAGCATCCACAATGAGTTTCTCTCCTTTCAGTAACAGAAGTCTCAGTAACATGATCCAAATCTACATCCAAGTCATAGCAGCTTTTTTTGCAGAGTCTTAATGTCAATTCTCTCTGTTTCTGTAAAATTCCTAGAGGAGTCTTGTTTTTCTTAGAGTGTCCTAGATGTGCAAGGCTGTAGCATAATGCTTTGGTCTGTGCAGTTGAGGTTGGCAGTGAAACAGTATGTGCTGTTTGTTTAGTGTTGTTTGATTGATGTGGATACTTTGGGCCGTAGAAATACTAAAGAAAATGTCACTAACTCAGTGACTAATATATGTAACTGAAGAGCATGCGTGAATGGCCATTCATTTTGCATGGCTTAAGTGAAGATAAACGCCCTCCCACTGTCCTGCTACAGGCCCATACACATCTAACCTGTTTCGTCTAGAAAGAGGCTACTTTGCAGAGAAGTCTTCATATTCAGTAATCTGATTCATGTTCAAGAAGGTTGCCCTGTTTTTTAAAAACGGTAAAAAGGAGAACCCTGGGAACTACTTAACTGGTCAGCCTCACCTCTGTGCTTGGTAAGGTCACAAAACAGATCCTCCTTGAAGGCTTGTCAAAACACATGGAAGACAAGAAGGTTATTGGAGACGGCTGACCCTACTTTGCCCAGGGCAAATTGTGCTTGACTAATTTAGTGTCCTTCTGTGACGGAGTAAATGCATCAGTGCACAAGAGAAAAGCCATGTGTGTCATCTACGAAGACTTCTGTAAGGCCTTTGGTAAGGCCTCCCTTAACATTCCTGCTGCTGTTTTTAGAGTGATATGGTTTGACAAATGGACTATGTAATGAGTAAGAAATTGGCTGTGTGGCCATGTCTGTAAAGTCAGTGGCTTAATGTCCAGTTGGAAACCAGTAATGAGTGGTGATCTAGTGAAATATGTCTCCATTAACAGTGCTGGGGGTGAACTAGACAATCTTTAATGCCATCTTCCAGCCTGAACAATTCTACAGTTCTACAATTGTAAGTTGGGAGTGTGAGGAGGGAGAATTGGCCTTTATATGAGAGAAAGGTGATGGGCATGGAGCTCTCCCTGGGAGTAGATGATGAAATAGTAGAAGATGAGAACTTCTGGGTCAGAATTAGTGCACAGACCAGCACGGGCAATATTGTTATGGGTGTCTTGTGTAGACTGTCTGATTGTAAGGAATTCATAGGTTTTTAGACAACTAGAGGAAGTCCTGTGTTCACCATCTGTGGTGCTCATATGGTGCTTCAGCCATCCTGTTGCATTTCAGGCTAGATAACTGGACAGTGAGATGGACTGAAAAGTGGCTCAGCTGCTGGGCTCATCTGAATGTGATCAGCAGCACAAAGTCCACCTGAAGGCCAATCACTCGTGATCAACCATGGCGCTTGACTCAGGCCAGAACTATTTAATCTTCATTAATGATGTGGGCAGTGGGGCAGAGTGCCCCCTCAGCAGCGGGAGGACGCAATAGAAACCTGGGAGAAGTGCTTGATACAGTAGGTGGGTCTGCTGCCACTCAGAGGCACCGTGACAGACTGGAGAAATGGGCTGACAGAAACCTCTTAAAGTTCAGCAAAGGGAAATGCCAAATCCTACATCTGGGAAGAAATAATCCCACTGCACCAGTGCAGATTGGGTATTGACGACTGGAAAGCAGCTTGGTGAAGAACCACCAAGGGGTGACTGGGGACACCAATCAGGCTGCAGTGCACCTTTATGAAAGGAAGAGCAATAGCATCCAAGGCAGCATTAGGAAGACAGTCATCATCAGGTCAATCTTTCCCCTTTTATCACTTGTGGTGAGCTGACATCAGGCGTCTTGGGTCTGGTTCTGGGCTCCTCAGTACAAAAATGTAGTGGATGTAATGTAGTGACTGCAGTGAATGGCCATGAAGGTGATGAAGGGATTGAAACGTCCATCATATAAGGGGAGGCTGAGGGTGCTGGGACTGTTCAGCTTGGGTAGGCGAAGACTCAGGAGTGATCTTATCAATGTAGGTATACCCGATGGCAGGGAATAAAGAGGATTGAACCAGGGTCTAATTGGTGGTCACACAAAAAATTTACAGGAAACCTTTTTTTATGTGAGATTTGTCAAACACTGGAATGAGTTGGTAAGAGAGGTTGTGGAAGACCTGACTGGACATAGATCTGAGCAATCTTCTTTAGCTAACCCTCCTCAGAGCCTTTGATTTTTATTTGTAGAGCATCTGAACACTCATCAGAGTTATGCTGACAGGTTTTGGGCTGTATCATTTCTGAATTCCACAGACAAGGTCTGCTGCCAGATTTTTTGAGGGAAAGAAGCCCCAGAAGATAACTCAGTTGGACATGACTCACATTGCTGCTGCAGTTTCAAGCTTTCCAATGGAGTTTCTCAGCGAGTAACAACTAGGGGCTCATAACATTTCATTTGAATGCTAAGTGAAATACCTGTGACTGGAACTTCAGTTTAAAGTGAAAGATGTACTTGGAAATACTTGCAAGGATAGCATAAACTTGGCTGCTTTTAAAAAAAATTAGTATTTTCAACTCTTGAGGTCAAAACCAGTAAGCTCTGCTGAAGGGGAAAACATGGCATTCCTGTCCAGAGTGTTATAATTTATAGCACAGAGGTTAGAGCACCAGCTACTAGGACCATGAGGATAATGATTTGAGTCAGTCATAGTAAGAAAAGATTCACCTGTTGGAAGCTGTAGAATAACATATACATTCTTTTTTGGTGTAATATTAGTTTCCTTCTTAATGCAATGAGATGAAGTCAGATGTCAATTGAGTTGAATCACAGTCAGATGGGAAGGCAGAATGACCTTTACAAGCTGTTTCATAAAGGAGCCATGGAGTTCCCTGCATTCAGCTGCTCCAGTGTTAAGAACAAACTGTAACAGTACACAAAATTTCTTCATCTTCAAGTGTGTTTTACATATATCTGTTAATAAAGAGCAGAATGAAGGCAGATAAGTTTGTTGAACAAACTGGCAATGTTTGTTCATACAAACATGCATTTGCAAACCAAGAGGTAGTACAACGTTTAGTGGGACTTGGGTTTGGATTTATTGAGGTACAAAGGAATCCTCACAGTTAAACGTATCTTCAAGTAAACTAAATTTTAGGTAAGAAACTTGAAGCTTGACTGAGGGCTTTATTACTTTAAAAATATCTTTTTGAAACATACTTATAAATTATAATGTGAGACATGAGGTTTTCTTTGAGAGATGTAGACACATGCAAAGAAAAAGTCTGAAAAAGGAGAATAAAAATAGCTGGCAAAAATTAAGAAGCTGAAAGGAGAAGTATCTAAAAACACACTTTGGGGTTTTGTGCAAGTTCATACCTCAGTGGAAGGTATCTAGCAATGCTTCCCTCATGTTCTGAACTTCTGAACATGTACTTGTATGATAACTAGGACTGTTTCTTTGAAAGACACTTTACAGTTGAATGAGAAGTCATGCTTGACAGCAAGTTGGATCTTGTTATTAAAATGAGTGCAGGCTTTTCAATTTGGGATGGGTTCTGAACTTTTATTAGATGCATGTGTTGATTGAAATAATTTTGACTTTTACTGGGACATTTATGTATTGAAACTGGAGAAGTCACTTTGACATTATTCATTCTTTTCTTATAACTCTTTTTAAATGATTACTGCCTGTGACTGGAACTAAGTGAAATTGTTGTCCCACAGATGCTTGCAAAGCATATCCATCTGCTTGTGCTAAGCTGGTAGTGAGGCTGAAGCACAAATTGCTAATGTAATACTAATACTATGCAAGTAAAACATTGCCAACGCTTTGGGAAATGTGCAGCTGGGCAAGCTTGCTTTGGATTTTGTTTCAAGTTTGACTTGTCTTGTGAGTGTTCCATGCAGGAGTGACTTGCCAATATTACCTGCCAGTTACCAAAATGCTTCTCCAACAACTGAGTGTCTATGACCCTTCTTATTTTATACTGCATATAAATGTGCCACTTAACCAATATAACTGGAGTTCTCAAATGAAATTTGGGAACCCTGGTCCTTTTTTCCTGTCTGCAAGATCTTTAAATCATTCACTCGTGAGGGTTTGACTAAAAATCATCTTTCATAACATAGACAGAGTGGTTTTGGTGGGCAGTTAACATGGAAACAGGTAGATGAGAATGAAATAAAAATGCTAAAAGGAATGAAGAGGGAGACTGATCAAGAAACATGAAAAAGGAGCAGAAGATGTGGAGGGAATTTATTTATGTTTTAAAATATAGCTTGAACCCATTTCAGTGTTCTGTATAATGAAAAACTGTCCTGTCAAATCTCAGTTTGATTAAAGCTCATTTTAGATGATCCTTTATGGATGTCCTCAAATGTATGAATATTTAACTCTTATTTCAAATATACTGGAAGAGAAACTTTATAGGGAAGTTCAGAGAATTACAGGAAGGAAATGAAATCCTCTGTGTTCACTGGCAGCTGTCTTGATATACAAGTGTTTGCTGCTGGCTGGATTGTACTTTCTAGCAGATCCCTGTAAGCCTCCTGCATGGCAGGATCAGCAGGCCTTGGAGTCTGCTAGAAATCTTGGGAGAACAACCTGGACATTCTGAGTTAAACATTGGCTTTGAAAATTCTCACTTGGAATTCAGCCCACAGTAGATCAGGAAGTATGTTGTATGATAAGAGACTTACAAATAGTAAGCACAATTCTTTCATAACTGTACAAGAAATAGAAAGAAGAATAGAAATACTTCATCTTCATTCTCTTGAAATAAAATTAAAAATGTTTCTGGATTTAATAATGTACTTTTGCTGAAAAGGCTTAACAAAAAATACAGTGGGTTTTTTCCAAGTCAAATATACTGTTCATCTACTGGGAGTGAAAAAGAGCTGTAACTTAAGTTTTTGTGACACCAAAGTTATTTCAGTCATTGTTTTAACCTTTCTTGTCTGAAACTGTACAGCAAGTGTTTCATCCTACTTGTAGCTAAGAAGAGAAGAACTGCAAGTTATGTAAAAATTTCCAAACTGGCCTTTTGCACTTAAGTTATCATACCTTTCAAGTGAAACTTCAGGGAAATAGCAAGGACTATTAGTGTGAAGTGAAATTAAACATTTATTTTTCGAAAAAAAAATAGATAAATGTGGGTATTCATACATAGCATGATGTCCAGTGAGATACAATTTTCTGAAAGTTACGCTCTTGCTTTCCATGTGTTACCAACTGCATTTGTTGTGGATGCATACTATACTGAATGACCAATGTTTTTGAAAGCAGAATCACAGATTGGATAAGGTAGAAAGGGATCACTGCAGGTTATCTAGTCCAATTTCCCTGCTCAAGCAGGGTCCCCTACAGCACATTACAACAACTTATGCATATCTCTAGAGAAGGGTTCTGCAGCCTCTTTGTGCAACCTGTTCATTGCTCGGTCACCCACCCAGTAAAGAAGTTCTTCCTTATGTTTAGGCAGAACTTCTGTGTTCCCCTTTCTGCCTGTTGCCTCTTGTCCTGTTGCTTGGGACCTCAGAAGAGCCTGGCTCCATCCTCTTGACACACTCCCTTCAGATATTTATAGACATTGATGAAATCCTCTCTCAGTTGTGTCTTTTCAAGGGTGAACAGGCCCAGCTCCTTCAGCCTTTCCTTGTAAGAGAGATGCTTCAGTCCCTTTGTTGCCCTCCACTGGACCTGCTCCAGGAGCTCTATGTGTCTCTTGTACTGAGGAGCCCAGAACTGGACAGAGCACTGCAGATGTGCCTCACCAGGGCTGAGTAGAGGGACAGGATCACCTCCCTTGACCTGCTGGCAATGCTGTTCGTATTCCGCAGGATCCCATTGGCCTTCTTGGCCACAAGGGCACTGCTGTCTTACGGACAGCTTGTTGTCCACCCAGAACCATGTGTCCTTTTCTGCAGAGCTGCTTTCCAGCAGGTCAGCTCCCAGCCTGTGCTGGTGCTGGGGATTATTCCTCCCCAGGTGCAGGACTCTGCATTTGCCTCTGTTGAATTTCAGATAGTTCTTCTCTGCCCACCTCTCCAGGCTGTCAAGGTCCCTGTGAAGGGCTGCACAGCCATGTGGGGTATCGGCCACTCCTCCCAGCTTTGTGACATCAGGGAAATTGCTGAGGAGGCCTCTGCTCCTTCATCCAAGTCATTGGTGAATAAGTTAAACTACACTGTACCCAATGTCAACCCTAAGGGGACACTGCTGCTGACAGTCTCCAACTAGATAGACTTTACACTGCTGATTAAAACCCTCTGAGCTCTCCCATTCATTCAGTTCTCAATCCACCTCACCATCCACTCTTCCAGCCTGCACTACCAACTGATGCAGTGTGTGTTTTCTCTCCTTTGATGTTTGCTGTAGACGTTGGCTATTTGATCTTGTACACTTAGCTTGTACAATATATCCTGGATAATGAGTAGTTCCAGTAAAAAAAGTAGCCTTTTTTTTTTTTTTTTAATTTTTTTTTAAATTTCTTCAGAATCTGAAGTGTTTGAATTGTTTGTTGTGGAAACTCTTTGTAAAAATGAATGGATATTTTGATAAGTTTGTAAATTGTTAGAGGTCTTGACAGTTTAGGTTAGAATTAATTGCTTTTATTCCAAGTAACTGGCTCATTATAGTTGCATTAACTATTGCTGCAGGAGGATGGTGTAATTTTGTATGTGTGAAAAAGTTTCAACCCCCATACCAATTATATATTTTTATATACTATACAAGCAAATATAAAAATATGATCACATCTCCAATTAATCCTTCTTTGTTCATGGATCCACTTGCTTCTTTTCTTTTCTTCCCTCCTCTTTAGATCCTGGATATGAACATTTTAAGATAGCAGAAAAATCCCACGGTAATTGGATCAAACTGTATTTAGAGGGGAATAATTCAGAAATACTCTTAAATCTTGGCAAGAAGGTCCTGAAGCAATACTTGGAGGCCCTCAAGACTCTCAGTTCTTCCTTAAGCAAACAAGTGGCACAATATGACATGTATTCGATGATGGTGGGGACTGTGATCATTATGGAGGTACGAAAATAGATCTTTCTGTGAAAAAGTTGAGTGCACAAAAGTAAAAGTGTCATGGTTTTGGCTGTGTAATATATACCCTTAGTGGTCTTTAAAATTACTGAGTATGGAT
Source organism: Ptilonorhynchus violaceus (assembly GCA_013397565.1). Lineage (NCBI taxonomy): Eukaryota > Metazoa > Chordata > Aves > Passeriformes > Ptilonorhynchidae > Ptilonorhynchus > Ptilonorhynchus violaceus. Next base: position 128,244 of record VZRJ01001657.1, read on the forward strand.
TCTTAGAGTTGTCTGACATTCTACTTGGATGAGATCAATACTCTTTAAAGTAAAATCTGGCCTTTAAAATGATTCAAGAGTGCTTTTGATATGAATTTCTTATGTTTCAGCATAGCTACTTACACTGAATATGCAGATGTTTTACAAGTTAAATTACTCCCAGATTAGTTTGCCTTCTATTTTTGAGTAGCTTTACTGCATTAGAAAAAAAAAAGTCTGGCAAGTAAATTCCTACCTGTTCCTCTTTATCTAACGTTGACTGTAGCTGCTCCAAACAGACCATACCTTATATGGACAATTTTCACAGTTCCAGGAATTGTTCTTTGTACTCATGGATTTAAAGCCCTGAAATAAATACTTGCTGTAGGGTTGCCTCGTCATATCTCCTGTAGTTATAAGGATAAGATATCCCATCTCTGGAATTTTAAGTGGATCTCTCCGGCTGATGTCTTGGGCAAAACTCAAGTGCTGGAAATATCTCAAAAGCTTGGAAATAGTATTAATGCTTTGAGAACCATGCAGAAGGGATACCATGATACCACGTCTGGACACTGAAGTACCAAAGTTTGCACTGACCTTTTAGAGTACAAGATTGTCAGCTTCTCTAACTATAAGCATTGCTCCCTAGGATGGAAGTACCTACTACAAGCTTAACTTAGTCCTTGTATCTGTGTAGTTCTGTATAAGACTGTAATTGCTGTAGCTCTGTTCCCGTTCAGTGCTTGGAACAGGTAACAATACATGAGTGGCTAGTTAATATTTGAGTCTCCTTTGTCTTGGCAGAGCTCTGTGCCTTGACTCCCATGCACTGCTCACTGCATAGAGAGTGCTTTTGAAATGGCCTTCTGGTAGACTGCTCAGTGGGGTTTGTTACTCTGCTGGTTACTTCACAGGAATGAGTTCCTCAGTGCCCTTGGGTAGATGAGATGGTAGGTTCTGTTCCTGCTCTACCGATTGAAGATCTGGAGGTGGACAAAATACAGTGCAAAGCTGAAGCGCTTATCATTTTTTGTTCCTTTGTTTTCAGAACCTGTGCATTCAAGCTGTTGGCAGTTACTTGAGATCTGAAGCACTGGATTCTTTTTTCTGGAGTACCATTGTAGATGTTTGCTATTTCTAGAAAATAATTCTTAGGTGTTGGACTCAAGCAGCCTTTATCAGAGAAACATGCAGCTACTAACCTCGAAAATTTTTGTTGAGAAGTGTATGCTCAGCGTCACTGTAAGACTCCAGCAAAATGGCTGGAGTTCTTTCTGTTCTCCAGTGCAGTACTCAAGAAACTGCCTTGCTTTCCAAAATTTTTTTGTCTTGGTGTCTATTTTCCACCCTCACTGAATAAATAAGAGTAGGGGAAGCTCACATGTTGCTTCAAACTATGCTATGCTATGAATGCCATTTATCTTGTATTTCAGATGAGAATACCTCTGGGACATGAACTGATAACAGTGCGTTTGCTCAAAAGACCTAAATTTAGTTTGGTAGATATCTGCAATTTGAGCATTTTCCTGCCATGAGTGCTGTCTTTGTTTTAATTTTAAGTGCTGGCTGAAATGTGAGACTTAAGCCAGTGTGATACTCGAAACTGCATATTTTCATAACCAAATAAAATATGAAGTAGAGTATGAAGAAGCAGCAGACTGCTGCAAAGCATTCAGTTTTTTTTGTTTTGGTCTACTTTACTGTCTCACTGTAGTATGGGAAAAATTTTAGGCATAGGTCTTCACAAGTGACAGTGAAAGATTACAGGTTGACAATGGTCTGATATAGTTGTTTTTGTTTTGATTTGTTTTAATCTTGCCCTAGCACAAACTGATTGAGGTCAGTCTAGTCCTAGCTGCATCTGTGCAGCTTGCAAAGCATTTTAGCATGTGGCTGAAGTTTCCCATTTTTTTGTAAAGGTTTGTACATGAGTAGCAGAAGTTTCATTGTATTGTTCATTTCCACTGCTACAGTTACCTAAGTGAAAACTTGGAATTCTGCCTGGTCTGTATGCGTGTTACAGGAAAGTGAAAGTAAAACCTGTAAATTAAATTGAGATGGGCAGAGGTACAAAAAGTGAATACTGGGAGAATTCGTAGGCTTGAAATCCAGCATACACTTGTGTCTTAGTATGAGAACTTCCCCTGGTTTGGGAAGCTGTTTAACTGAGCAGGATCTCACATGTGTATTTCTCATATAGGGAATGAATTGCCTTTGACAGAGTATGTTAATTTTGGGCATTTACAGGTGACAAATAATGGGTCAAATTTGTTTGCTTAGGAACTATTTTGATATTGGGCATTAAAGCTCTTACTTTTCCAGGGAATGAAGATCATACCTATCATTGCTTTACCACAGGTGAGGAGGCAAATGATAATTTATTAAACTTGGGAACTTGTGTGTCTAAGCCCTTAATACATGAAAACGCAATATTGGATTCTTCCATTTATATAGTAATATCTTACTGGAGAAAAAAAATCCAACATAATTCTTCACAGGTTTTTTTTAATGTAGTATACATATTAACAGAGTGATATGGATGGCAACAGCATGATTTTTTGTGTGAGTTCTTACTGTATGTTTTAGCTAACCCCAATTTTTAAAGTATTAATCCTCTATTTTTTTCTAGGTTCTGCTGCTGCTTTTGCTCAGTGTTCCAAAAGCCCTGAGCAAGCGGGCAGAATTTGAAGTGCCCCTCTCCCCTCCACTCTTCTCTCTGCTGTTTTACTTGATGTGTCTGATGCTGTGTGCAGTTCATGTCATTGTATGCACATCAGCAGAAAGTTTGTGCTATTTCTGCAGTATGTCCTGGTTAACAGCAGTTGGAGTGATGATGCTGATTTCTGCACTTATGTGTGGTATTTTATCTGCTATTGCAAAGATGTTTGAGAATTCCAGACTTCTAGTGAAGGTGAGAGCATGCGTTAATTATGGTGCAAAATGTTTTGCTTTTCATGGTGCACTGTCAGTTAAATTCTGTTAGGTTTTCTCTATGTGTGCTTAAAGAAATTCTTATTTGTAATGTAATTTGAATAGTTTAAAATTGTAATTGAAATGTGCTGTTTTTGCTGTGGTGTGATACCGATTGATGAAGATCTAAGTGCTGATTTTGACATAATTTGAATAAATGTTTTAAATACTGTACAGTATTTTGCCGTTGACTCTGTGAGATCAGAAACAGTGCTGTGTACAAATTCTGTCCTGTTACACAGTTATGTTTCACGATTGCAATTAAAGCAAACTGTATAATACTTTACAACATGCACCAGTGATGATCTGTCCTTTCCCAAATACAACAGACAGTAATGCTCTGAGAATAAAATACTTTGCCAGTACCTTTTCTTATATTGGTATTATTAATGTTTGGGGGTTTTTTTTAATAGTTAATTTTTTAATAGTTTCGAAAATGCAACGGAGGGAGCTAGTTTAATCTGTCTTTTCTACTTCTTAAACTTAAGAAATAGAGTTTATTACAATCTTGGGAGTTCTCGGAAGCGCTCTCTGTGTGAGGAGTTACCTTCTGTAACTTACTCGATGAGTTTTATTGTGTTGAATGGAATACAGGTAATTCCAAGAAAATAGAATTTGCAATGTCTTTTCTTCCACTGTGAAAACTTAGTGTGCCAAGAGCAGTCACACCATAAAATCAGCTTCTAGCTGTTTTTTCTAGTGCTTGTTAGTCATATTTTTCAAAGGTCTCTGATGTTCAACAGCTTCACTGCTAATAGGACTCCATTCAGTGGTGCAACCCGTGTGCAGTACAGTCCTTCATCAATCTGTGTTTCTTAGAATCATGCTTGGGGTTTTAGTACCTTTTTTTTAAGTGTGTGATGAAGTATAGCAACTACATTGCTTTAATGCTATGACGACATGCTCCTTCAAGATAAAAAGCAAGCTTTTTGACTTAAAGAAACATTTAGTAACAGCTATATTTCTTACAATTCAGCAAATTCAGTATTCCTGAGTAAAGATTAATTTTGCATTCTGTGCACATATCTGCTATAATTCCTGAGTTTAGATTTAAATCTTGTAAGTAATATTACTAATATTTATAATTCAAACTATACCAGTTTATAATTTTGTTTCTGTAATTTCTGAATTTGTGTTCTTTTTCATAGAAAAATAAGAATAATATAGACTTGAAATAGTAATTGTTGCTACAGTGTATTCTGTAGAAATCTCACATGTACTTGCTGTACAATAGCAAACAAACACAACTAAGAGAGATAAGCTTGTTTTTCATCTTGTTACCAGTTTTTCTAATTTTAGTAAACAATAGAAATCTACATATGATGACTTTTGTAGACCTGCGTAAAATTTACATACATTCCACTTCAATAGCATGGAGAGCAATGACATTGCATGATATATTTCTTCTTCAGGTGTATAGTCTCAAAGAATCGCAGAATTATAGAATGGTCTGGGTTGGAAGGGTCTTGAAAGATCATCCAGTTCCAAATCCCTTCCATGCGCAGGAACACCTTCCACTGGACCAGGTTGCTCAGAGCTTTATCTAGCTGGACCTTGAACACTTCCAAGGATGGGGCATGCGCAGCTTCTCTGGGCAACCTGTTCCAGTGCCTCACCACCCTCAGATCATCTGCTTCGAGTTGGTAATACACAAATGAGGAGGTTTTCAGCAATGTTTTCCAGGTTTCTGGGTGTGTTTGTTTTTTCAGGGCTGGTGCAGATAGAAATAAAAAGTACTGGATTCTCCATCCCAGGTCTGTCTGTGATCATATTGCTACCTGAGATATGTCTGAAAATGTGGGAAGTTTAAGTATGTCTTATGAAGTGTAGGCATTAGTAATTCTGGTTGAAACAGACATGACTTTGTATTCAGATGGGTAGAAATACATTTTCATCATCCTATCTTCACTCCTATTCCATAGGTGACTGGATTGCTGGATGTATATATCATCTCATCAGTCAGGGAGGCTTTGCTGTCTCTGTTCAAGTTCCAAAGAAAGCTTGAAATATTTTGTAGGTTTAGTTTGTATGTACCTTGATTCCAGACACGTATAAAAGCAGTGACCTGGTTATGATTAACATTATTACAAGTCTCAGGGCTGCTGTAGAATGATATGGTGGGGGTTTTTTTGGGTCACTGCTTAGACAAATACACAGCCTGGAGAAGGTGAAAGGAGCAGTGTTTAATCTGGTGCTGCATGTAATGTGGATGTGTTCCAAACATTCATCTCCCTCTTTCATCCCCTTTCCAGCAGAATGCCTAGGTTTTGGGGGAGAAACTGATTGTCTTTGTATGCTGTGTGTTGATCTTGAAGGGCCTTGGGTGTGAGTTGAGTATCACTTATGCTAAAATATCTCTGAATCCGAGTGTTTTGTGACTTGTGCATCTCCTCGATGCCAGTCTGAGTGTGGAGTCCATTTCTGAAAGAGTTCTGAAGCACTGGTCTTCTGATGGTGGGAGTAGAATCCTGAATCATGGTCTTTCTGGTTAGAAAAAAACCCGAAAAGCCTTTTCTAAGCTCAGGCTATACGATAAAATGTAGGTATGTTAAAAGTAATTAAGATAAGCTCTCCTGTTAATGGCTTCAGAGCTTTTTTCCTTCAAATTGTTTCCGTTCACATCTAAAGATTTCTCTGAAGTGCTTCTCATTTGTAATGCTTTTTTTCCCCACTGTGGCTGAATATAGAAACTGATTACCAAGTTCATGAATTTTCTGAAGACCAGTGCAGGCAGTGTTAGCATCTGCTTCCTGGCTGTTATTTATAGATTCTGATTGCTATGTTTCTAGCAGCACCAGTCCCTTTTTTTAATGATACTTCAGGCTTTAAATAGTTCTGCAGCCCCTTATGAATTTCACAAAATCGTCAAAAATTTTAACTTCTTGTTCATAGTTTGACTCTAATTGCTTGATAGTTCATTTAAGCATGGTATTTACTAGTACTAGTTGTAAGTACTTGTAAGTAGTTGTACTACTTATTTTTCTCAATTTCTGATAGAAATAAAAGCTAATAGTTGTTTTGAAACTAGAACACAGAAGTTAAGGCTTGTCAAGTAGACATTGTGAGAATTTTCATTATGCAGAATTATAGTCATTTTTTATTACATAAACAAATTGTCTGTCTTTCAGTTTATTTTAAAGCACCTGTTCATTTTACAGTATTTTTGGGTTTCCTCCTTTGTTTGATACTCTTGATGAATTGAACACTGTTCCATTTTTATGCAATTGCACCTAAAATATTTTGGGCATTTTTTGATTTGGGGAGAAAAAAGGTGATTGGGTGGTGTCTTCACCAGATAGCTTTCAAAAATGATCCCAGGCTGCTGTGAAAATGTAGGAGCAAATGTGATCTGTAGTACTTTGTCATGGAAAAGTTACCATCATTTGGAATCAAGACTGGGTTCAGGGAGCTCAAGTATCAGAAGGGAACAGAATGATGAGTATTTAAATTGTGAGTGATAGTAAGCATGAAAAAGAAAATGTTTCTTATTTGAAAAATAGTTGCAAAATTTCTCAGGCATTAACTGCGCATGGTTAACCACAGCAAAGCCAGATAACTGGAATAAGACTCAGAACACAGACTACAGGAGGTTTTATTTCAAAGTGAAGAAGTTTCAAAGTTTAATGGTCAGAGGTGCATGTATTCATCATTTATGTACTGGCACTTTTGCAAGCTAGGAAGATATGTTCAAAGATAGGGCAAAGAGGTCAGTTTCTGTATTACTGAAATACTAGTGCCAATACATCGATAGTTAAATTTGCCTTGGTTTGGGAGATTACATTTGGCTTACATAATTTGAAGCCTGGGATTTAAAAATTTCTGAACTAAAGATTCTGTATTAAGTTTGTTTGCCAAGACGTCAGTGAGAGTCATATGAGTCTTTTAGTACCCCGAGTGTCTGCTGAGTTCTTGAGGGCTGGACATGTTCAGCAGCTGGAAAGACAGAGGTGTGAATATCAGAGTAAGACCTACATTTCAATGCCTTTAAAACCAATCTAAAAACTAAGTACAATCTAAGTAATCTAAAGTCAAACTGTATATGACACCATACTCCTGGCATTCCTAGTAAGGCACAGTTCATATTTAAGGGATTGTCAGTAAATTTAGAAAACCTTGATGGAGGTATTTCCAGAATTTCTTAGATTATCAAGGCTCAGGAGATTATAATTTGCATCATAATTTTTGATTTTGCATAATGATTTAACTCTGATCTGAAATATCTATAGATGTCAATGGATTTGAATCCTTTGATGTGAATGAAAGGGTAATTTTTTTCTCTTTTCACTGGAGTTGTGAGAGATAAGTGGGCAAGAAATACAGATTCCTGACCCTGAGACATTTCACATTAATGTCATCATCTTAATGAGGTTTTTGTATGTTCCCTGTTGATAATGCATCACTTCTTCAGTTTTCGTATCAGTTGCTGGTAGCAACCAGATACAAGAGACGAATCCTTATATAGATTTTATGTTATGTCTTACAAAGAAGACAAATTATATCACAGACTTGTTCATTCTCATTTATATAGGGTCTCAGATTCCTTTGTCTCTGCAAGCAGATGGTGCTTACGTGCTCATTTATTTGGTTAGCCAAGATCTTTAAGGTCAGCATGATAGAATTATTGGAATTTAAACTTGCTGAAGATCAGTCATGTACTGTTCTTGTCTCAGCTTTGTGAATTCCATGCTCTTTGGTCTTTGCACAGACTACCTTGTCCTTTTGTTCCAAATACCAGCTTACCGTATTTGCTTTTCAGAATAGAGTACTAAACAAACCTGAGTGGTCTTTAGAGCACCAAAGAAATTTCAAATGCTAGTAAATTTGGATTGGGCCTGAGTATTTTTTCAGATTATTAGTATTTTTTCCCCTCATTATTAGTGTGTGTAACCTCATGGGGACTTCTTTGGTTGTGTGGGGTTTTGTTTATTTGTTTGTGTTGTTGGGTTTTTTAAGTGAAATGAGTTTGGTGTAATGTATTCTTTAACAACACAAGAAATGAAGGCGATGTCAATAGGTGATAACTAACTATACCTCCTGCATTCTTTCACATACATCTCATAAGATTTTGATTTTGCAAAAGTTTTTTTCCCCAAAGCAAAATTGCAGATAGTGTTAACTAGCTTCTTGCATCGAGTGTATTTGTTGTCTTCTCTGTGTTACATAGTCTTGCTTATTGAACAAAAATACATATGCTGTCAGTATGTCATAAACACAAGTGAAACTTGCATTTAAGACGTTCAGAGATACTTCAGTTGTTTACACCTGCTTTCTTGTTACCTGCTCTAGATCAGTTTGTTTCGATATTCCTCTAACACAACAGTCCAGGAATTGTAATACACTGTGCATCTTTAATTTAGTATGTTCTCTGTGAAATTTATCTTTGTGAATATTCAAGATGGTTTTTTAAACTTTGTTCATAGGTCAAATGTAGGAGGATGATGTGTTTAAAATACGCAGTTGAAGAAATGGATGTGAAAGTAGTTTCAGAGATCTTTGTTCTGAAGTGAAAATGGCTTGCAGTAGCTTTGATTTGGCTTTTAAATTTTTGTTTTATTAGGTGCTCAAAATACCAGTTTAAGAGATACTCTGTGATATTCTCTAATGGAGCAAAAATAGAGAAAATAAAGTAGTAATGGATGATTTTTGACAGTGTCTTTCCCAAAATTCTTCTCAACTATGTATGTAACCCTATTTGTTAAGGTATGTTAGGAAGCTGCTGCTGGTTCTGGTGTCCTCCGGGGCTGGGGTGTTTGTCTTGCCTTGCTGTTGGAGCCCAGCTGTGCATGCCCATCCTGGGTCACTGTCCCCATCTCTGGCTCTGACTCTGAGGTGAGGTTAAACAGACAGAGGTGTCTCCAGTCAGTGACCCTGTGACGTCTCACACTTAGCTCTGTACCCTGGGCCCTCCAGTTAGACAAGCTTGGTGATCCATGGTCGCTTTTCCTGTTGCTGGCACCCTGACCTGTCCTGTGTGTACTCTGATCGCTTCAGCTGCTGGCACCTCGGGCTCACAGTCCTGATGGCCAGTGTCCCCTCTCCAGTCACTCTGGCACATGCTGCAGTCATGGCACTGCAGATGTGTGGGTCTAATGACCTATGATCCCTCTCCAGCTGCAGGCACTTGCTTTTACTTGCTCTGATCTCAAGTTGCTGGCATGCAGGCTACTTGAAGTGGCATCCTGCAGCACCCACAGGTGGCACAGGGAGTGGAGTTACACAGAAAGATAGGAGAGGATTTAAAAAGACAGGATAGACCACAGTGACCAGGCACAGGGCTCAGTCAGAAAAGTGCATTGACTGGTTCCTGCTTATATGTAACTGGATCCTTTATTCTTTCTCCTCTCGCTTTGCCCCCTGTTTCCAGCATGTTCCTCATCACCCCCTCTTCGCCACCTTTGACACTTTCTTAAAGCATTGCTTAATGAGTTGGTATAGATCCACAGGCACCATCAGATATCTGTAGTACCCATGTCCTGTCACTTCCCCCTTATCTGTTACAAAGGCCGGACTGACGCTCTTCAGAGCTAAACCTTAATTGCCTGTCAATTAATGGCTGAAGAGTTTTGGTCATCTTTATGGTCTGCCTTAGTGCTGACTTACCATGTTTGTGTCTCAGTGTGGCTTTCCCTGTGTGCTGAAATGGTTCTTTACCTGCTAACATCAACGAACTGGGTGCGCTCAAAGCTCCACGTGCCCTTATGCTCTCTCTTTAGCCCTGTCATTGAAGGTAGTGATGATGAGGCAATTCCAATTAGCTGCTGAGAACAGGAAATTGAACTAATGGAGGCATTAGACAAAAACTATTGTGGTTTTAGATAGGCACAGTGTGTGAAGTAAACAGTATATGGGTAAAGGTTTACAGTAGATTTTATGGCGAAAGATGCATTTGAAGCCAAGCAAGGTCAAGGGGTGCCATCAGGCAGTAACTTTGTTAACGTGAGTAGCGAAGGCTGTCACTGTATTGAGTTGAAGATATCACAGATATAAACTATTAGAGAATTACCTATTATTTATATCCCAAGTTTGATTTCTGCAGGATTTCTATTTTTACTTCTACTTTTACCTTCTGTCACAGGGTGGTAGGCAATCTTAATCTGCACATTTGTGATGATTATTCATAGAGAAGTTTTATTCCTTAAACAGAATGCAATTGTAAAAAATACTACTATCTTGTAGTGCTAAGTAAGTATGCTACACTGAAATGATTCTTTTATAAATTTTTGAGATTTGTTAAGACAGAAATAAGTTATCATGCTATTTTTTTTGTTTTCTTAGAGGAAATTGCTGTAAGCACACTATGAATACTTACATGTGAAATTTTTATATACTCTTTCACCTCTGCTATTTTTTTCGTTTGTTTCTTTGCAGAATCCTGTTGTGTCCAGTTCTAGCTGGTCAGAAATAGACATGCTGATTCTGGCTGGAACTATTGGCCATGTTTTGAGTTTGGGGGCAAGCAGTTTCGTAGAAGAGGAACATCAAACCTGGTATTTTCTTATCAATACGCTTTGTTTGGTGCTGTGTCAGGAACTTTGTAGAAATAATTTTCTACTGAAAGAATGTGACCCTCAACATAGCACCAATGTGAAACAAAATTTTGATACTATCGGGGAAACCTCTGAGTGCGAGAATATAGACATTCCAGCAGCAGGTAATTCGAAACTGGGCAAGGCCACTTCTTCATCTGAATTCACAAAAGGATCAGATAAGTGGATAAGCTTAGCAGCTCCATGGATCATCCTTATTTGCTGTCGGCTTCTTCGATCCTTAAATCAGACAGGTGTCCAATGGGCTCATCGGCCAGACTTTGGACATTGGTTGACAAGGTGGGTATCTGATTTATTGTTACATTTTCTGCCTTATTTAAAAATTAATGTGTGTTTCATTTGGTAAAATATGTGTACGTTTCTATACAGTCTGATCAGAAAGTGCTGCAAACATGTAAAGCAGAAAAACAGTGAAGTGACGTAAGGCATTTTTCATTGCTATTTCATGCAGGAGTAATTCCTTGTGTACTATCAATAGTTTATAATCCTTGCCCTGCACCATGACTTATGTAATTAATGCCAATTACACATGATAGGTTTATCAGAAGCAAAAAGTAAATATTTTCCATGTGTAAGTCGACAGTGTCTGGTTCAAGAAATTAAAAATCACTTATTAGAATTAAACTCTTGAAATTAAGGCAGGAAGGTTCTGCATAATTCCAAACTTTATGAAGTCACAGGAGAAGATGCTGCACACAGAATTATTCCTTGTCTATCACATGCTCTTGATGTGTGGGTGAAAAGCTGAAGGAATTTTTTGAGTGTAGTATGATAAACAGGAAGGGGGATTTTTTATAACTTGAAGTACACGGGAGAAGGGCTTCTGCTTTTTCTAGTACGTTTCAGTCTTTTGAAGAACTACAGTCATTATTCAGTGATAAAAAGTACTTGATACTTGAACTGTCTTATGCACTTCAGTTGGTGGATGGAGAAGCAATACTTTGTGACTGCCTATTCAGTGTTTTGCAAGCAGCAGATGAAGAGGCTCTGCTGTGTAAGATAAATAGATTTTTTGCCAGTATCCTACAACACGTGTGAAATGTCATTCATCATTCATTAAAAATGACATGAGCAAATGGACTAATATGAGAGTTGTTATTTATTGGCAGCCTCACAGATGAAATGCTAATTGCAGTGACAGGCATGAGTGCTGAAAGACATGAGTTATGAGGGAATTTATCGCATTATGGCAGTTGTTCTATACCAGAGATTTCACCATGCATTCCTGCTCTTGAGATGAGGTGAGGGAATGAGGAAAAAATGTTCTATTTCCTACGTCAAGTCCATATAATAGATAACTCACTCCTTCATTATGAGTTAAGCCAATGTCTGAGCAGGATGAGGCATGATTTGGTGTGACTGTGAAGATTTTTACAATTAATCCTGAGCATCTGCCAGAGATTTATTTGCCCAATAATGTCCTGGGCCAGATTTTTTCTTCAGACTGTCAGCCCTTTTGTTTGGAGTGGGCTGGTGCCACAAGGCCATGAAACAAGGACAGGGTACACCTGCAGGTGAAAAATTTGGTTTGTTTCAGATATATGCTTTTAGTCATGTGGTCCACTAAAGATGTTTATTGACTCTTGGAATTGTTACCAGACTTCTAAAAATGGTGTGTGCAAGTTTGGACTTAACTTCCAAACATCCTGTCTCACTTGAATGTGCTCCCACCTCTGATTTTATGGTGCTGGGTATGCCTATAGCACAGCAAAATCTATTATAGCCTTGGGCTGTGGGGGTCTCAGGGAGATAATACAGGTGGAGCAAAGTCTGCAGGTAGAACAGGTGCTTCTAGGGCTTCCTGATTTATAACAAAAGTGGGAAATCCTGTATGCCCTGCTCTACCACTATCGCCTGTCAAGAGTTTCCAAGCAATCCACTTGGGTAAACCCAAGGCTTTTTATACCTGTTCTGGTTTCTCTGTTTTTTTTGTTGTTGTTGAGGAAGGAGGGGGAAGAAGGGAGGGGCGAGAAGGGAGGGAGACAGCTATTTTTGTGTTTGATTTTTGTCCCTGTGAATTGGAATTTGTGTGAATTTGAATATGTCCATATCTTTGTCTGTACTGGATATCCCATAACTGGACCCATGGTTGAACACAGGGTGAGAAATACCCTTCCTCAGTCTTCTGATAATGTTCTTCATAATGCAGCTCCAAATACTGTTGGTTGCCTTTGCTGCAAGGGCACATTGCATGCTGATCATCAAGTCAGGGTCCACCCAGGCACTCAGAGTCATCTCTGAAAAGATGGTCAGCCCCCAGTCTGTCCTGGTGCGTGTAGCTATTTGTTCCAAGGTGCAGGACTTGCCTCTTGCTCTTGTTGAACTTTATAAGATCCCTGGTGGGCAATTTCTCCAACCTGTCAAGGGGCCTTTAAGTGTCAGCAGACCCACCCACTGTATCAACCACTCCTTCCAGTGTTGTAGAGTGTGTTCCAGTTCTGTAGAGTGTCCAGACTTCCTGAGGGGGCATTGCCTTGTTGTCCAGGTCATCAGTGAAGACATTAAACAGTACTGGCCCCAGTGGGAAGTCCTAGGGTTGACAGATAGTGACTGACCTTCGGGTGGACTTCGTGCTGCTGATAGCAACCCTGTGAATCCAACATTTGAGTACTTCTTAGTCCACCTAATTGTCCACTTTTCTAGCTTGAGATTGCCTGTGGGGATATTATGGGAGCTGGTGTTAAAAACCTTGTTAAAGCACAGATAAACAACAATGCCTGCTTTATGGTCTTCCACTGAGCTGGTTGTCTCATCACAAAAATCTGTCAGGTTGATAAAGTATTCTCTTTTGTAAAGCCATCACAATCCTATTATTAAAGCTGTCTACCTCCCCCTTCAGTAAGGCTAAAGTACAGCAGCCAGATATCAAAACAAAAACGTCAGAATTTTACAGGTGAATTGCTTCCTCTGTTCTCTATCAAATTATGGCCTCATGTTGGGTGGACTTGCTTGGGTCTTGAAGCAAGTAGAAGAGAAAGGTTCTACAGCTATACTCTTAGGCTATGACTGATTGTTTGGTTAAAATAGTAGACACTATAGGAGTTCGTCCCATACAAGGCAAGATACTTGCTCTCTTTCTCCCCCCCTCACTGTTCCTGTGTGGTGAACTAAATTACTGAATAGATGTGACTGGAAAAATAACTCAAGATGGCATGGAAAAGTCTTGGCTTTCAGTTGGATCACTTCTCACTCTGATTTACCATCAGTCTTCACAGGCAAATGGGCTGGCTTAGTAAGGGTATGCAGGAAAGGAAGAGTGTGCAAGTCAGCCCTGCTGTTGTTGAAATTACCGTAAAAACAGAATGCAGAAGTATCTGCATCTTTTGAAGTGCTGCAGACATAAACAGTTTTTCTGTTCTGCCGTGGTCAAGCATTCCTTACAAAAACCCACTTGCCTTTCAAATCTAGTTGAGAAAGAAGCAACGATTCACTAACTTGTACTCTGAGGTGTAAAAGACTTAAAAAGACTGTGCAACAGTCCAGAGTGTTGTGCTCTGGCAGGCTAAGAGGATGTGTGATTAGGACTGTCACAGTTCTGCCATCTTCCTTTCACTGGTGTAACTACTTCTGCTGTGTTTAGGGAGCAGATGAAAGAACAGAACCCTGGTAGCCCTGGCACAGGTTGGCTTAGGCTGCTGTGAAGCTGCATCCTGACTTAAACAATGGAGCAATTTTCAGCCTAACAGGAGAATATATGTCTCCATGCTGACATACACTTCAGTTGCAATATAGAGTTAAAAGATTAGTAGCATTTGAAGTATTACAGTTTTTGGACTTGAGTGGTGGGATGTGGTTGAGTTCTTGAGTCTGTTATGCCTCACTGAACAAGCTTCAGAAAGATTAGTCAATGATGCAACTAAATCTTTACACATCCTGTGGTTTGTAAAGTGTCTGGGAATTGCCATTTGCCAGCATGCTTGCATTTTCTTTGGTTGGAGGTTTAACAGTTTTGTTCCTTCTCCTTCACATGAGAATAGGGTTGTAGAGATGTGTGTTTCCCTAGTGTTTTTGTCAGGATTGAGATGATGTGTTTTCCTTATAGCATGAATTAAAACTTGGTGATAAGCTGAGTTGCGTAAAGCACTTATTCATCTTTCCAAAATGCATTGCTAGTCTATAGGGTTGATTGTTAGTCTATTTTTAGTATTAATTTAATTTACATAGTTATGTCTGAATAGCACATTTTTCACTAATAAGAATTTAGAACCGTACTTAGATCATGTGTGCCCTTGTTAGAGTTAAAGCTACTCAGGCTTTTTCTAGCCAGCCTTCTGTTTTGTCTCTAGGATAAGTTAATGAAAAAATGGCCCTCTTTTTTTATTCCCCTGCATAGATCTTTAAGATACCTGTGCTCATGCTCAAACTAATGTTTTGCTTAAGTGGACAGTGCTTAAGGGGCTCAGCATTTGAGACAGAGAGACTGTTGTCTAGGTTTTCCATAGAAAAATGTAAGCATCAAAACACAGAAAATCAATCCACCTATAGCGTGTTGAATTTGGCTACTAGGAATGCATTCAACAGTGCTGAAGTAAGGAAAATGTTCTTTGTTATTTGCAGACAGACTGTGTGAAATCTGAAAAATACTTCGATGGGAAAAAGAGCAAAGGAAAATCAGACAGTAGATGAAGTGGAAGAAAACATGCAATCTAAATCTGACTGGAAGTCAGGTTTTCTTTTTGATTGGTTGGTGTTCAGTTAGCTTTATTTGGCTGTTAATCTTGGTCAGAGCTGATACTTGAAAGGTGTCAGAGCTGCTACATGGCAGTGTCAGCTTGAAGAGAAGTGACAAGAAGCATTGGCATGGGAAGATGATAATACTTTCTTTTAATAATGTACTTAACCATCCCCAAATGCTCTTCCCCTCAAAGATAGTACACCTTGGGACTTCTGTGTATTCAGTTGTACCTAGTAAAATAAAAGTAACAATTAAAAAAAGGCCTTAAATTATTAATCATGCACATTTATAATTCCTTTCACTCTTCTTGTATTTCCAGTAGTGAGGTGAGGTCCAAACAGTGGAAGAAAATATCTTCAACCTTCATTCTGTTACCAGAAGTATGTAGACCACAAGCTGTTACAGTAGGAAGATAGACCCAAAGTGCTCTTTTTTCCTTCCCTCCCCCCCAGGTTTTCTCAGGAAGCTATTGGTTCTTCACTTTCAATTTTGTGGTTTGTGCAAAACCCACTACATTGCAGCTGAGATCAGAGTAGCTTGTTTGTGCTTGTATTTCTGAGTAGACTATCAAAATCACTTAGAACTTTGCTAAATGATTGGACTCTGTGTTGAGCAACTACCATCTCCTTTCAAAATATATGCTAGTTACATATGCTTTTAGTTGCCAAACAGTAGGAACCTTGGCTGGAAAACCTTGAAGCTGTAGGTGATTTGTGCTGACCTGACTTCACTTGCTGTAAATCCTTCTCTTGTTTCTTCAACAAATGCCATGAAACACTGGGGTAGGGTTTTTTTTTGAACAAATATATTTGGTTCAAAAAAATTCCAAACAGAGTTCACAGAGGACTGTTACCAGAAAACCTGGACATGGGTTGTATATTAGCCCCTGTGCTAGCAGTCAGGAATGTAAACTCAATGTGTATTGTGTTTTTTGAATAAAGAGATGAAGATGATGATGATGATGTGCTGTTATTTATCCGTGATTTGTCTTGCTCTTATACAATGAGTAGCCGAGGAGAATATGACATAAAGGCTTAAAATTTTCTACAAATGCTCATTTGAAAGGTTTAGTGGCTACTTAATTAGTTCATTATGTGTTGAACATAAAGGAGGTCTTGCTTGCATTATCTATCTTCACAGGTTGCTGCAGAAATCCATTCACTGCTTTTGCTGTCTCCTTATGTAGAGGAAGAACAATTGTGAGGAGAAACATCAAGACTATATTTTCTCTCTCATAGTCTTCTAGATCTTATTCCTCTCACTTTTCTCCACTGGCTTTCAGAGAATAGTGCTTCTCTTGGGAATTAGTGCATCTTTTGGAAATCTTGTTAAGGTGTATGAATTACTTGGCTGGGTCCTGCATGGAGAACTGATGGAACAATTTTTGTGCCCTACAACCTTTTCTCCATGACTTTTCAAGCACAACAGCTGGAACAGCTCTTGGTCAATCCCCTGATAAAGCATATACTAGGGAATAGGAAAGTAAACCTGTTTGAAGTACAATAATTTTTATTAAATCAGAGATAAAATTGATTTATCTGAACAGAGTTTCATAAGTGTGATTGGCTTCCATGCAGGTAATAGGCCAGGCACACTGTTAGTTTCCTGAAGTTAGTCATCTTTTATCATGGCATTTTGAGTTGTGGAAGACAGAAGATGGAGCCCTTGGCTCTCACAATCTACATGATGTTCTTAACTGAAGGCAAATCTAACAAATTTAGTGGTTTTACATCATTTGGGATATTGGGAATATTTTCAGTAGGCATGGGTTGGCAATTCTTGGAGTACAGTACACAGGCTTTCTGAAGCTATGTGTTAGGAGTTGGGTGCGGGTCTTTGCCTTACCCCATTACATTTTGCAGTGCTAATTCATACTACTGAAGATTTAAATACATAACATTGGCAGCAAGCTCAGTGAAATGCCCTTGATTCTGTAATGAGTGTTACCTATTTAGGATGCAGGGGAACAAACAAACTATATCTGTAATCTTCTCTGCCCGTGATGCAAATTTGGTGTCTTTATCTCTTGTATGTGTTGACACAGTACAAGGTGCTGTAGTTGCATAAGGGAATCATATTGTGCTAATAAGTTTGTGTGTATCTGTTTTAAACTATGTAAGTATATTTCTGGTCATTTTGGCTTGGTAATGTGTTCTATGTAAAAATTAAATTAAATACATATGTAGTTATTTCAAAAACCACAATAGTTCTAATCCTGTAGTGCAAAAATCTTTTCTGTTTTGCTAGAAAATGAAATGCAGTAGTATAAGCAAAACATACTTAGTTTAAAATCAGTAGACCCTTTTCCATTATGCAATATGCAGCTCAGTTTTTATATAATTAACAGAATAACTAGCATATGGTGGAACACAATAATTACACTTTTAAATATGCATGCTTGAATAGAAAACCTCATTAATAAAACTGCTTTTCTAAAAATATTAAAATATTTTACCATACCTCTTGGGAAGTTCATAACAGATACTGCAGTGATTAATTTAGTGCTGTGTTAATACAGTTTATTTAATACAGTGCTGTAGCTAAGGCTCTACCAAATGTGTTTAGCACTAATTACTGTTTTAAAAGGGGTTTTTTTGTTTGTTTTTTTTCCCAGCTCTGAACATAAATCTGAACTCTCCTTCTTGGCTGCAGTCTCCCTCTTTATGATCTTCTTTCTGGTTCAAAGAAGATGCTCCCTGGTTTCAAAAATTGCTATGGCACTGGGGCTCCTGGGAGTCTACAGTTACCGGGCAGCTATTGGAAATGTCGTATTTCCATGGCAACATGGTAGCAAAGATGTTTCAAAGTAAGTTAATCAACAGATAAGTAACTGTTTCTAGCAAGGTGTTGAACTCTTTCAGGGCTATCAGGGAATGAGGTGGATGGAACCTTCTAGGCTGGAATTACATTCTTAGGAAGAGAACTTTAGTTTGTAGGTGAGCAGCACTCAATTTTGGTGATGTGTGCTCAGTTTTAAGCCCC
The DNA here is from genome assembly GCA_013397565.1 of Ptilonorhynchus violaceus. Taxonomy (NCBI): domain Eukaryota; kingdom Metazoa; phylum Chordata; class Aves; order Passeriformes; family Ptilonorhynchidae; genus Ptilonorhynchus; species Ptilonorhynchus violaceus. Next base: position 146,397 of record VZRJ01001657.1, read on the forward strand.
ATGAAACATCTTTTGACTGGGACAGATGAGAAGCCAGTTAGATAAGAATTAATATGAGGAAAATCTAGTAGTTATGCCCTGTGTTTTTGCTACAAAGAAACTCCAAATGTACCGTGTCTTCTTGTTTCAGATGGACTTGCTACATCTAGCAGAGCACACGTCAGTCTCATTTAGCTGCTTCATAGTTTCAAAAATGCTTGGCCAGTAGTTCTGAGGGCTGCTTTTCCATACCTTGCTTTTGCAGTTGAGTGTTCTCTAACATATGGCCTTTCAAGATGTAACCATGTCCTTCTTGAGGTCTCACCTGTGCAGCACAATGCACACTAAGGATTTTTAGGCTGATGTTTTTTAAAGAACTAGTCTGTAACTGTAAGGAAGCTATTAACTCTTTCACCAATCACTATTTTTGAAATGTAGCTAAGTGACTTTAGTTTTCTTACATGTTTTGTTGTTGGATTGTACCTGGCTCTGCAGCCTTGAGTTTTTGCTAAATGTCAGAGAGATGTCCAAAACTTCCAGAGTCGGCTAGAACATGTGATGAGGAGTAGGAGATTATGAAAGAGAAGTTGCTGAAACCCTTGTCTTCTGGATGTAATAAACTTTCTCTCACACTCATTTTGAATTTTATATGGATACAAATGGTTTCTGTTGGACCTTCTTAGTCATGGGGCCAGAGATTTACAAAATACACGGAGAAGGAAAAAGCCCTGCAGGGTAAGATCTTAGGATATAAAGAAGATCAGGTTTGCTAACATCATGTATTTTATACCAAATATTTGTTTGCATGTGTATCTGGATATATTTGCATACGTTCCATCTCTCTGAATATTGAAGGTAGTTCTAGTTGTATACTACTGTGAAGTTAACATTGTGTGTTAGTTCTGCTGCATGAGAAAGTAATGGTAATTTTTTCTTAGTGTGCAGGATTTGGCTCTATGCTTGAAACATGCCTGATTTTTGAGTGTGATCTCTAGTTTTGCTTTGTGTTTGAGTAAAATCCTTGGAGAACAATACTGTCCTAGTGGTATGGGACAGAACATTAAATACAGCAATTGAGCCACAAATAAAATGCAATTAGAGAAATAAGTGGAGTACTTAAATACTGAAGTCAAACATTTACTTGAAACTTCATTCTATAGTCAGCATATTGATCTCAGTTCTTACAAGACACAAGGCTTTTTGTATTATTTCTATTATTAAATGAATAGTGAACACAGTGATTTACTTGAATTATGTCAGAGCTTTATATAAATCCCAGGTGAATTTTCCCATGGCACACTGTGGCACATGGGTCCCCTCTGAAGAGAGGTTCTGTCTCCCTCCCATACCATGGTGCCTTTTATTTAGCATAAAAACAAACCAGCAAACAACCCAAAACAAACCCATGTGGCTCCTCCTGCCAGGTCAGGACATGATCTGTCATAATCCTACCAGTGCACAACACAGGCTGGTATATGGCTTCCAGCATGGTCCCTGGCAGTGGGCACTTGTGTTAACATGTGGGCTTCTCAGGAGTAAACTACAAGGCCTAATAGAGAGACATGGTTTGCCCAAGATCATTAACTCACCAAACATTATCTTCAGCAAGGCTCCCAATACAGCATGTCAAAAGAGATGGTAGACACATCTTAGTAGATTTCAGATGATAGGGGACATGCTGACACACTGATGCTAGCTTATCTCTGTTAGATGGTTGATGTGATATATTTGGTAAAAGCCTATTTAAAATGCCACCGAAAAACCCAGGACTTTATTTTAAATGTATCTAGAGGTATTTTTGGTGTATTCATGATCTGGAATAGCTCCAGATCCAGGAGCAAAGTGAAGGTAGTTTTGTGTAATATGAGAAAAAGCTATAGGCAGCTACTGCATTTTTCATGCATAATGAAAAATTCTCAAAGATGGAGAATCTTTGCTCTCAAGCACTCCCTCTCGGTCTCCTTAATTGAAGATTTTCTCTGAATGTGACAACTGCTGGGAGGTGGATGAGGGAGAAGAGGCAGTTTAAGTGTTCCATGTTTTCTGTGGCTTACTCTAAGAAAATTTCTAAAATAAAAAATGCGAAGAAGTAATTTTGCCTTCTGTTTTCCTTCAGAGTTACATTAAAAAAAATTATAGGCTGTGCAATGAAAAAGATGAGTATATACTGTACTAGAACAAACAAAATAATAGTAGTACAATTGCCAAGGACTACTTTTTTTAGTTTGAATTTCCATCAACTGGTTAATTCCAATTTTCACTTAGCTCATTGAATAGGCAAGTACCCCAAGCTATTTCCTAAAGTTTTACTTCTAAGTCATATGAATATATTTGAATATTTTGCAGTAATAATTACATCAGAATTACCAGAGACAGTGAAAAGGGGCACTGAATTTCTGCATTAGCCAGAAGCACAGGAACTTTCTAAACTTTACTGGTTTTTACCTTTTTTTTTCTTCCCAAAAGAAAAAAGCCAGTGGGCATTGTAGGGTTTTTACAAAGACTTGCTGTTTAAGGGGATAAAATAGTAAAGCCCTTTTGCATAAGCTATTACGTTTAAGTTTGAACTGTTGAAAAGTGAACAACAGAACAATGCACAGTATTCAGGTCTAGGAAGGCCACATCACTGTTTTGTGATGGTTTTACCTTTTTTTTTTGGTTGTGTACCTGCAAAAAGAAAATTGAATGTGTAAATTCTCTTGCTTGTTATTGGTCCTCTGTTTTTTTCTTTCCTGTATGTGAAAAGAAAGATTGAATTCAAGCTTATTTGTTAGTAATTAGTTGAGAACGAAGGTGACCTTCCAAAAACTGAAAAAGATAATTAAAATTTAACTTTAATTATTATTTATTAATGGAATTTATTTTTAGGAATTTTGACTAGTGGTGGGTTTTTTTATGGTCAGCTAGTTACACTGGTTACATGAGGATAACCATGCTTTTGCTCTTTTTAGAGTCCTGGTCTAATCCTCCATATATTGCTGAGTCCAGGTGACTCAGGAATCCTCCCTTCTGAGTGAATTATATTAACTTTGTAGGAGACCATGTTCACTCATTACTCATGTGTAGAGTGACTGGTAGTAAGAGATTGACTGGTGGGGCTGCACTCTGC
>VZRJ01001661.1:9589-54733 GCA_013397565.1 Ptilonorhynchus violaceus
GTTGCGCACCCGTGTTGAGTCACTGCCCGCTCCCTCTGCCTTGGGCCGTGCCCGCCCTGGGACGCGCTCTCCCGGGAAGAGGCCGGCGGCAGCCCCTGGCGCGGGGGCGAAGGTCCGGCCGCGTCCCCAGCCCGGTGTCCCTCTGGCCCGGCGGGTGGGAACGGCTCTTGCGCCGCTGCAGCGCGCTCGGCGCGGATGAACTCTTCAAAGTAGTCATCTGCCAAGCGCTAATGAGCCGCGACAGAGCATGTGAAAACTGAGATTTTTCTAAAGGCCCTTAACTTGGTCCTGTTTGGGTAAGCCTGATGACAGCTGATGGCATGTCGCAGACACTTGAAGCCCTTGTTCGAGGAGCCGGGAACTTGAATTTATTAGCAACATAAGAACGTCGTTTCGGTGTTGGATCAGGGGAAAAAACCCAAAACAAAACACAAAGAAAGAAAGAAATCAGTTCTTCAAAATTTATTGTTGGAAAAGGCTGACCAATTTTACCTAATGCATCCAAACAACAGAAATCTGTATTACTGTATGTTTCAACTTGAATGATTAAATTTTGGTGAAGCGACTGGTGAAAGGAAAACCTGAAGGAGGGCAGGGGGAAGAGGGAGTTTATGTTTAACAATATATTTTTGACTGTAATCTATGGTATTACCAGGTCTGCATGTATTGAGAATTGCCAAGCTTTGTTGAATCAGCTGCCTGCAGAAAGGCTCACAAATCCATGCTTAGCACAGAGGAGTAAGCAAATCACTGTGATGCTGGAATTCAGTACCTGTGTAGGGTTTTTGAAGTCTAAGTTTAGACACTTCTGAAAAACCTTGCCTTTATATGTGTAGATGTGGGTATGTATGTTATGCATGCACTTATGCTTTTGTTGCCTTTAAGTGTGCAGTTGCAGAAGTATGTTAAAAGAGTAATCTGCAAAGATAGTCCTGTGTTTACTTTAATGAATCTAAACCCTGAAAGTGAAGGGTTTGTGCAGTGTCTAATAAAAATTAATGTCCCATGGGAAAGAAGGAGTCTGAAGATGTAACTTCTTTCCAAGAATGCATGACTTGCAGTGTTGGGAACTGTCTAGTTTAACATGAGGGTGTGGCTTCCTGCCATTCTTAGCGTGATCTGAATGTGCTCTAATGCTGAATATTTCATCCCTTTCACCTGCTTCTTCTCTGTCTTGAACCTAATCACAGAGTAGTCATAGAATCAGTCAGAACAGTGTGTGGATCTGACAAGAAAAGTACTAGTCTGTTAACATTTTGGCATAAGCACTCACACTGCACAGCAGGGAACCTTAGGGAAAGGAGAATCTCCCTTTTTGCGGCAGCCTGCTGGCTTGTTTTTTTTTTTTTTCTTTAAGATTAAATTTGTATACTTTGAAGCCACACCCCAGTGCTGTAGCTCCGTGAGCCTTTGAAAACCTGAGGAGAGGAACTGCACATCTCTCTCCTAGTCAGTGGTTTCCACCATTGTGTTCTCCCGTGCCTTTGTACTTGCACAAGTGTTTGTGCAGCTGTGTGTGAAGAGCAGCTCATGTCTAGCTGAAGGGTAACCACTGGTTTGCCTTTCTCTGGGTTGGTCTTCAGCTGGATCTGTGCCCTGGTCCACTTCACAGCTGCAGGGTGGCAGAACTGGCTTTTTCAACTGAGTCCTGGCTTCTGTCATTTAAAACTGCTCAGGGGGCATTTGTGTTGTTTTTATTCTACAGCTTTCCGTGGAAGTTACATTATTAATTCTTAGTGAAGCAGAACATAAAATTTGTCGTGTGCTGTCATGCTTTGTCCTTTGGCGCTTTAATCTTGTTTTATTTTAAATATTTTTAAATGTACACATCTGAATGCAGAGACTTGTATTTTTTATTTATTCTTTTTTACATTGGAATTTCAGCTTTGGCACCTAGGTATAGTTTATAAATGTTCATATGTTTTTTGTTTTAAAACAAACATTTCCTTAGAGCTTCAGGTTCTGGATGTGCTCTTTCATTTGGCATCTTTACTTTTGATTTGGTTCACAGCTACACAGGAAACAAGCTTTTGGTACTCTTTCACAAATCTTGAACTATTACAGGAGCAGAGTTTTTAAATGGTTATACAAGCAACTTTTTTCCCTTATTTTCCCCCAAGCAGATGCACGTCTGCTAGAAATGAAAACCACAGCTCAATAGCTTTTTGCTGACCATGTACTTGCTTGATATTAGTGGATATAGTTCTATTTGCTTTTAGGGGTGTAAGACTGAGCTCTGTAGGAGTCCCAGGCAAGTTTGTTTCTTCAGTGAATTGAACATGGAGTGGATACTTGTCTCCAGAGAGTTTTGAAGATGCATTGCTTAGTTTGTATAGTGGTTATTTCTGGCTTGCTATGCTTGGCAGCAACTATACACATCAAAACACGACATTTTTAAATTACAGTTTCATTAACACATTCTCCATACTACACTGGGCTTCAAATTGTACTTCACATTAAAACAATGAGCAGAGGTGACAAGACTGAGACTTTGAGTGCAATTTAGGGATACTTTTCTCTGTGGACTTCAAAGAGCTTGTTAGGAAAAGGAAAGGATTTGTTTTCTTCTGGCTCCCAAGTGGGGAAGCTGAGATGGAAAGAGGTCAAGTGGCTTTTTCAAGGTCGTACAACAAGGCAAAAACTTCTCTTTCCTATTAGGCTGATAGCAGCTGACCATTCTGCCACAGGCCATGCTGTCTTCAGGAGTTTGTGGTGATGTCTTCCTTGTAGTTCCTTAACTGACTATTGCTTCTCATAGCTTTTTTCTGTTTTCTTGCTGTTAACACAGCCTTGCTGTTCTCCCTTTATATCTTCATGGTTTAAGGTCAGAGCACTGTTGTATGAAAATGTGGAAGCTGGCTTTCCAGCATTCAGGTTTACAGCAGGTCGGTAATATTTAGATAATCAGGAAAGGCCATCAGATGTCTCACAATTTTTATGTTTCCTTATAGCATATTAGCAGTTAGAGATATTTTGAAGAGTGTGTGTTTTTGAGATAATAAAGTGATGGCAGCTGTTAGTCCGAAGAGTTTTGGATTGGAAGAGGCTATTCACCAGGTTCTGGTACAGTTTGTCTAATCAAGGTATATGGCCTCATGTTGGGACCGCTTTTCTGCTTAAAAGGATGTTCATGTTTCCAGTTAAGAAATAGGTTTTTAACAGACTTCCGCTACAACTATGGTGAGAATCAGCTGCCAACTGAAAAATAATCACTTTTCCAGTACTGTTACTTTGTCATCTCTTCACATGAATTAAACAATAACTTAGGCATTTTTATGGTATGGTACCACCTTTTAAAGTAGTTATAGCTTATTTGTTAGATATTATTTGTCTGTGTCTTGTCTGACACAAGACATGTCAGTGGTCTTTTGACATGATACCTGACTGATGGGTTATGGTCATTACATACTTTGGCTCTCTTAAGGATTGGGGTAATTGTCCTCACAAAAGGAGTTTGGTGTGCCTTATTGCTCAAATTTGTTGTTGGAGGTTGAGGAAACCCCTGTGGGTCCTTAGAAAATGATGCTGTGAAACCTATTTGTGATCAGCTGTTTCAGAAAGATGCTTGTCTTCTAAAGTGTGTGTTAACAGGGATCTAACAACTTTTTTTCTTTTTTTTTCCCCCCTTGAAAACAGTATTTAAGGCAAATATTTGTTTTCTTTTTTCCTGAAGAAGTTAAAAATATTAGGAAGCATCTGTATTTTGTGTTTGCATCTCTTTGGCTGGAATAAAGATCTCAAAAAAAAAGTTAGCTACTTCTCCAGTGAAGAAACTCTCTAATTAGTCTTAAGCCATCTGGTCATTGCACTTTTGAAGTATTACTTAAAATTACTCTCTGAGCACTGTTTTTGTGTTCTATTTAGATTGACATGTGTGGTGGGCCAACAGAAATATTTCATTAGAAGAGAAGTGATGAATAGGAATGACACACTTGGTCTTCTGGAAGACTCCATTGACAGTACATGTTCTGTAATATTATTTCATTAGGTTGTACCATTTAATAGTGATATTCTGGCCACCATACCACTTACTTGATGATTTACTGAGAATTTAGCAAAATGACGATTCAAAAAAACCCTCCCTGCCACAAAAAAGAAAACAAATCTGAAAGAGAGAGTGACTGATGTTAGGAACTGTGTTAAATGACTGGATATGTCATCAGAATATGACACAGGTTGTTAAGATACTTATGGAATAATTGACATGATGATTCAGTGTGATCTACAGAAGTAGGTAAACATACCATTTCTTAGAAAGTTTGAGGGTTTTTTTTCTTTTTTTTCCCCCCACTCCCCAGTGAAGCTGAGCAGTTCCAGACTTCACGTCTTCAAAATATACTATATACAGAAAACATGGGGTGGACTTTTGGATCAAGATATTTTAGCTCTAGGGACACCAAGGAGTCAGTCTGGGAATTACAGGGTTCTGGTTTTTTTTTTTGCTTGTGAAAATGCTTAATGAATGCTGTGTTAGCAGGAAATAGAATCCTATTAATAGAAAAATCTTATATTGTATTAATTATTTTAATGGAGAATTGGCATTAGAAGTCAAATTGGAAGTCATTTGCTGTGTGAATATGGAATGTGTTCTTTGTGGAAATGATTGTTGCTGGTTTATTCTTCTACCTTTTACTAATAGAAGGAAAGCATCTTTTTGTAAGAAATTTTCTTAATTATGTAGTTACACTGCTTCAGAAATCTTAGAAATATTTTTAGTGGTGGATTGCAGTTGCTTTCCTCCTATGGTAGTTTACCACCTACAGCAATTACTAAACTGTAATATCAAAGCTCAAGCGTATTTAATAATATCTTTCCTCTGCCCTCTTCGGTATTGATTAATAAATACTTTAAAGGCAGATTCTTCTAGATAGTCAGAATACTGATTTGAAAGGAGTAGCTGATAAAAAGTGAATTGATTAAAAGGACACAATCTGAGTCTTGTTCAACCTTTTAATTTAGTTTCTTTATAAAGCAACAGTTTTCTGTAATGTGTACATATTTTGCATAGCAGCAGAAAACCCAAACAGATAATATCACCAAGTTCCAAGTGTAAATAAGTACATATTTTCTTCCTTAATGTTGTACATACAATACATCCAATGATTGTCTGTAACAAAAGCAACAATAACAGTGTTAACAAAAATATAAATTATTGATACTCCATAGCCCTTGCATATCAAAAAGGTGCTGTTCTTTCTTAAATTTCTGTTATGGGTATAAAATGGTCATCTGATTGCACATTGAGCACCAGATGGTGCATGTGAAATTTTGCACTGTTTCAGTCCTCTAAAAATGGACTGAAATAGTGGAAAATTCTGGTTGAAAGAGAATGAAAGGAACAAAAAGGATCATGAACATTGCTGTTAGCTGCTCTGCAAAAATTACTGTCACATGTTTGAAATAGATTACTAATTTCACCAGTTTCTTTACAGATGAGACCAGCAGTTTTGAAAACCCCATGGAATAACCACAAAATAAATGAACACTGAGACACTTTATTTTCCCTAGGTGCACTTAACTAAATTAATGAAACCAGCATGACAACAAGAAGGAAATCCATTAACTTATAAATGAAGTTACCTCTTAGTCAACCTGAGGTTTGAGCAATAGTATTGTCAAGAGGGGTCTGTTTTTCTGGTTTCATTGAGCAGTAATTTCATAATATGACCAGGGCAAATGTAAGCTGTGTGAGGCTGCTTTCTTATTAAACAGTTTTGGATTTATGTAAGTTGGGTTGAGCATTTCTTATATTAGAGTATTTAGTATAGTCAGATATAATCTCTTGATGAAAGAGATTATAAACAAAAACTCATTTTAGTTTATAAAAATTCTTAAGTAAAATTCAACTGCAAAATTTCAATTCTTTCCCTCAAGAAAGAAAACTGCTAAAAATTACCACATGATATGAGGGGAGCTCCTGAAGACACTGATTTGGAAAGGTGCTTCCGAAAGAGAACGTCTTTAAAAGCCAAAATTTTATGTCACTTCATGCTGTAAAAATATCTGGGTTTGAGATGGTATTGAACACATATGAGAAAATGAGAAATTATGTGTTGGTTATGTTGTATCATTACAAATATCCATATTTTTAGTAGAAAGACGAGAGATTGCTTGCAAGTCTTTGTTTCTTTTTTAAAATTTCTTTCTTTTTTTTTTAAATTTATTTTCCTGAAGAGGATTTAATTTTGTAATGTTAGCTGCGTTTTATTCACAGCTGATACGTTTGCAAGTGAATAATCGTGTTCCGATATCTGGGTAGAATTCTGCAGACTGCTTTTTTAACTGCGCATTTTAGATACTGGCTTTTTGTTCAGATACTGTGCTTGCTGCATACCAATTTAATTGCAGAGTTTAAAATGAAGGTTGTCATTTCAGTATTGATTGAACTTTTGTTCTCGCTTCTTCCGTTGCATCCTGAGTTGTGGATGGTTGAGCACTGTAGGCACTAAGGTCAAAAGGACATGCTTGAGGTCAACCCGTGCTATTATTTAGAAGTGGAAAACCAATAGAAACATTGCAGAATGAGAGCTCTGCTCCTTTGGTTTTGCTGCAGCATTAAGAGGGGAACCTGCCAGTTTTGCCAAGTGGGAAATGTGCTTTATCTGTAATACAAGGCTGCTCTCCTTGGATTGTGACCACAAATACTGATTTCTTTAAAGGCAAGAGACCTTTTGTGAGCGGTAATTCTGGCAGTACCCTTCCAGAGTCAGAAAAAAGACACCTCAGAACTTTCTTTGAACTGATAGTACAAATCATCTTTATTGACGGTATCAACCAAAATTTAGTATACCCGTGTAAGCATTTTTGATCATTCTGCATGGAAATCTTTATTGAACTCAATGCATCATCAACCTATAGTACTAGCATTGTTATGTTAAACTTTGGTTATTAAAAGTCTCAGAGGTTTGTAAGGATTCTTTTTTAAGTAGCCTTTGTTTCTTCTTGTCCCTCATGGTTTTTTTTTTTGTGATTCTGTCTTGGTGTGAGGGAAGTGCATACAAATGGCAAACTTTCACCCCTATCAGGTGTTTGTATTAGTTATGCTTAGTAGGAGGAATCCTTTATATTTAGTGAAATCCAAATGCTCTTGCTTACATTTCAAATAAATGATTAAGTTATTGTAGTAATGGATAGTTACTAATGTGAAGGAAAAGGGGCTCTAATTTGTATGGTTCATGTGCTTCTTTATCTGTTGATATTTACATTTTAAACTCTGCAGGGTTGCAAATAGATCTCCATAAAGCAGACAAGACACTGTCTTCCTGTAGTTCTTGAAGTTTTGGGTATGTGGGTGAAATCTGTTTGTGGTTGAGTGAGCTATTTCATAATAAATGGCTCAGCACTTTACTACCTTTCCTGTGTTCTCAGGCAAATGAGAACTGAATGCACTGAGGAATAAGTTCTCCGGCTGTGTGAGACAGAATGCCTTTTAGTAATGGAAAAAGAGGATCTTCTATATCTCAATTGCATGAAAAGAATTTGGACAGCAGAAAATGGCAGTTTCCCTATGTAATTAGTGGTAAAATTTGGCATGACTACTAATGTATGCAAGCACATGTTTTAGCACTTTGCAGAGCTAAAGGCACTTGGTCGTCTTGTAGGATTGAGCCAGAAGGAAGATCATCCAGATAAAAACCACTGGACCTGGTTCTTGTTTTCCACATACTATATATTTCACTGAAAGTTCTCTTTTATGTCTGAGAATAGTTTATTTGTAGTGTTTCAAAAATATTTTCAATCTGTAGTAATACTCATTTGTGTATTAAATATTGAATGTCTAGTTTATTTTATTGTTAATCTTTAAATACGCTAGGTATGGAAAAAACTTACAGTTCTGGTTTTGGCTCATCAGTTTTATTCACATTGTCAGTGTCAAAAGTTGTAACAAACATCTTTCCTATTTGGTGAATGAATGGGGTTTTATTCTTTTCCCCCCTCAGAATACCAGAGCAAGAGTTGTCTTCATAAGACACTACATTTAGAACCATCAGGACAAGTAAACTTTTTTTTATGCTGTTTGTAATTACCACAGGAAACTGGTGAAACTAGCAATTCGGAATTATAAAGATGAAGAAGAATACTTGGGAGACTGATGAGGAGTGAGTTCATTGGGACTGGGACTAACTTGGGACTGGAAGCAAATGGTTAGATACCCCTAGTGAAAAGAGGTAATCTTAGAATACTGGTGTGATGTGTAACATGAAAGCAGATTCTCCACATCTTTCTACTGGGGATGTCTCAAACTGTCTTCAAAACTCTGTTTTGAAATGAGTTTTGCTTTGTTTGACTGGCCAGCACCAGGTACAGAATAATGCTGCCTCAGACCCTGCTCTGGTTTTGTGCTGGTGATGTCTGCTGTGGTATGGAAGGTTGCTGTTGTTTATGAAGCAGTGTAATCTCATCACGGCTGCCGAAGTCGCATGTCAGAACCAAACGGGACTGGAAGGACATGACTGCCACTACTTTATCAGTATTTGTTCCCACTGAGGAACCGTCAGATCCTTGCTCCGTGTGGCTTGCTGTGGCTGTGGCTGTGCTGCCTGGGAAGCGTGAGGGAGTGCAGGAAGCCTGTTGCATACTCAGCCGAGTGGAGCAGCCCGACACATCCACGCTGCATCACACAGAGCCCAGACCTCCCCCCCGGGGGTCCTTTCGACTCTGCTTCAGGCTGACAGCAATGTTTTGTCTGTGTGGTTGGTTTGTTTATTTAATATGGGGGAACAAAAGAAAGCTGAGTCTCAGACCACTGTAATTCTGATCGTCATAGCAGGACTGTAAGGGGTGAATGAAATGTATTGGGGTGCCTTGGAGGGGACCATGCAGCGAATAATCCTGACAGCCGTGCCAGGATCTCCCTTCAGAGGAAATTAGGACACTTCAGATGGGATCATAGGAGAGAGGTAGCTGAAGTTCACTAGTGATGATGCGGAGAAAAAGGTCCTGGGCAACTGGAGGAGGTATGCAAATTGACAGTATGGTTTTACTTGCAAAAAAACTTTTCTTGTATCACCATTTGCTTTGTGAAAGAAGGGAAGAAAGCCACAAGACCTTGCAGTGGAACCTTTTGAAGAGGTGCGCGAATATCCTGACTTGCCCTCTGCTTTTTAGGTTTAATTTACATTGGCCGCTTTGAGTAGGGGAGGAGGGACTGGGCTTAAAGGTGTTTTAAAATAATATTTTCAGGATGAAATAAAGCCCTTAATTTCAAAAGATCCAATATTTTTTCTCTGTTTTGAAGTGATGTCAGATTCTTTATCCGTATTCTTCCCTCTATTATTTTTTACTCTCTTAAAGTTCCCACAGCGGGACCTGTGTGTTCCGAAACACATGCCCATACACCTTTTCTTTTTGTGTATAACATGTAACTTGGTTGAACACTTCAGTTCTCTTTTCAGTGTGTGTGTTTTTCAACTGGAACACAGCAAACTCTAGAGCTGTGGGAACCATTTCTGGAAACAGAAGCTTTTGGTATACTCCAAATCCGCATTTATTCTGGATTATTTTGAGTAATCTTTGTTCTTCTTAACAAATGCATTTCTGTTGACAAATTAAATGCCAGATTATGTAAAATCACCTCTGATTGAACTGTCTTTCTCCAAAAATAGGGAATATTCTGGAGCTCTCTCAATGCTCCAGATTGGTATGGATGAGATTTACTAAGAAAATGTTCTTGGCCTTGTGGTTCCTTCATCTGTGGCTTCAGTGTCTCTGGGCAGTTCCTGCAAAAGCCAATTCTCCAGAAGCCACTTAGTAATAATGTTTGAATTTTTTTCCTGTGAAAGCAATAGTGAGTTACCAAGGTCCTTCCTTAATTTGGGAATACTTGAAATTGTGTACCTGGTTTCAAATCCATTGTAGACAACATGTATTTTGGTGTGCGTTGGCACCAGCTTCAGCAGGAGCCAAACTGAACCCAATTTTTCTGCAAGCAGACTCAATTAGTGAATGCCAATTTACTGAAAGTAAAATGTGTTATACCTTGTATGAAGGTGTTAGATGTTATTAATATAAAATAAACATACAAATTTTCTACTTTTTAGTAAAAGTCAACCTTTTTCTTAGTCATCCTTGGCCTTTCATCAGCATTCAGATTGTGAGTCTGACTGTTGTTGACAGAAAACTGTGTTTGTTGTTTTCATGACTGAATCTTTATTCTGTTGTTTCTCTTTTCCTACTTTCCTGAAAAAAATCTTCTACTGAAATAGATTACAGGAACTGTCTCCTGAAGTCTTTGTTTAAAGACAAGCTGCAATGCAAACCGTGTTTGTTTATGATGTCTGCTACTCTGTGAACAGGTGAACGAAAGTCAGAACAGATGATCAGAAAAATAGTAGCTTTATTTTTTGGTATTGTGTGTGTGTGTCTGTACAGAAATTGGAAGGGACTTGGTGAAATAAAGATACTTGGGGAGAGGAATCTGTAAAATGTCAAGAAGAGAGAAGGTCCTCGGAACTGTTGTTCATGTAAATCTGTCTTTGGAGTGTTTGTGTTTTTGTGAAAGCTGAAAATTTTTCCTGTAGCATACAGAAGCTCTAGAAGTAGGCAGAAGTCCTGCAGGAAAGCTTGATTTCAAGCTTGTCCCTTGATTTCAAAGCTTGATTTCAAGTATGTCCCTTGACATACTTTGTCGAGAGGAAGGTTTGACTGGGAGGGAATTAGACCACTTGCATTGAGTTGGCTGAAAATGAATCACATCCAACTTTTTGTTATAGATGTGTTTTCTTTTTCCTTTTGCTTAGTCTGTATCTGAGATCATGACATTTCACTTTTCTTGATTTTTATTTATTCATTTATTTTAATTTTAGTTTTTTATCAGGGTTGAAGCTTTGCAGTATGGCAGCATACATACACACTTCAGTTGCAGTGCGTGACAAACACGTAGGGTGCTTATAGAACCCTCCCTCCAAGAATATTAATCCAGAATTTTTCATAAACAAATAATGCCCCCAAAGAAACTTCAAAATCAAAAGGGTAAGTGTATTTTTCTTCAGTATTATTTAGTCCTACTATGTGTCTTGTCTTGGAAAGAATAGAAACCAGATTTTTATCTGCCTGCTCTACTAAGGTATAAGCATGTACTTGAAAAAGTACAAGGCAGTGTTCATTACAGCATTCACCTCTCTTTGAAAGTTGTATAAATGTGTGCTGTGCCCATCTCCATGCTCATCTTGAGGTGATGATATTTAGTGTATGTTTTTATGTAATCCATCTGTGGATTGATGCAATTCTGTTGAAAGTGGCAGAGTTTCTTCTGCCTTTGCCTGCAGTGGATTAAACGTTCTTCATCTTAATATGCATTTTTTTCTGCATAATCTAACCACATAGAGCAGATGGACTTAGTATTATTATCTATAACATGAAGAGTATCTAACAGGATGCTGCTGCTTATTATCTTGTTTTTCAAGCTCGCTGTGATTTCTATTCCTTTTCTTGCACACAGAAGGGATACGGGATAAGAAAAATCACTTGAACTGAAGAAATTGTAGTGTAATTGAATTTTGAACGTTGATTTCTGAGTGTGCAGAAAATGAAGCAAAAGAATGTACTCGAGCAGTAAATTACAGGAGGTAGCAGAGTGTACAGCGCCTTTAAGAAGCAGGTGTTTGCAGTGGAGTTCACTGTGCATACAAATGTGCTTGCATTTTGAAGTTGGGAACAGTTACAGGGGAACAGGAAACCTGACTGGCCTCATGCAGGCTTTTTCTATTCAATACAGGCTTGAAAAAAAGGGGGAAAAAATATAATAATGTGGAGAAAAGCGTGGTTTTTGTTAGCTCTTTAAAGTCTGGACCGTGAGGGGGGAACCAGAAGTACGATTTAAAGGAACTTGCAGTAGTGGTTGATTTAAGTATACACAAAGGAAGCCTTGCACCATTTTCAATCTGGAAGGAGGAACTGAACATTTAATTAAACAATGCCTTTGACTGAATTAGTTTGTGCTCCAGCATTCTTAGTACATATAGATTTAGGTTATTTTTCAAGTGTGCAGCTGTTTCCTCCTGCATAACATCTGGGAGGGAGGCACACTGCAGTTCCAGGAGCAGTGTGAATGGAAGAAAGTTTCTAGGCAAGCCCAAAAATCTTAAGCGTCTCTAACACAAGGAAGCTCATCTGACAAAGGCCTAGTGGGTAATTTCACAGTAGGTACCAACCTTATCAAAATCTATCCATAATCTATTGAACCTGTTTGATCATCCCATCAGCCCTGCTGGGCTGTCGAACCCCCACACCTCAAGACTTTCTCTGCGTGCAGAAATGGTCTTTCTGACTAACTGGATCTACTTTCATGGGGAAAATAAAACACAGTCCACCTGTAGTCTGTTTGGGCATGCATTGTGGTAGTGCTCATGCAGTACAGGTTACTTACTTGTGGGAAAAGGAATCCACTGGTGAAGGTTAGAACACCTTGAAACACATGTAGAGAGAGATATATAAAATTCTGCTAAAAATTAGCAGAAACAATATTTTGGTGAAATAACAGACTTATTGAACCATGTCACAACAGATGATTGTTGTGATTTTTTTTACCTTAATCTGCTTCATTTAGATAGAAGGGTAGATCTGCTTAAATGGATTTGTTATTTTAAACAAAGGTTTGTCCTTGTTTTGGGCTCGTGTTTCAGTGGGAAATTATATCCCCTAGTGACAATTGATTAAGTCAGAATAAGTCAAGTCAGTTGTTGGAATTCAGTCATCTCACACACGTTCTGCTCCAAGAGGAAAAAAGAATCTCCTGTGTTGAATTACCTCAAATTTCATTTAAGCAATAGTATATGAAAGCAAATAAAATTCAGATAAAATAGAAAAGAATTATGTGTATTAAAAAGAAGAAATTGGAAGAATCTGACCTTGGTGAGGAAGAGCCTGTCAGTTTCAGTGGGGATTATCATGTATCACATAATCAGCTGGGATTGCAATTGTACACAAAAGACGCAGCTATTGAAACTTATTTTCAAAGCTATTCGGGTGCTTGCATAAGTGTCTCTCAAAAGACTTTTCTGAAGGTTGCACTTGGCACTCAGGTAACTCTGAAAAGCTGTCTCAGGTCTGAATTACCAGTTACAGAGTAAATATCAGGACAAGAATATCACTTATGTCGAGGTTCCTGGTGTATGAGAGCTGGACCTAGGAGCTGAGACTGGGAAGCAGCATCTCAGCCTTATGAGCTGACATTTTCTTACTCACAGCTAAAAACAGAAGATAGAGAATTTTATGCTGTTGAGCTTGTATTTTTAATAAACAAACAACCCCAGGTAATTACATGTGGATTTAACAGTTTTAAAGAACAGCTGCTGCTGAGACAAAGAAATGTTTGCCTCTAAGCAATTCTTCACATAGGAAGATATTAAATTTCAAAAGGATAATTTGGCTGTCACAAAATCATTTATGTAAAGACATGTAACTGAAAGTTTTGTGGTAGGTAGGTGTGTTACCCTAGCTGAAATTAAGTTCTCTAGAGGGACTACAGTATCTAAATATTTTACTTGCATGTGGTATTTGTAGGCTCTGCTGATTCTTAAAAGTTTCTTTGGTAAGGTTTGGGCATGTGATCAGGCCAGTAAGTGTTCAGTCTGGTAGCTATCCATATGCATGAATAGCAAATATTTAGTAATTCAGTTTATTTTAGATTGCAGTAAGAGGATTTAGTTGCATTACCTTTCATTTGCTGTTGGCTAAGAGCCTTGGCACGTTGTGGTGGTGGTAATTCAGCTGACACAGGTATCTTGAAGGGACTCTGATTTCTCTGGATGGCTTCAAATCTGCAGCGCTTCAGTCTGATTTTTATAGCAGACTTCACTTTGGTGTTTTTGTCAATGCAAAGTCTTGAATTTCTTTCTTGCTTTCATGTAAAATAACTCAAACTTTCTGTTGTCATGGTTGCAGAGAGGAACTCAAAAGCATGAACCCTGCTGACTCCTAAAACCAGTAAGCCTGCATATTTCTGTGAGGAAGCTCGGAATTAAAGCAAGTGTTATGATTTTTTTTTTCCTGCCCTTGAAGGGAAAGTCACCATTTCTCAATGGCTAGGATTGCTTCTGTAGAACAGCAGGGACGGAAGGGAGTTAGATGAGTAGGATATATAGTCAATTTATAGTGAATTACATTACGCGAGGGCATGATCACAAATATGTGGCTCATTCTTTACAGGTTCTTTTAGTGTGATCTGTTTCTGAAAACCCCAGCTAAAGGAGCCTCCCAGGAGCTCAGCTGCAGTCCTTTGTTACTCTTCTAGTAGAAAGCTTTCCCTGACATCTCGGCAGGGTCACGTTTGTTTTCAGTTAAGCTACTTTCATGTTTTCCTAACTTCAGTGGGTCTCTGCATAGAGTACATTTGATCTTTAACCTTTTTTCACATGCTTTTTTATAGTATGTTAGGAGATTTGGTGCTAGGAAATGCTGGAAGCTTTGATTTTGAGGGGGGACAGACACCCAGGCAATTGTCTGACAGCCAAGATGAGGGAGGTTACACGAATATGGGACATTAAGCTGTATGCAGACCTCTTCCACCACCATCTCATATTCAGGTACCTAAGGAAAATATCAGGACTGGTTTGGTTTATGTTAGGTTGTTTCCCTCCTGCCCAATGTTTCCAAGTACCCCTAGGAACCACCTTTGTTTCCTCACTTCTTTGCAGTTTCCTCTTGCCTTTTTTTGAATAGTTCTCCTTGTTCTATTATTTTCTTCCTGGATGATAGGGAGAGAGGACTAAATTAATCTAAAGATCCTTTTTAATGTCCCGTCACCTACTTTGGTTTGTTTTTTCCTATACTGGTAAGAGAGAGGGATACAGAGACTTCCCTGCAGATAGATGACAGCGTATATTTTACTCTTTAAATGACACAAAAGCGAAAAAATTTGAGCAGCAGTTTCATCCATAGGTAGAAGGTTGTACATAGATTCCCTTTCTCACTGTGTGCAGCAAGTCAATTAATGTCATTACCATATTTTAAACATCTTATCACTTTACTCTTCTACATGGATACTCTTATTTGAGAGGTTGAGTTGCAGTGGTCCATTGGCTGCTGTCCCTAAGGATTGTTGTTCTGTTCTGTTTTTCTGAGAGTCTCCATACAGAGAAGGCCTAACCTTGTGACGCTGCAGAAGCTTTGGCAGCTCATCCCTCCCCTGCTCCAAACCACAACACCCTTTCCAAACGTGTATCAATATCTCTGTGCCTCGTGTTGGCTGTCCCTGGGGCTGTTTGCTTGGCAGAAGGTTGCCTCTTCCAAGGGAACTTTGAACTTAGCCAGGCTAGGATCCAGCACAAATGCAGAAGAAGTGATATGAAACTGTCTTTTGAAGAAGATGACAGGGAGACTGGAAACTGGTAGGATTGGTCTGCTGGCCAAAGCCTTGAGATGGCATGTAAATGAGCAGTTTTTGTTTCTACCAGCCTTTGGAAGGATCTGGGCTTCATATCTCTGCACTTAAAAAGAGGGAATCAGGAAATGTTTTTTTTTTTTGCTTGTTTGTTTTGCTTCATTATTTTGACTTTATGTTTTGGGAGTCAGGGATTAGTAATTGTATTTTTTACAATCTCTACCACAGGGAACTACAGACTTTTAGCATTCTTTTTGTGTCTCATCTCTGTAAATCATGGTGACAGCAATAAAGCAGGAGGGGCAAGTGACATGGGGGGAAATAAGCACTGCAGTGGGAAACATATATTTTATATTTTAATTAAAATTGATCTTACCAGATATAAGTCCTTCTACGAGATACAAGTTCTCATATAATTCTTTGTTAGAAGATCTGAGAGGACTCTGAAGACTGGAAATGTGTCGAGGCAAAAATCTGGGATTTTATTTAAACTAAAAGAACAGGGGTTGACTTAAACACACAAAACAGAAGCAGAGTAAAAAAATATGCAAACAAACCTCACCAGCTCTGCCAGCTTCCTGGGCCCTCTCCCCTTCTCCTCTTAAAAAAAGCCTGCAGCCATAGACAGATTTGTCTCTGCAGAATTAATTTTTAAATTTAAGTTTGCTGGCTTAGTTATATACATCTGAATTTTATAATTTTCATGACGCTGTTGCATCCAGTGTCCTTTTCCATTTTTAAACATTTATGCATTTACTTTCCAAAGGTAAACCCCATGATTTTAGAAGGATTTTAGAAAATTCATGGCTTCTAGAAGAGCCCTCTGCTTCCAGGCATCTAGCAGCAGGACAAGAGGACATAGCCTCAAGCTGTGCCGAGGGAGGTTCAGGCTGGATATCAGGAAGAATTTCTTTGTGGAAAGAGTTGCCAAGCATTGGAACGGGCTGCCCAGGAACGTGGTGGAGTCACCACCCCTGAAGGTATCCAGGAAATGACTGGACATGACACTTACTGGTATGGTCTAGCTGACAAGGTGATGATTGGTCAGAGGGTTGGATTTGAGAATCTTGGAGATCTTTTCTAACCCAAATGATTCCACGATTCCAAGAACTTCCCTGAAGTGAGCTCATTGGTACTTGCAGTCTGGTCTCAGGCTCTGAATAAGCAAATTGTAATTGCTTCTTATTAGGCAGTTCTGATCTTTCATCTTTGAAAAGTGCTGCAGTGTCTCTGTGGTGATGATGTCATTCTGACAGTGAAGCATTAGACTAAATCTGTGAATGGTCTTAACCACCTTTTCTGCCAACTGCTATGCAGGCAGCAAAATTACAGAAACAGGACGTTGAATCAGTATTCTCCAGTGTTGGTGGGTTCAGTTTTACTGAAGTCCTGTAGAACTTTAGAATAACAATTTGTGTTTGTCCCCAGTTTGGCACTTGGCTTGCTGAGATGCTTGTTTTGAGTTACACACTTGATGCATCTCCTGGGGAGGAGGAGGGGGATAGCTGCACTGGTATTGCAGCTGAATTTTTAACTCTGACCTCTTTTATTTGAGATCTAGAAGTCCTGAGTGCAGTAGAAATAGGAATGACACAGCAGAGGCAACGTCCCTTTCCATTCGTGCTTCTTCCTGCCTAGAATTGCTGATATTTGTATGTGTGGCTGTGGAGACAGGAAGGGCAGGAGATAGGCTAAGGAGACCTTTGTAAAACTGTTAATGCTCAATGAAATTAAGAGGAAAAATATTTTTGATTAAGAGAGTGTGTGCTTCTTGAACTCTATCCTAATTACAGCTGTGTGTTTCTCCTCTCCTGACTTGTCCCAGCCCTCTGTAAGGTAGCCTGAGGTCTGCTTTAATTTACTCCAGTTGGCAGTGGTTCCTGGGAAGTTGTGTGCCACCTGGCTATGGCTGGAACAGGGCTGGTCCCAGCCACTCCCTTTCACCGCCCTGTGAAGGTGCTGAGGGGCAGGGCTGTGTGGGAGCTGGATCTCCTGGATCAAAGCCCACAAGGTTCCCTCTGAGTGAGGAGCCCCCACTGGGGAACGTGCCAAGAGTTTCCTCTTCACACTCTGTGGGGTGCAGAGAAGGACTGAACCTACTGACTTCCTTCAAATACTCCCACGTCCCCACAGTGAAAAGTCTGAGTTCTGCTATGCAAAGCCCTGTAATTTGGAAGTTAGATGTTAGGTCTTCTGGCTGAAGTCAGTGTGTTTTTTCAAGGACCTTCTCTAAAAGCCCTCTTACAAACAACACTGGAGTTTGTAAGTCAAAGATATTAATATTTTGTCTCTGTACCCGTTGCAAAAATGTTACCTCTGTGAGCAAAATAGGAGTATTCCAAAGAAAATTTAGTTGCCTTAGTTAATTTACAAAAAATGAGTTTATTGTTCATCTTGCTGAGAACAGTTTTATCATCCTGTTTCACTTAACTGAGTGCATACAAGTAGCAAAGGCAATAAATAATTATGGAATATAGTGTAATATGATAAAGTGAGATCATAATTCATTCAACCTGTGAATTTTCTTTTTCTCCCACTCCTCTGCATCAGAAATACTTTAATAATGGCTTTTAAATCTTCCTTCCTTCTTTCCTCACTCCCTTATATATACCACGTTTTGGGAGTCATTATCAAAAATGTTTGTACTGAAGTGTGGGAATTGATTCCTTGTCCACAGCAGAGCTATTGTTTCTTTAAAGAAAAAAAAAATGCATATCCATGGATTATATGCTATCACCAATAAATTTCTAGTGTTACTTTCCTGTTTTACGTATTTATTTAACTTCATGATTTATATCTAGGCTCAGTATTGACTTCCATCTTTGTTGATGGCAGATTTAAAGCAACCACACTTATGTTAGGAACTGGGATGTCATTGCAAGAGTTTACAAAAATAAAGTGTTGCTGCAATGCATTGTACCTGTTCTAAGAGCACTGTTTTTTAACACATGGGCAATTGTTCTCTGCAGCCTTCTGAAGAAGCTTATCACTCATGATAGAAGATACCTCTTAAACTGTGTAATGTTGTTTTGACATAATGTTATCACACAGCAGAAAAAACTACGGTTTCTTCTTTTTCCTGTATTAACCTTTTACTTCACCTTCATGTTGCAGTAGCCTGTTGCCAGCAATAACAAGTTTCACTTCAAAGTTCAGCAGACTAATTAGTCCTGAAAAAAAATCATTATCTCTCTGGCTTACAGAACCTGGGCTGGTTTGAGATTATAGTGAACTACAGCATATTAAGTTGTGTAACTAAAAATCTGAAACTTTGAGTAAATATTGATTGTGAAAATTGATTTTCTGGATTTTTGAGCATCTGGATATGTTCTGTGCAAATTACCTGCATAATGTCATAACTATGTAGTTTTACTGTGTAGTTACTGAAAATATTAGCCTTAAATTGAATTAAAAAACACAGAGTGTAAGAATGCCTTTCAGAAATATGAAAATTTTACATCCTATATATAAAAGAGTATACAATACATCAAAACATAAATGTAATTTATGCTTGCATCTCTCTATCTATGTCTACTCAAAAAAAGCAATTGAAAGATCAGAGCCTTTTTCCGGAGGAAAAGTGCAGTGTGCTGAAGAACTGCTGAGCTGCCATTCTTAAAAGTCTGGAAAAGGGTCTTGAAACCCTTATAAAAGAGCAGAAGGTGCTCAGCATTTTTGTGAGTTCGTTGGCAATGGGATGAAAGTTACAGATGTGTTGTCTGTGTGATGTGCAGTATCAGTCATCTTTGCTGACTAAGATGATATAAATTTGAAGAATTGTAATTGTATCTTTATACACACAGCTTAGTTAAATGTTGCATTTTCCACTGATTTCAGAAGGTAAGGGTCAACTTTTATCACTTTCTCTTCTGTTGAGAGAGACTTTTGATAACCTTGACAGGGGCCTGGAAAAAATGTGTGTGTGTGTGTGTAATCTTCTCAAGCTATTTAAACCACTAATTTAAAAACAACATGGGTGTTGTTCTAGCAGAACTGGATTTGGTGGTAAAAGCTTTAAAACACTGGTGTTCAGTGGCACCTTTTAGTTTTAGAGGAGATTGTGCACACATATGCACCATACGGATTGCCTCATGTCTTAGTAACTTTTGTTAAGAGACTAGTTTAACATGTAAAACCACTATTGACATAAAGAAGGACAATTTAATATAATGATATGTGATTATATGAACTCACATTTTTAGCGATTTAAATTCTAAAAGTAGTGTATTGTTTCAGATTTTTGAATCCCTTTTTTTGAAAATATAAGGCCAGGATTTTCGGGTGTGGTTTTCATGCGCTAGTGGCATGTTTGCTATTTCACATAGCTTTGTGGATTTCCATTGACTGTGCATTTAACTTTTAAGATGTGGAGTTTGAAGACATTCCAGGAAGTTCCACCTGAACATGCGGAAGAACTTCCTCACTGGGCAGTGACCAAGCACTGGGACAAGTTGTACAGAGAGGCTGTGGAGTCTCCCTCCCTGGAGATATTCCAGAATCTGGACGCCATCCTGAGCCATGTGCTCTGGGATGATCCCGCCTGAGCAGGGAAGTTGGACCAGATGAGCCCATTGTGGTTCCTTCCAACCTCACCCTTCTGTGACTCTGTGATTCCAGCTGTACATTGTTAATACTGACCTGCATTTCCAGGCATTTCTGCCTGTGACACGGGAAAACAAGGTATCAGGGAAATCAGGTCAGTGCAGACAGAATTGCTTGTCCCAGTGACTAAATAGCAGGGAGTATGAAATCTCCTTGGAAGAAAAGAATTAATTTCATTTTAGTTTTCTGAATGATGTTTGCAGTGCATTGCCTGAGTAGACCAGGTGTGTGTTTGTGCTTTATTTGTGTGTTCTGAGTTGAAGTGGGGCCAGACCAGGAAGCCTTTGGATATGATCTGAGTATTCCCAAAGTTTCCATTAGTACAATGTTTAGAAGTGGGTTTATAGCTGTTGTCTGCACTTCTAAATCGTTTGTGGGCTTGTGAGGAAAATAGCAGTATTACAGTTCTGGTTCATGACAGGTTTTTTGGAGCATCCCTGTGGAAATAATCTGTCTTGACATGACTGCGGGGTGCCAGTCGTGGTTTCATGAAGCCAGGTATGCTTCTCACAGTGCCACAAACGAGCACAGAATTAGCCAGTTTTTAAAAGTGAATAAGCAACAAATCTCAACAGCATGTCTGGGTCTGTTTCGGAGAATTTTGGAGATTATGTGCAGTTACCAGCATGGTAGTAACTTTCTGGCAGAGCAATTAATTTTTTTCCTTTATCCCTACTTGGGCCAACAGGGACTGCTGAAAAGCCTGTGTTTCTAGATCACTTCTCACAAATTACTCTGCCCTGTATTCTGTTTGTGAAATACTAAGGCAGCTTATCCTCTCACCTGTGTAACAGCAGCAAGCCATGCAGTAGGCAGGGACTGCAGAAGGCATGGCGTTTTTGCCTTGTAGGTGATAAATAGTATGATGGGAATATACAGCCAGACCAGGCTGTGTTCTGTATACTTTACCTGATGGGAGTGTTCTGTAATTAGACTTGCACTCAGTACCCAAGGGGAGGTAAAAATTATGCTTTTAAAACCAGATATGGATAAACTGCACAATAAATTGATGCCTGACAGGCAATTTTCTGAGCTTTTTAGCAGTACAGTTTGATTGCCTTTTGGTTCCTATTTCATCCCTGCTGTCTCCTCACGTTTTTCCTTTTATTCTGTTTTTATTAGGTGTTGTGAGTGTAGGGGTTTTTTTGTCCTCTCTCCTTGGTTGCTTGTACAGGCTTGTTAGGTATCTTTCTCACCATGTTGTGTATGATCAGGCAGTGGTTCTGCAGAACCAACAATTCACAACTGGAGTCTCATAGGAGGGTGAGAGTAGGTGGATGGGGCACAGGGGGCATGCAAAGCTCATGTGGTGCTTCCTGAAGGCAGATGTTTGTGCTGCCCTCCGTGTTAGGCAGAGAAGGCAGAGCTAAGTGGGTGTTTGTTATTTCACACAGGGCACAATATTTGTGGTGGGAAGAAGAAAGGAGCCGTTCTCTCCCTCCTTCTACCTTTTCTTCTCTTTTGCTCTGCCTCCATTTAATGCATTTTTGGCTTTCTCCTTCCTAATTGCAGGTCCAGGGACATCCAACCTTCCAGTTGCTACTTACCTTCTTTCTCTTTTGCAGCAGGAATACAAAAGGCTTAATTTAAGAAAACAGGCTGTAGGGTTGAAATATTTTTTTTGTTGCTCAGCTGTGTGGAAAGCAGACCTCAGCTGCTGTGTGTTATGTTGCTTATCAGTACATGAAGCCTAATGCATGGCTGCTTTCAGTACAGCTCGAGATCTTTTGGTCTCAGGCACGTGGCTTTGAAGCAAGAGTTCATTTTCTCTCTCTCTCAGTCAGAGAGATCCCACAGAAGGGTATTCTTCATCTTAGTCCTTTGAAAGTTTGGAAGGAACTTCAAGGTTGTGACTGTTAGCAAAGCCACCCCCCTTAATGAATCCAAATAGTACTTTGGTTTCCGTCCAGTTTTAAACAAAATCCATTCTCTTCCTGGGAGTTCTTCCTTCTCTTCAGTTCTTCTTGAAAGGAAGAACTGAAAGGCGATTTTTAAGTACTCACTTTCTATTTTTGGTACAGGTCACATCAGTCATGACAAGTTAAGTTGCATATGTGGCTTGCAAATGTAAGTCAAAGTGTGGCACTGTAGATCTCAGAGTACTTCATGTCCAGTTTACAGAAACAACTGTGAATGTGGAGTTCGTGGGTTCTGGTAGTACACAGACAAATAAATGTGAGTGAAATACAGATAGAGAAACTTGTCAGGGAGGATAAAGACTGAGAATATCAGCTCAGAAATTGCTTCTGTTTATTTTGTCTAAAGAATTTAGTAATTCTTTACAGTCTTAAAAAAAGCAGCCTCCGTAAGAAGATAGTGCAGTGCCTTTGGTGGCAGATTGTGTCAAATTGGAGCAAAACCCACTCATCATCTGTGAAGGAAAAGGATTTTGTTTCTGCTTTAAGTGCTAATTTCAGTGCAGCATCAAATTTGGAGCAATCATTATGTAAAACTGCCCATCCTTTAGCTCATTTTTACGGGCTTATACAGTTTCATAAACGTGCAGAGACAGATGTGACAGAGCAGCTTGTCTGGCAAAAGCACACCAAGAGAGCTAAATGCTTAAAAATTGGCGTTGATCTTCTTTTAGACAAAATACATTAGAACATTCCTTTATACCTGAAATGAAATTACTGTTTTCTTGAGATGCTGTCATGTTTGTTCTATTATTTTGCCCTTTATTTAATGAGTCCCAGAGACTCAGGATTGCTGTTGACATAGCAATTGCAATTGAATACAAAAGTAATTTTTGCAACCCTTTCACATTGTACCTCCTTGTTTGAGACCACTCTTTATCTATTGGTGTTTGAATCAAGTACTGCTTTCTTGCTACAAACAAAAGGACTAATGAAGGGATGCAGCGTCCTGGAAATAGAGAATGATATCTGGTATTGAAGTGGGAGAGAGGGAAAACCTGTGTTTTCTGAGTAATCACCCATATTCTTTGTCTGATGTTATGCAGTATAGCTATAACATTAAGCACAACAGGTGGGGCATGTTTCATGTAAAATTTAGCTTAAGCTTTCTCATGAGAGAACCACAGAGGTTTTTGTAGGTTCTGCTGCTGCCTGATACAGTGAGAAAATCTGAGTGCCATTAGAGACAATGCTTTAATTTAGAGAAAGTAGAGTTTTACCAGCCAGGAGTGTATTTTCACCCCTTCTGAACAGCAACAACAGCAAAAAAAGAAATTAAATCCCCCGCCTCAGAAGTCTGTAGCTTCAGAATTGCACTGCCGTCCGACATGATTATGTGCCTCTGGATCCTTATCTTGCTATTCAGGAGGATTGTGGAGAAGGGCAATGAGCCCTTCTGCTCCCACAAGGAAAGGGACGTTGGGAATGGGTAGTTATGTAGGATGTCCATGGTTTTAAAAGTGAAATGGGACTTTAACTAGAAAAGAAACACTTCTGCCTCGGCAATGTGTTTGTCAGAGTGTGTGTATATACATTATTTCTCCCCTTCCCTCTGTTTTCCAGTTCTACTCCAGTATTTCAGTGAACCCACACCCACATAAATTCATTCTGTACACTTTTCCCCTACCAGGAGCACACAGTAAACATTTATAAGCTGAGTGTAGCGGGGGAGAAGTAGGCACAGGTTGCAGCACAGCACTGGGTTGAAGGTGAGGATGCTGAAGGGTCTGTTGGGTTCTGATGCCAGTGGAGAGGAGCTGCGAGAAGATTCAAGGATGTGGGTGAAAAGAGGAGCACCTTGTGTTCAAGGGGAGTGGTAAGGAAAAGGTGAAGGGGAATAACACCTGGTGTGGGGTGAAAGCCATTTACCTTTGTGTGTGTGGAGCATGATGCCTGCTAAAAGAAAAAGTACCCTGAGGAATGTCCTCACACAAAGAATGTTTTGGAGCTCAGTGTAGGTGGTGTCCAGGAGCAGAGCAAGAAGTCAGGAGATTTATTGTCACTGGTGCTGGCAACTGGTTGGTGGAGGGATGCAGCTGGCAGTGCTCTGAACTGGAAAGATGAACCTGTGAGTCAAATATCCAAGCTCTGAAATACACATTCTTCTGATGTGTTTGTAGACAGCCACACATCCTTCACTGGAGCTGTGATTAATTGCTACAGTGAATGCTTATTTTTAGGGTGGTATCCTGTTAGCAGTCCTGAACCAGAAATCATTCCGTCTTCATTAGTTGGTGAGCATTTAAATATGTGTAGTACTGCCCTCCAGAAATTTGTGTTCAGTTTTTAAAAAGGCAGTGATGAGGAAGTAAGGTTTAAAATTAAGAGTTACTGTATCACCTGTTGGGTTGTTTGATGTGTTTGTTATTGTCACTGTTAATTTTTTTAATGTTTACTGCAAATTTGTGTAGCTGTCTTTCATCCATTTGAGCTTACCCTGTCTTTTGTTCTTCAAAGCCCTCTATCAGATGTCTTCCTTGTATTTCTTCAATTATATGAGAGTGTTGCCACCTTCCTACCTGGATACCTGGAACAGAATTTCATGGGACTGTTGTATCCTCTCCCTGCCCCTGCTTAATAACTGCATCAGTGTGATCTCACGTTCACTTGCTTATTCCTGGCGATGCCCAGGTTCCAGAGCTGCAGCCTTCCAGGACACTTCATAAAATGGGTGTCATTTTATTGTTATAGATGATCTTGCCCTTTTGCAGTTAGAATGCATGTTTTCAGAGAGTTTGTCTTACCAAGTGACTCGGGTTATTTTCGCCAATAATCGGCTTTCCTCATCACTTGTCACTTCACTGATTTTTGGAATGTCTACAAATTTTTCAGGGGGAGTCTTGATATAACAGGTCATAGAAAAACTGTTGCAAAGCCCTCATTTGAACCTGGAAGACAGTTCTCTACTAAAAATTGTATTTTGGGATCTGTAATTCACAACATTTTTATTTAATTTAATTACTAGTTTGTTGGTATTTTTTTACAGTGTTACTTGTAAACATTTTTTAGGGTAGATTTACTTCTTACAACTGCCAGACATCTGCAGTAAAGTGTTGCAGCTATAGCAGGCTCCAAATTTTGAGTGTGTGTGTGGGAAAACCAGACCCCTATCATAATACCCATTTATTTTACACAAAGGAAATTGTTGATTTTAATTTTTTTTTCCCTGACTGTGGTTAATTATGCTGGGGAAGGAAATGTTACGTATGAAATTTCTGGTGCTGGAGCTGAAATGTTATAAACCTTATAAACAGGGTTTTTCCCCCTCCCAGCCTCCGGAATAACATCATTATTGAACACTATCATCAGGCTCTCAAAGGCTTATTCTGTAATCTATTTACACAATTGCATTGGGTTTATGTGGCAAGGTTTTTGTAGCAGGGGTCTGCAGGGGTGGCCTCTGTGAGGGGAGCAGGGGAGAAGTGGAAAGGATAGAGCAGCAGAGAGGAGCAGTTGTGGACTGAGCAGATCCCCTATTCCCCTCCCTCTGCACTGCTGGGGGAGGGGAGGAGGTAGAGGGCTCAGAAATGAAGTGAAATTGAGCCTGGGAAGAAGAAGAAGTGGAAAGCGTTTTAAGTTTTGTCGCTGTTTTTCACCATCCTTCTCTTAATTGTCAGCAAATTAAATCACCTTTCCCCAGCCTGAGTCTGTTTTGCCCACGACTAACTGATGAAGCAATTTCTCTGTCCATATGTTGACCCATGGGCTTTTAATCTTGTTTTCTGCCTTTGTCCAGTTGAGGTGGGGAAGTGCTGGAAGCCAGCCAGGTCTACTCACTATAACAATGAAGATTTTTAACAAAAAATGGTAGCAGTCTGGTTCCCTTGAATTAAAACAAGAATGTGTTATTGTAAAGGGCTGTGATAATGCTGCTTATATTCATGAAGAATGGTATTGGATAAATGGAAATATTAAAAAAAACCCTGAGTTATACATGTGCTGGGCAATAGTCGTGGTGGATGACTGCTCTCCCTCCCCAGCTGTAGCTTTGAGTTGATGCATTTAGTTTTATTCTACCACTCTGTGTAGTTCAGAAATATTTAGCTGTATTTTAAAAATATCCTAGTTATGAGAGCTATTTATGCTTGTTTTAATCATCTTTTGTTTTATGTTGTTGCTTTTAATGCATTTTCAAATACAATTCACCTTAGTGTGGCTGCAGAAAGATTTGTGACACTTCTGATAATTTAATTTTTTAGGGTTTTATAAGGCATTTTAGACTTGGTGTAAAACACCTACTCTTCTATGTTTTTTAGTATCAGTGCATTATAATACTACTCCTTCCTTAATAAATGAAAAAAAATTGAAGAAAGGAGGAAAAAAAGGCCAAGATTTATGGAAGATGTTTGTAATTGTTCATTACTGCAAGCTTCAGTCAGTGGAATTTGAAACAACATATGAGAAATTGATAGTGAATTACTGATGGTTTATTTTGATAGTGACCAACATGAAAGTTCTACAGTTGAAGTGCATGAGTTGAGATATGTTCTGCTGCCAAATTGTTGCAAATAATTGGTAGTGAAAAAGACTATTATTATTACTGTGTGTATAGAGCAGGGTGAAGACATCTCCAGGTCTCTCCGTGAGGTCTGAGGTCCATGCACTTGTGAACCTCGTTACATGCTCCACAGAGCAGTATGTTTTCTTTTTGCATTTTCTTTATTACCACGTATGTTGTATCTCAGAATGGAGATTTTCTGTTTAAGTGCTCTCCTAGAATGTGGGTTAGCAGGAGGAGAGCTGGTATTGTGGCTTTGGTTTCATACACAGTGAAGTTTTTTTTTCTGTTTAAAGGTATTCTTGTGCTGGTTAAAGACCAGCAAATTAGGATTGAAATTGGCATTTACATAATGTTTACTTTTTCTCTAAAAAACTGAAAGTTTTTAATTGAAATACACATTAACTGGATCCTGGAATGTCCTGTGGTTTGTTGGTGGTTTTTTGTTGTTCTTTTTTGTTTTTTTTTTAAATTTCAAAGAATTGAAATTACCTGGGATTTATTCACCTGTCCTTCTGGGTGGATAATGTGAGCACTGACTGAAGTTAAACTTACCAAATTTTGCATACTAATAATGAGAATTTCTTGCTTGTACTAAACTTGTCTGCTGAGTTGCCTCAGAACTTCCCATGCCAGAGGCTACTGGCAGGCACAGGGTCACGGCCGTGGGCTTCCCAAGCTGGCAGCAGGTTTGCTGCAAATTCCTCAGCCTCGAGGTAGCTCTGTGGGCTGCCAGTATCACACAATCTGGATGGAGAACATGGGGGACTGGTGCATCCTGAGATGCCACTGAGATGAGACTGTCTGGACTGGATTCCAAAGAATTTGGGAGGTCTGAACGACACAGTAGCACTGTGTCACCACATGGATGAATAAGCCATCAATGTTCATAGCCTTTGTATGTGACAGTTTTCTCCATTCTTCAGCTGGGTAATTTGAAACATTTGAAAATAAGTTCTTCTGTTTCATATGTGTTCCTCTGGTGGAAGCTGACCATGGAAAATGGTATAATTTCAACTAACAGGCGACCTTCTCATCCACAGCATAATTTCTTGATTGAGACCTGATTCAGTTCTCCTGTTTTATAGAGGAATTGGACCAATGCCTAATGCAACAGCTTTAAATCAAGATTTGCTGGCATATCTGTGTGGGGTCCAATTATCATAATATTCCTTTCCAAAGCAGAGCCTGGGGCTGCAGTACCACAGATTTGGGCTGAAATTTTGAGTTCATTTATTTTCTTTCTAACAGCTTTATGAAGATAAGAAAAGGAAGGACCGGTAGGATAAATATCTTTCCTTGTGTGTTAATAGCATAAATGTCTTACGCGCTAATTAATTGCACTTATTTAAACCAGGGTACAGGTGTAATCTGCAGAAGCCATCAGTTATCTAGCTACCTATGTAGCAGAGGTTATGAAATAGTATTTTGCCCTGGGACAGTATCTTGGTGTTTTGAGTCATGAAATTACATGAGCTCAGAATTTTGTCTTTCATTTTTCTGTATAGAACAGCAAAAGAAAAAGTATTAGAAATGTCCCCTGAAAAGCTTATAATGTTTTAAGGAAAGGAAACTTTCCTTTTAAATGCTAAACTTAGGAAGTTGTGATGGTGCCTAGCACATTATTAGCTGAGCTAGTACTTTGCTTGTTACAGCTAAGAAATATGTCTTGCCTTTGGAACAACCAGCTTTTAGTGAATTTTTTAAAATTTTGATAATAATTAAATTACTTGAAAGTGTTGTTTTGGAGATGACTTTTGAACTGTGAGATGCTATATAGTCTGCCTGGGTTTTATAGGCAGATAGCACTAGTTTCTCCCTTATGAAAATAAAAAGGAAGAGGAAAAAGAAAAAAAATTCAGATGAAGGTCCTTGGAATTTGGTATTCAACACCGCATTTTTTCAGACATTTTCTTTCTCATTTCCATATATAAATGAGGAATGAAGAATAATCTTAGCTTTAAGAAGAAAATAATTGTTTTACCCACAGATTTGGCTGTGAAATGCTTGAGCTACAAAGCTCTAGTAAGAAAATGGTCTACGTCTTTTAACGAAAGCTGTGTGTAAGAAAAGTTTTTCTCTATCAACATAATGTTTCAAAACCACAGCAGATTTGACTCTGTGACGTAGATGGCAGAAGTGACACCAGTAAGCTCAGTGCTAAGTTATGCGATATCAGCTGTATATAATGGCAAGGCTCTGTTTTAATTTTTGCCGGTTCGCAAGCAGCAGTTACTGAAGAGCGAAAGATTTGATTTCCAGTTTCTGTTGGGACTGGGTTTGTTTCCTCATCTAGTTGGTAAAGCAAATTCAGTTTTGTGTTGCCTTTCCCAGAGGAAAGTCAAAGCATTGTCCTGTTACAATAGAGGTGATTATAACTGGCCCTGTTTAAGCTGTCCAAAGTTTTCTCTTTTCAACGGTAATAATTCATAGCGTGTAGAGCTAAGTTGGTTGAATAAAAATGTAAAAGACAAAAGTGAATGTAAGAATTGCAAAGTCTGTCATCTTATGTTCTAATTAATGCTAAGCTATCAGATCATGCTGTGGCTGAAATGGCTTTAAGTGGGTCACTGAGATGCTTGTGCCATTGTTTCAAAGTGGACTTGTTACCAGCACAGTAATTTATTGAAAGTAGTCTGCTTGAACTAAGAGTCTTCTGTTAATAATTATTGAAAGGAACTCATGACAAGTGCTGCTGGCCTCAAGTTTCCAGCTATTGTCTTTAGAAACTCCTCAGAGGTAGCATTTCTGGAAATTTTGCTATAGGTAAACAGAGATGAATGGTGTAATTGACTTTATGTATAACCTAACTTTTGGCATGTTTACTTTTAATGTTAAACTGACTTGCTGGTTAAGACTAGAATATCTCACTGTAGTTAAGAGCTGTAGTTAATATCTAAGAGATTTGTGTAACTTCTTTAACTCCTGCTTTCCTTTTATATAAACAGAAGCAGTATAAAAATGAAGTATTTTTGTGGGAATTGTCATTATGAGTGTGTGCACTATGAATTAATCATATGCTATTACACTTAAATAAAAATATTTTTCAGTTTGTGTGTTTATACCTTCAAAATGTTTTCAAAGTTAAAGTGAGTTGCATTAGCCTAAACAATATTCTGTTGTCTTGGAACAGTAAGTGTACTGTTTTTAGCCTTTCCAATAAAAAAGTACTGATAATGCCTGTTGACTACAAGTCTGTATAAGCTCTGTTAGAAGTTGAGAATTTTACAGACTACCTCCCAATTCCCCCCCCCCCCCATTTTTATAGTTGTATCAGTTATATACATTCCTTTTAATATTTTCTGTATATCTGTAAGAAATCTCTTTCTGAGAAAGAGGTTTCTTACGACATCCTTGGAAGCCAGGGATATGGGCATCCTTACCCCAACTCCTTTTTCCATTTATTCATGTTCAAGTCTAATTTCAGACAAATGCAGATAAAGTGATGCAGCATTAATTAGCACTTCTGTGGACTGTTTTAGATTGTGTGCTAGGACCATTAAAGTTGGAAGGAACCTCTGGAGGTCATGTGGTTTAGCTGCCTTCCAAGTTAGAGCAGGAACTTTCCCAGATGAGTTTTGACTCTCTCTGATGGCAGAAGCTCCATAACCTGTGGGCAGCCTGTTTCTGCACTTACTCACTCTCCAGTAAGGAATTTTCCTCTGCTGCATCTTGTGTTCATTTTATTTTCTTACTGTGCATCTCTGATGAGAGCCTGGCTCTGCTGTTTCTTGCTGTAGCTACATCCTCCCTTGACTTCTCTGCAATGTAAGAAGTTGTCCTAGACACTTGTATGCCCATGTGCTGCACTCCACCTTTGTGGCCCTCTGCAGAGCTTCATCCCAGTTTATCTTTGTACGGGACTTGGATAAAGTTTCTGTAACCTCCCAGGGATCTATGTTCAGTTTGTGACTGTTAGACCGCACACATCCCTTGCTGTTACACTGACACCTGTGTAACATGAAACAGAGCTGAGGTTGAGTGGAAAACTCAGAAGGCTTCCTGAGTTCCTGTTGGTGTGGCAGTCTGTGTGGCTGGGGTTCAGAGCACTTCGCAGCACGCTGCCCTTCAGATGAATATCAAAAAGCTGATAAGTTGGCACCTCTGCTGGAGTTTGGATCATCTTCTAAACTGCTGCCCCGGGGTGTTTGTGACAGGTGCTGGTGGGTGCTGTGTTTGATTAATAGACCTTTGACCTCTGGACTCCATTTATTTCTGCTTAGTGGCATTCCAGTTGTAACAGAAATGGATGTTTTTGGTCTTTAGGATCATGTCTTTGCCATTTTGTCTGGTTGAATTTCATCTTATTGCTATTGATCCTGTCCTCCAGATAGTTTTATTTCTGTAGGGTGTGTCTATCCTCTTCCTTTGTGCTTCTTAATTTTAGACTGGCATTTGTATTAACTGCAGAAGTGTGAAAAAGTACTAAGTGATGTGTGTTCCACCTTCAGATTTAGAGGAACTTGATTGGTAATGTTCCTTTAAACAATGAAAAATCTGCTGTCATTTTACTTTAACCTGCCTGTCTTTTTTACACTCTGTCTACTAAACTATGCTTTATCCAGTTTCACTAGTAATGTATAATGTGATGTCAAACCAAATGTTTTACTGAAGGTCAGACTGGTGAGATGTTCAGTGTTTTCTGTTCTAGAAAAATCACTTTTCAGCAGTGAAGCCTGGTTCCTTCATAAATCAGAATAGCCTACAACCAGCAAAAATGTGCCTTGTTGCATCCTGTTTATCTGTGTGGTTTTAATAATTGTTTTCGTCAGAATTCTTTTAAGTTTTATTTGGTAGAGAGGCTGGACTCACATTTTTGCAGAAGAGGAGGTTCAATCAATGTGTTACAACTCAGACAACCAGTAGAGAGTGAGGAATAGACATGAATTTCCTCATGTCAGTCCACAGACAATATAAAAATAGTTGTACTTTATCTCTGTCTAGCTATGATAACAATAAATTAACAAGACTTTTGATGTGTAACTTCTCATCCTAATTAGCCGGAACTCTCCCAAAATGGTAGTGGGGTGAATTTGCCAGATTAACTGCAACTGATCTTAGCTACTGCGGGCATGGCTTCTGAAGGCAGGCGAAAATAGGCATTATTCTAGCTATAAAATGACTTAGAAGGAAATATTTGCCCTCTTCATGCTCCTAGTAGCAATGTATTCTGTTTGCTATTTTAAATGAGCACCTGTTTCTCAAGTAAACCGCTGGAATAATAGGACGGCAAAATTGCCGTTTTCATAAAACAGAAATCTTAAATGTCCCAGTTTAAGTTTGTTAGGACTTAAATTTGTGCCTAATTTGGTAAATGTTATGTGTATAAGCGCTTCTGTGAAATACAGTTTTTCTGAATAGTATCTTGCTTGTGCAGAGAATGCAGGATTAGGACACAATGAGTTGAGTGCTGTCAAAACACCCATGTCACCAGGTGACTTGTCAAACACTGAAGTATTTGGAGCCTACTTACGCCACTTGATTTTGACAGTGGAGTTACACACCTTTCCTCCTTCCTGACAGATTTGAGAGCAAACATTTTATAGGGGAACATAGTAAGGCCTACAATATTCTGCTGTTTGGTGAACCAACAATGTCTTTTGACTTTCAACAGCTGTGCATCGTAACTTATTCAAACATTTTCTTTAGTTTTGTCACCTGGAACAGTGCAGCCAACTGCTTTGTAACCGTTGTTTGAACATTGGGTGTTTACAGGGCTTGTGAATTGCCCTGTGAACCCAACTGAAGCTCTTCTAATTTTATCAACTAAAGATACTGAAAAGTCTGGAGTCTCTAAGGACTTGTTGCACTCGTAAACTGAACCAGATGGAGATTTTTAATTTTTTTGCCATTGTTCAATGTGCAGTGCATTTATGATCTCTAAGTAAAGAACTTGAAACTGGGTTTCATGACCAGGATTGTAATTTTTCTTTCTTTTTTTTNTGTAAGGTTCACTGGTGTATATTTGCAATGTAGGCCTCTTTAGTAGGATTTTGGTAATTAACCTATTTTAGCTACTTGGATCTTGGTATTGTGTGATGATATTAGGTCTAGGAATAAAAGGTTGACGTTTCCTCTGCCATAACTCTATCAATTTAAGTGGATTTATGCAAAAAAGCAAGAGGAGGTAGATAAATACAAAGAGGTATTTTGGTAAGTATCATTTAGTTTCTTAAAAGGATACTTGCAAATGTGGAGGTGAAAAATTGAAAAAACTTGATTCTTACTGAGGTAGTGAGGGAGTAAGTACAGAGACGACTTTCTTATCAGATCTACTGAAAATACATGTGGACAAAAGGAAGTCAATACAAATGTGCAAACATCTCGCTTTTTGAATATGAACATACTGTTGCCTTCTTATCTTTAGTGTTAGGTGTGAGAGCTGGGAAAGCTTATGGACCACAAGCTGATGAGAAGTGGCTGAGGGAGCTGGGGTTAAGTCACCATCCCTGGAAGTATTTAAAAGATGTGGACCTGCAGCAGTTAGGGACATGGTTCAGTGTTGGATTTGACAGTGCTGGGTCAATGATTGGACTCAATGACCTTAAAGGTTTTTTCCAACTTAAACTGTTCTATGTTTCTATAATGGGGTCACCTTTCTTTTCACTGTTCCCAAGGGAAGTTCTTGCTCTTGTGGCAGGGAGTGACAGCTAGGTCATAGCTGAGTTTATGAAAACCGTCAGACACCTCAAAAGTGCAGTGAACAGGTTGAATGTAAAGAAGTGAGAACTCCTTCCTTCTGGGAGAAAGTGAGGGTGCCTAGGACCAGGCAAACCTTCAGTGTCCAACTTGTCTATTTTCTAGATTTTGTTAGTTAACATGGATAACCTTTGATCATCCTTCTGTCAGTGAAGGTTTGTTGTTTGTTCTGTGGTTGTCTCTTTTTTTTTTTTTTAATTTTAAATTTATATTAGAATACAGGGAAGATACTGGGGTGGTGTTGTCCCCTCATCCATGAAAGAGATCAAACACTGACTTTGTGGAGTGTTGCATGGCAGCAGGTCCAGGCTTGGCCTTAGAAGTGTCAAAGCCACTGGCATTAGGGAACGAACTCTTTCTTAATTAACTGGATGAAGGACATGTACATCACTGCTGTAGGGTTGTATTCCTCCCAGGCCCAATCTAGATATAAGTCGTGTATTTAACAGCGTAACTGTGTCTGGGAGTTGGCCAATTTCCTGTTAAAATCTCATGTGTTTTGCATAACTGGATATACCAAGTGCCCTTGAGCTCTGTGTTGTGGCTGGGATCACTGATCACTACTCCCGTGCAACTCCTGCAGTCTGGGAGTCTTGTTCATTTTCATGCTGATTGGATACCTACCTAAAATTCCCGGCAGGTTTCTGACTGAGACATCAGCAGTCTACGGCAAGTCAAAACCCATTAGATTTGTGAAGTTTTACTGAGAGATCTGTGCTATCCTTGTTTATTTTCATTTAAACCAGATGAATTATACTCCCATGAGCAGCTCAGTGGAGTAGGAGCAGCTGTGTGGGCTGACATCCATCCTCTCTTCAGCAAAGGGATGGAGATGTCAAGCACCTTTGGCATCTTGGCAAGCAGCTGCTGGATTTGTTGCAATGGGAAGTTGAATGAGACTGTCCTCGAGGACGTGTTGTGTGGGTATTTAAGATAGAGCTTATAAGGCAAATAAATGAATGCCTTGGTCCTTATTCATGTCTGAGGCATTGTAGTACAACATGGTGTCTTAGGAGCAGAGCCTGGGAGAAATCGTGCTGGGATGAATTTTTGCTGTGGTGGACACTGGGCTGACACTTGTTGGGAAATAAAATGTTTGGTTTAGACTTGTTTGGTGGGAAAGATTTGTTGACAAACCTACCTTGACTCATATAGAACTGCCTGTCTTTCAGTGGCAAGACAATCTTCTTGCAGTCTGACTATCTGCCTTCCTTTTATTATCTACTTGGGATGAAGTTTCAAATCTCATCCTGGCTGGGAAGCATCAGTATTTTGGGGGGTGCTTTAAATAATAAAACGGGCTCCTCCAGTTCTGAACAAATACAGTTATTTAAAAATAATTATACATACGCATTGTAACTTAGTACACTGAGAAAGACACATATTCTAATATGGTCTGGGGTGTCGTCTCCTGTAACAGTTCTGATGTGGTTATTGTCAGCAGAGAAGTTTTGTGAGTTAGAGTTTGTATCACCAGAAAAAAAAAGATGCAAAAATTAAGACCCTATATACAAGGATGGGTGCTTAGTCACAGTTCATTCTGGAAAATGAGAGTCACTGACTTTATGACAGCACCTCAAGAAGTCCTGCTTTGGCATGTCTCATTTACCAGCCCATTGCTAAAGAGATGAGTGTGGGCATGGTTGAAGTCCACATGAAGAGGTAGACCTTAAAAATTTACAGAAATGTTGTCTCTTAAGTGAAATGCAAGGGGAAGCCTAGGGGCTATTGCTTTATTCAGTTCTGCTGAATATGCTGCTGGTTTTGCTCTAAGCAAACCACATTATTTTATCCTCAACCAGTCAGATCAAAACTGAAGGGTGTGAACCTCCTGTCTTCAAACAAAAGTTTTTGGGTTTTTTTTAAACATTTGGATTTCAGCGTGAATAGGATCTTGTCCAAATCACCAAGTAAACTGTATTTACTGTAAACAAAAGTAATGCTGCCAAAGGTGTTGTATTCAACACAGATCAGAGTTGAATCGTTTTGGCTTCAAGATATGGATATAACCACGAACATTTTGAACAAACTAAAAATGAAAGTAGTGATATTCTGTTTGAAATTTAATGGTCTAGTCTACAGAACATGTTATGATTTGCCTGCAGTGAAAGAGTTGTGTTGGGCATAGCCAGTATTTTAAAATAATTCACCTTAAAGCATGATCATTTGAGGTTCATCCAGTGCTCTGTGGCAGGGTAGAGCTGTAACAGAACTGGAGATTCTCTGATGGAGACTCCTGACAATGCACTAGTGACTTACCTGCAAGCTCATGATTTAAACAGAAAAGTTTTTACAATCAGCCTTTAGTGTCATAGTTTATTTTGCTTTTATTGCAATCATCAGTTTTTACTCTGATTATAGGGAGGTAGCTGGGACTTGTTTGCTGTTTGGGTCCAAAGAATGGTTATTAAGCTCATGGCTCCAGTAGCTTCTGTGAGCAAATTTTAGGCTGAAGACTTAAAAATCTTATTTTTAACATTAATCAAAAATCCTTGAAAGTCAGTAGTAAAATTCACATTGATTTAAATCTGAAGGAATTATTTTTACACCACCAGTGGTTTCTAAACAGATTTTTGTTGTCTTCTGGTAGTGATCAACTCCTTTTTTTCCTTAATGTGAAATATGTTTGTTATTTCATGTCTGTATTCAGAAAGCTGTTATAAAAACTATTTTCCTTCTTGCGTGAGATGTGTGAATGGACTCACACAGTACAGCAGATAGCCACCCCTGTTAGGAAAGGGTGGCATGCCTGAGGCTTTTTATTAACTAACCTCTTGAGTCTGATACTGGAGATTCTGCAAGGATGCCTTCTTTTGGTGGAGTCACAATATTTAGGCATTAAGGGTTAACTGCCTACATCTCTGAAACTTCTGTTAATGAACAGACATATTTGTTAGTTTCTTCCTAAATGTTAAGAAAGAAGGATCTAGTTCTGCAAAATTGTGTGTACCATGTTCATGTATAGATCTTTATGCTATGCTTATCACTAACCTGCCTATCAGCTGGGAGTAAAGAAATTAATCCAAATTTGTACATGTATGTAATTGCTTTATATTCTCCTTCATGGAGAAGTGTGGTAGCTGTGCTAATTAAGTAAGGTGGGGTTTGGGGTGTTTTTTCATTATATGGAATATTCTTGTTAATGTAGGTAAGCAGCCTCTATAACAATATAACTCTCATATATATAAATATATCAGATGTTCAGTTTCTTGAGTGTTCCATATCAAAGAATAAAAACCTCCCATAGGCAAAGGTTTCAAATGAAGGTATAGCAATTACTTGGTTTGTATCCTGATGTTAAAAATATCTTTCCCCCAACAACCTTGGTATGTTAAA
The DNA here is from genome assembly GCA_013397565.1 of Ptilonorhynchus violaceus. Lineage (NCBI taxonomy): Eukaryota > Metazoa > Chordata > Aves > Passeriformes > Ptilonorhynchidae > Ptilonorhynchus > Ptilonorhynchus violaceus. The sequence goes on from VZRJ01001661.1 coordinate 45,963, forward strand.
CATCTATTAACAATAAAGAGATTGTGGTAATTTTATTGATGAGTACGTAAACATGCAAATTGTATTCTCTGGTTTATGCAGTTTTCCCATATCATATAAAGGCACTTCAAAATATACTGCCCATTTTAGGGATCAAATGAAGACTAAGCAGAGAGAAAATAGTGTCCTTGTGTGGATCACTGTGCTAGCAACAAGTTACTACTTGAAAGGTTTAATTGATGAAAGGGAAAAGGAATGGAGGTCACAGGGAAAGAAAAACTCACTAAAGGATACCATAGTTTCTCTTAAAACCACACAGAATATTTTGTGCATTAATTTTTTGTGGGGAGACAGCTGTGTTATCACTACAGTTCCATGCCCAAGAACTGGTTCAGAGTGATACCGACTTTTTAATGAAATCCCTGAAGAAATAGCTGTAAATTGAGTCTGAAAAGCTTGTGGGACTTTCCTGAAGGCAAGGTGCAAGGGAAAGGGTTGTTAGCCCTACTGGAATTGGTTGTTCCGTATCTAGCTTTTCTACTCATCAGCTTTTGAACACTGTGATCAGTAATTTCGCATAGTTTGGTTCAAATCAGTTTACTTATTTCCGAGAGTGAAACAAGGAAAAAAATGCCTGTCAAAGGAGAAGAAAACCAGACAACTTTTGCCTGAGAAACTCTCGAAGCAAAGACTTGATAATTGCTGTCAGCATGGTCACCATGCCAGAGATGTGGTGTTCTCTGTTTTTTTAAGGATATGCTTACAGTAAGCCCATTTGAGATGCTGGAATATCTCTCTCAGGAGAGATTTCCTCAGACTTTATCAGGGAAGTCCTGTAAGCATGCTGTGTCATACTGTCCCTATCAGGTCCTGGTGGCTACTGCATCATCTGTGCAACTGGTATTTCTGGTGCTTGAGTTTGGGCACCAAAAATGAAAACAGCTTTCTTGCATCTGGAGCTGTCAAATGTGTCTCTCTGTTGCCTGTCCCACAATACAAAGACTGTGGAGAAATTCCCTGTCTTGATTCACATGGGGACAAGGGCAAAGTTGGCAGAAGAGAGTGAAGAAATAGATTGGAGGAGGGTCAGAGTAGTGGAGGGAGGAAGGACCTGTGATTAAGTGAAATATGTGGGAACCGGTGTGGATGTCTGGCTGAGGGAAGCAGCAATGTCTGTGACAAGGGAGTATGTGTGTGGAGGGTGCTGTTAGTGCTCTATGGAATGAGACGGCATGTGGGAGAGGACAAGGAACTGGGAAGTGGCTAGGGAAAGCACACGACACCCCCTGACACGATAGGTAGATCTAATTAAGGAGCACAGGATTGGCAGCCAGGGATGAGCAGTGGTGCCAGGGAGAAGACGGCGCCAGTCCCGTGTGAGTTGCAGGGGGAGGGGAAACAATTGATGGTGACTGACACAAACACACAAAAGGAAGAGTTAATGGTTTGCAGGTTCCATCGGTGCTTTAAGTTTTGTGAGTCACTATTTTAACTTAACACTTGCCTTTTGTGTTTATTTCTGTGCAGCGGTATCATTCTACAAAAAACGCCCCCTGGATCGGATTCTGTTTTATCTGAATATGCAGGGCTGGAATCTGCAGTGATTCGGGAATTGATTGACAGCTGAATGATTCAGGGGTTGATTGACAGCTGAATGAGGCGCTCTTGCTGTGAGTGTGGGTGTGAGGGGCCAGGCAGCACTACACAGAGGGTGAAAAGGAGCTAGGAGCTGTGATGGATACCTCCTTTTCATCCCCCCTCTGCTGCCGCGGCTCTGTTAGCCTTCCTCCTTTCCCATGCAGGGGCTTTTATGTTTTGGGTTTTTTTTTTCAGTCAAGCCTGTTAAAGTTGAATGCGGCCCAGTACCAGTAGAATGGTAACATGAGCCCATGCAGTGTGTGGCACTGGATAGCATCTCTTCAGGACAGCCAGAAACTCTAGAAGGGGAGGGAGAGAATGCAGGTGTATTGAATTCCCCATTAGCAGCCATTATGGCCTGCTAATGGATAACTTATTCTTGTCCTGGTGCAAACATGCTCACTGCTTTATTTTTGTGTGTGTGTGTGTGTGGCATTTGCTAACGAGGATATCTAGAAAACTATTTTTAGAACAAATATACTTGCAGTGTATCTTCCATCGCTCTCATGGGAAATAAATGCCTATTAAACAAAAAATGAAGGCGTTTTTTAAAATGTCAATCTTCAAATTTTTTTTTTCATACAAAATTCCAGATGTTTATTATGAGAAATTTAAATGAGGGTTGAATTTCCAGTAGAATGAAATCAGCTTCCTGACAAGCAGCATGGCAACCAAGTTATCAAAGATGTACAGAAAATGTGTGTACATTTTTCAGGATAATACATGTATTGCTTTGCTTTTTGTCTGTCAGCACCGCAGAAGTAAGTAATTGGTAGTGTCAGCCCAAATGAGAAATTGAACTCCATAAAATTGGAAATGAAACTTTTCAATACTTAAGAAGATAAAATGTTTCGGAAAAGTTTTTTGGGATGTGGAAAATCATCATTACATAGACTGAAAAAGGACAGTATGTTTCAATGAAAATATATTCAAACACAGGTGAATCTTAAACTGAAAATATTCTCGGTTTGCAGCTGACATGTGGAAACAGCTTTTCTTTGGAGAGCAGCAGATGAAAATACCATAATACTTTCTGGTTGGGCAGGGGCTCTGTGTGTCTTGATTTGGGATGCCCCAGAAACAGACCAGAAGGACCTGGAGAGGCAGAAGACAAGCACGTGCGAATTGATAACGTAAGCGCTTCTCACGCACTCCCACAGATTTGTATTAAACAGTTGCCCATGGATGTGGAAGACACATCCCTCTGGACCCACCAAAGGCTGTGAAGTTGTGACACAGGAGAAGGCCCTTTTCCCTAGGAAGCAGTGAGTGGAGCAGGACTCGTATGGGTTTGTAGTAGGAGAGGAAAGTGCTGAAGATATGTGTGCTTTGAAAGACTTGTTGAATGGAGAGGGCTGCTACTTTTGTTTTGTGTTTCCCCCTCTCTTCTTTCCCTGAGTCACCCATGCCAGAGCTAGGGAGAAAAGGTGCCTCTGTCCTTTCAAGAAATATGTTCTCTCTTTGTCTTTTCCATTAGTTTTGCTTCTGAGAAGTTCCCACCGGTTTTCTTGTAACTTTTGTTCTTGTAATGTCTCTTGACTGATAACAAGACAATTCATTTAAAGGAATCAAATTATAAACAAAACCATGCTAACACTATTGCTTTTGAAGAATGAAAATACAAGAGATTATTCCAAAATTTTTTTGAACTGAGCTTGATAGAGGTCTCTAAGGTACGGATTGACTTGAAGATGGGGATTTTAGCCTCTGTGTTCTATATGTTGTAGCCCTTAATCTTGAATATGGGGAGTTGGAAAGAAAGGGCTAAAGAATAAATTGAGAGTGTACTTGGGAATTACCATCATAAGTTGCTGAGTTCATGACTAGAACTTTGAAAAGACTTGACAGAGAACGTGGAGACCAGAGAAGCTAAAAAAAAGGTGTGGGTGTGTGACACAGTTAAAGTCAGAGAGTAGCAGAAATAATTATCCTAAAAAGAGAAGAGGCAACTTGAAGGCAAATATGATCAAGAGGTTAACAACATGGAGAGTAGGTTTGAAGCAGATCACCAAGTCTGGGCTTTGCTGAAGGACAGATAGCATGAGAAGGTGGTTTGCTTTTTGGTCAGCCTTGTGGAGCTCTGTACAAACAAGCTTCTGCAGGTGTGCTCAGTTCTGACAGTACAGCCATTCATTCTGAGTGAAAAAACTGACCAAGTAAAGGATTAGTAAGATGTGTACTGATCTTTTCTCCTTCCCATTGTTCTTGCTCCTAAAAAATTCCCAAACTAAAACAAAAACCTTGTCACCATTCCACCAGCTAACAGTTTGAGCCAGCTTCTTGTAACAAGACTATAACTTTATTACTGCTTTAACAGCTGAAGTAATAGTAAATTCCCTGAACAGTTTGACAGAGTGAGTGTCTACTGTTTAATTTTTAACATTTTCTTTCTGTTTCTGAAAGCCTTTTAGCGTTCAGCTCTTTACTGACACTCTCCTTTGTCAGTCTTGCACTTAAAGCAGTTAAGCAAAGCAAGTGACATATTTAAATTTTAAGTCCCTGTGCTCTAAAACTGCTGTGCATAATGAGCTTAATGTGCTCCATGAAAATGCATGCAACACCTGATTTAAAAGAGGTGCTTAAGTGGATGACCATAGGAAACGACAGGAATGTGAGAACTGAGGCTTTGGTAACTAAATTGCCTCCCTTTGGCACACAGGCAGAAATCACAAAATCTGTCAGAGGAGGACTGGAACCAAACACACCAGAACTAGATGACTGCAACAAAAAAGATTATACCTATGTATTTATTCCTCAATTGATAGTTGTATGTACATTGATAGAACTAACAGGAGAAATACTGCTGTAGTAAAGAGTAGGAAATACAGGAGGTAATACAAAAGAAAAAAGAAATAAGGTAAAAGAACTGAAAATGGGACAAAATCGAAATCAAGAATGCCAAAAGAAGCAACAGAAAAATAGACTTTTATAATTGCGGCAAGTTTATGAGCAAGGTTTTGAGAAAGACTTTGATGACTGGAAAAAAAATTTACAGAAACCGTATCACAAAAATTACCTAGAAAACAGGGGAAGCTTACTTTATTTGGAATGGATGTGCCAAAAGTAAGTACACCACCTTTTCTCTGCCGGAGTAACATTTCCACCAAATGCTCTGCCATGGAGCTGCTCACAGCTTCCCAGAGAAAAGGGTACAAAAAGGTACACCAGGCCACACAGCTGTGTGTGAAGAGTATTTTCAAAAGACAGAAAAATAATAGTAACCAACATCTTTACCATTCCAAATGAGCAGTTGTGTGCTGTATTTTTGATTTTCATTATTATTGTCATAGTTCCTTTCTTAGATGTGGAATTATTCAAAGTACATGAGGATGATGGAAATGTTCATTGGTATTCAGTTTTTCAGGGGAGCTCTTTTCTGTGAAAACTTGAAATGCATTATTGTTGGTACCTTAACTCATCTGTCATACGGTGAATGTAGATGCTAATGAACTGGATAATGTTAATATTAGGGGTTGGATTAGTGGATAGATTTTAAAATAAAATTTGTATGACTGTAATTCCTCTACACAGAACTGGTTGCTGCCATTTTATAAAATAACATTCATTACAGATGAGAGATCAATTTTATAGCATTAGTAAGTATTTAATTACACTTCCAAAATTTAGTTGTCTTCCCATTACTTATTTGCCCTTTGTTATCTTTATTGGACTTTGACTCTTGCTTAGAGCATTTCTTTTAGTGTGTGTGCATGTACAAGTTGCATTGCTATACCATGTAAATATACTTGGTCATATCTTCTCCCCAAAAAGGAGCCCACTGAATGATTTCCCATAACCCAAACATTTTTAATATATTATTTCTTTAACTCTTTTTTCTTCTGTGTTTCAGAGTCAACTAGATCAGTTCACATTTATCTGTGACAGTGCCTCAAAGTCCACTCCAGCCAGTAGTTAAAAGGGGAGATGTTTAACTGGCTGAAGTCCTTGCTCCTAGGAATGTATCCCTCTGTTAAGGAGTCTACCCCTAAGCAGATAAATTTTTGACAGATATGATAATTAAAAACCAAGAAGAATACCATGCACCTTGGGATATTTTTCTAGAATAGCGCTTTCTGACTGGGATGCATTTGATTGACCACTAGTGAAAACCAAGCTACAAGTATCTTGATATACAGCACTTGGAATTCAGTGTCATCTGTTATGTCCTGACAGTTCAGACACCCTGCCAACTTCTTGGGAACAGTGATGGGAGCTCTGTGCATGTGTCCATAAATTTCTGAGGAGTTCTCAGACAAAAACCTCTGAAAACAAGTCGGTATGTCTGCTGTCAGTGAAAGATGAGGAAAGAGACATGGGTGGATTAGTACATTTTGGATGATTCATTTTAATGATGTATACTTAGGGCAGCCTATGGTATTTCATTTGCATTTATAAAATTCTCAGTTCCTGAAAGTATTTACTTCTGTTATATGATTGTGTTGGGGAATGCCTGCACGTATAAAATAACACTAATGTAAATTTTTCTCTGTTTGGACATGCATTCTGGAAATTAAGGTCAAGCTGTTTTGTCTAGGTGAATATTTGTAAATGTTTAGCATTTTTAATTTAAAGACTTTTCTCTGCTTGAACATGTGGTATGCAAATTGAGGGTTTGGGTGGTTGACTGCCTTGGGGAAAAGGGGTCCTTAGTCTATCTTGTTAGAAACCAGGAACTTTGATTTCAGAGCTTTGTGTCTTGCTGCTTTTGTCAGGGCAAGGTGGTGAAAAACTGCAGTGGTGTCTACTCTTTTCTGAGTTTAAGGTAAGAGGGAAGAATAGGCCAAGTAGAACAATGAAAAAGTGCTGTTTGGAGACACCTATTTCTGCTCCATATCTCCTCACCCTCACTTGCATGGTTGTGTGCTGCCTTCGTGCATAATTTTCATCTCTCCCTAGTAACCTTTACCTAGGGCAAAATTTGCAGTTTGGTCTCTGAGGATGCTGCCTCAGGTGGGACTCTCTGACGGGGGAAGGCATCTCAAAAGGCAAAGGTTATGTTCAGCCAAAGTTCTAAGCCCATGAGCGAAGGCTCATGGATTCTTCAGCATCTTCCTTAGCTTTTATGAGGTTGTAGGGGTTAGAGGGTGTGGATTGAATTACTTCGGGAGAAAGGCTTTATTATCTCTGTTTGAACTAAAAGAGGCAATGTGTTCTTCAATTCTGATAACAAGAGGCTTCACTATGTAGAGCACTTTGCCTTCAGTAGAGGGACTAACATCCTACTGGGGCAGGATTTTTGTCTTTAAATTCAGTTAACATCAGTCATAGTTCTGATTTGGCCTCCACTGCTCTGTACAACACAAGAGAGAAAATTAGAAAATACCCAACAAGAAAAACCTCACTGGAGCTAAAAAGCAATGAGCTGTGTGAAAGATAAGAATTCCTGATGTCTAAATATAGAGTAGAGTGAATATGTTAAAACTCAGTACTGTATGTACTGTTTTAAAAAGAATAATTTCTGTTTGATTAAGAAAAGTACAATTAATTCAGCCCTCTCCTGAATGTTCTGGCTGTCATTTTCCTTAGCCAGTAGAAACCTGCCTTTCTGGTTTATGAAGCCACAGTGCTAACATGTAAAGCAAGATGTTATGACTCATTCAAACAATTCTTTGTTCTCTCTTGAAAGCACTGCTGATGATATTTTCAAATGCACTTGGGTTTACCCCTAAGAATGCAAACCTTTCGCAAGTCTGAGCTTAATGCAAGGCAGATTATGTAATGTTTGCAATGCCATATGATGTGACTGTAATCCTGTCAATGTCTTTGGTAGTTTTAGTTTCCAGCTTTGCTGAATTTTGCTGTAATTTTATCAGGGGGAATAACTTGGCTTCTCTTAGTTTGCAAAACTTGACACAAACATGGTAAAAATGTGTTTCAGGACTGAGAAGCAGTCACTAAGGGACTCATCAGCAAAACTGCTCTCTTGGCTCCACTTGAAGATGCAGATTACTTGCATGAAACCCTGAAGTCATCTGGCTTGAAATGAGAGCTTCAATTGAAAATGAAGCTGCAGTGGTTTCACCAAGGGCCAGTGTTTTACCTGAAGAGTGCTCCTCGGTGCTGGGAAAATAGGAGGTTAAGGAGGTGAGGTTAGAAGGGTGTGAGGATAGGTCCTGGTTCACATCCTGACTGTTCCCTTGCAGAGCACTTTGTGTTCACACAGGCTTTGCTGAAAGATGTGAAAGGGATTGGCAAAGAGGGCTGTGGGACTACAACACACAATCTGTTTCGGCTGGGGGTAACCAAAGCACTGAGCATCTTGCTGCTGGAGAGGTGGAGAAACCCCAGCCATTGTAAGTTGGATAGTTTTGCTCAGCCTTTCCTCACAGCCAGACCACCTCTGCGGGACCTGCAATTACTGAAGTGTTAACTGAGCTGCGTCAGAAGAGAATAAATTAACAGGCATTTATGTTTTCTCTCTGCCTAGCAGTATAAGTAAAAAGCAGTTAAAAAGGCTTTTATCTCTGAAAGGAAAGAAAGGAGGCTTTAATTTCAACCAAACCAGGTTTGAAATGTGCATGTTTCTTGGGGATAACACACTAGCTTTAATGTATGGGGAAGGAAAGGTGTCCCAAAAACTCTTTGTGCAGTCCTCAGCTGAATGAAGCAGAAGACATCCAGCCCAGAAGGGAAGTTGTATTCTAAACTTGTGCAGAGGCATGTAAATTGAACTCTTATGAAGCTTAAGCTTCTTTGGTTACTCCCAGAATTGTGTATTATCATTGTAAGATGCCTGAATGGGAAATGGACAGCTTCATCTTTGTGGCTCGATCAGTATTTCTTAGTACTGCTAATAAAACCAGTTGTTGCTGTGAATAATGCTAGTGGTCAGACAAGGAGTGGGAAGCTCATTAAAACAAAACAGATTTGAACTTCACACGATCACAGAGGCTCAGCAAGGCTTGGGTGGACACCACTCCATGTCTCCTGTGAGCCATGCAGCAGGCAACCCTTTTTGTACCTTCTGCAAGGGTTTACTGACCACACTGTGGTTAAACATGTCAAAAGCCATTGACTCTGAGTGGCTGGTGGTGAAGTCCCTTTTGTCTAAAATGTTTTCTCAATGTTTAGTGCCCAGTTGGAAGTGTTGCTGTCATTTATCAGCATGGGACATTTGGAGTCAGGGGTGCTTGTTTTGAGCTTTTCTTGTGTCT
>VZRJ01001661.1:54746-211313 GCA_013397565.1 Ptilonorhynchus violaceus
TCTTGTGTCTGTTTCTAGAGATGCCCGTCCAGTCCTAGTTTCCCAAGACTAGGGATTGTTGTACTGTTTAAATGACAATGGAAGCAGTTACAATGGTGAAGGTGATTTGCTTTATATGACATAGAGTCACAGAACATGCCAATTGGAAGGGATCCATCAGGGTCATCAAGTCCAACTTATGAATGATGAGATAACTATGTCCTTTTTAGTGGGATGTCTCTTCTGCTTCTTTGAATAAAAACTGATTTAAAGATGGAATGAGCAAGGACTTCTTCACTCTTAAATTGCTCTCTAATGATCTAATAATCAAACCTGTATTTTTAGTAATTTTTTGAGGTGTGTTGTGTTCTGTCTTCTTGCTGTAATGCTGCTGGTAATCACTCCGTAGCTTGTCTTGCCTTGTTCTGACAACACGAGTTCAATTTATTGTTGAGGAATCTGATGATAAAATCACTGTATTGTTCTGCATTATCCAACTTGATGAATTGAGATTTAGTGAGATTCTGCTTACCTTAATCATGTTTCCCCCCCCAAATTGCCCTCTGTTTTGTGTCTGATCATTAAGGCTCACCGTATGAGCTGAGGAATATGCGATTGCAGTTGCTTGATGTAAAAAAACAGTATGATGGATTTAGACAAAGAGAACCTTTCAAGAACATCTCCTGGTTTAAGCAAATATGGAGTAAATCTGGTGAATAGGGTGGATATGCAATTTCTAGCCTACCAGAGATGTTTACCTTGTCATGGCTTGCTTAGCGTGTGAGTGGCCACCTGAAATTGTTGTATTGTCCCTGCCCGGGTGATTAGGTACAAATCCTGACCAAATGCACCTGCTAAAAAAAAAAAGAAAGATCTCTGCTGTTGTTATGGGACTGATACTTCAGCAAAGCTAAATTAAAGGATTTTTGAATCAGTATTATTTGCCATTTCAATTTTGAAATTATTTGTTCATAGGCTAAAAAGTGAAACAGCGCAAGCAATATCCCACAGCTTTCACCTCCTGTTTCTTTTCTCTCGGGTGATTTTACTACAATCTAGCAGTTTGTAAAATATGATGCAGCTATGCAAAACCTAATCATGAGTTATGTCCATATTTTCCTGTGGAATTCAGGACTGCAGTAGTCAAAGGTTCTAATTGATTCTGAGAGGGGGATCATTCTGTGTAATTATTCTCCGTCTTCCTGGTCTGTTTGTTGTTGGCTGCCAGGCGAACCGACAAATACGAGGCATTCAGGTGGAAGTGAGCTTTTTATAGGGCATTCTCAACAGTACAATGTTGTTTGCAATATTGTCCCCAGCATTGTTTGCAAATACTGTCGTAGACACTTAATGAAGTGCTATTCAAGAAAACAGCGGGATTATTTCAATTCAGGGTGTTGGACTACTCCCTCCTTCTGCTATAAAAAATGTTTTAAAAGAAAACATATAAAACCTAACCTTCTTTAGGAAGATTAGTAACAGAGCAGCTAATGATGCATAATTTAGGTCTTAAGGGTAGTTTTGCCTCCTGATCTCCACTGTCAGAGTTTGAGTGACGGGTCTGTACTGGAAGGATGAGTGTGATTTGAAAAATGTTAGGTTCACCAGAACTGTGGGTTTTTTGTTTGTATTTTTTTTTCTTTTGGTATTGTGTAACTAACAACTTGGCAGCTTCCTAATAGTATTTTACAGAATTATTGTTTAAACATGTAAGAGAGTAAAATATTTTCATCTGTACCACTGAAATTTTTGCTAAAGGGACTGGGACTGGGAATAGCTTCTTTTTTTTTTTTTTTTTGGACAAGGCTAATTGAATGCATGAATGCCACTGCACATAGCTGACAAAGGCAGAGCATCTTTGTGAATAGGCTCTGTAAATTCTTTCCCACAGAAGTCAACGAAAGGGTCGGTTGTCCTGGGCTACGTATTTCGTCACTTAAACCTGGTGGAAATTGATTACTTTGGGCTGCGCTACTGTGACCGAAGTCATCAAACGGTGAGTAAGAGACGCAGCAGAGGGGATTTGCCATGTATGAAATTTACCCTGTTGTGCTGTTTGCCTGTCAAGCATTAGATTGTCATACTTCCACTAACTTTCACTGTTTCCTGGCTCGGGTTTCCAGTGATAATTTCTCTTGTTTATTTGCAAGAAAGTCTTGGAATGGCCGTTAACGTCTCAGATAGGAACAGAATCAAGTGCTAAATGTTATTGAAAACTGAATGAAGAAATGACAAATACAAAAAAATTATTATATGAAAGTGGGACTAATATTTTTTCCGCTTTAATATTGTGCCCTGAAGCCAGTGCTTGGTGCTCTGTGCTGTTCAGCCTCACTGGGCCCTGGATGCCTGGGAAGCAGTGTCCCGGAGTGCATCAGAGCCTTGGAACACTGGCTGAATGCCTGTTTCAGAGTGTGTTGGGCAGTGAATTTTCACTCTGCCTGAACCATCTCTGTGTGCTTGAGTCCATGCTCTCTAGAGCCTCCTTGACAGGGACTCACCAGATGTCTGAGGCTTTTTCCACTGGGAGATTACCGTCCTAAAAAGACAAGGAGATTGAAGCCAGGCTGAGATGTTTCAGCCAGAGCAGGCAGTGTCTTGGAGCAGCGCTGTCTGCCCCACCAGTGGCTTGTGCAGGATTGCTGCAGGCAGAGGGGACATGCAGGGGCTGCTCAGCAAGGGGGACCAGTGCTGTATTCACAGAGTGGTCTTCATATTACCTTAATTTTATGAAGGAAATACTGCCTGGCCTATGGTTAAACTAAATCAAGCCATTACACTTTTGAAGCCAATGTTCTGTGATGAAAGCACTGCACAAGACCAAGATTCACCTAAATATAGTAATAACTTACTCAATTGGCTAAATATTGGCCAATTTCTTCTGTTAAACAGAAGTTGATCCTGTAAAGACTGAATTCAGAACAGTATTACCAGAAGATTACTGATGGCTACTGAGAGCTACAGATGGCCCCACTCACTGTATCTTAATTTCTGTGCCATAGTCGAGATATTTATGAATTCAGTTCCTTGATAAGCTTCTAAACAAGTTTTATTCCATGAAGATGAAAGCCAGATTCAACTGTGAACTAAAGGTAGACTGTTAAAAACTGTGGATTTGATTTCCTGAGGAATTTGAGGTGTGAATGAAGAGTAGGTAGGTATTTTTTGCTCTCAAAAGTGCTTCCCTTTTACCTGTGGTGGCAAATAAAATAGAAATGGCTCTTACTGGGAATATTTCCAGAGGCATACACAGCATGTATTTAGTGTTGTATATGACATGAAAATAAGAGAGGATTGCATCTCTTTTGTGGAAGTGACACCTAAAAGCACATTTTAGGGCACATTCTTTTTTTCCTTTTTCTCTCACATGATGCTGCAGTGGTGTAAATTCAATGTTAGCTTTAGGCTTTATACTCTGGCTAGCCCAAGGTCAGGCAGCCACTGTGATTCTTGATTTTCCCATGGATTAGGAAGGCGTTTATCCCTGTTCTGTCACTCTCCTGCTCTTGCACTAACATTGGTCGTGGTGTGTGGATGCAGGACCTCAGCTGTGTGCCAGCCTATGGAGTGTACTTGCCCTGCCATGTAGATGCTGCCACAGTGACTGGCCAATTTTGTGCTGCTGCCTTTGCACCTGGATTGTGTTGTAACCAGATATTCTGAAAAAGCCTGTTCCTGTTGTTTGTTCTGTGTGTGGATAACTAAAAGTTGATGCTCTTTCATCTAAAAAGTTTGTGAATGAGTCAAAGAGTGCTACTGTGTGTAGTTTTATGTGTTTTATGATGTATGATTTTATGTTACTAGCTTGCTATTTTTAGTGAACTCATAAAATCTTAAGAATGGGCAATGTAATGGAAATTTTTCATGCAGCAAATAACACCTTGTGCTTCAGCTGTAAACATATTTTCAGTTGCATGCTGACTATGGCTAAAACTCTCTGGGCTGTTGTGGAAATCAGTCCTGTAATGGCTGGCAAGAAGCCTAGATTTGAATTTTGGATTGTTTATTTTTTGGATTGACCACACGAGATTTCCTAAGGGAAGAGGAAAAAGGTTACCTTGCTAATTAGTTTTTAAACCATGCTCCTGAGTTAGTCTCAGAGGGAGAAAAGTGTTTGGAGGTTTGGCTACTTATTAACACCTTGCTCGTGGTGGGGAAAGTTTTATTATTTGCACTGTCAGGTTTTTTTTTGTCACGCTGTATATTTAACTGAACGATGAATAAAGCAGAGTAGAAAAAATTATGTATTTTAAAGAACACAAACCAGTCACAAAAGAAACATTTTTCTTATTAAGGGTTTGGAAGGACTTGTTTGGTTATTTTCCCCATTACTTTTGCATGCCTCAGCACTTCCAGGTGGCCTTTTAGGTGCTGTGTTGGTGAGGTACCTCTTATGTGGGTGGTATCATAATTATTTTAGTACTACCAGTAGGGCTCTAAAGAGTGAACAAGGTTTCACTGTGCTATGTAGTACATGGCTGTGTAGCATTAAAATGGTCTCTTCCTGAACAGCCAACAAACTAATTAGCCCGTGAGAAGAGCTGGGTGCAGCAAACAGATTGACAGAACTGGGTGGCACTGGCAGGACCACAAAGAGGATGAAATATAAATTGGATGATCCTGTCTCTAGGGTAGTAATTTGGTCGTATTACACAAATTTCGCTTTATTGACATTCCAGGTTTCCCCAAACTCTCCATGGTAAAACGACAGTATTCGATTTGGAAAATCAGGCTCTGGAAGATTATAAGTTGCTGCCAGAATAACATTAGTTACATCTATTTAGTGCTCTGAACAAGACAGCACTCCAAAGGAGCAACAAAAACTACCTTCTAATAATTGGTTAAAATATAACATTTAATAATTAATTAACAATTCTGTGATATAAAACTACACCTCAGTGAACAGATGGGTTCAACTAATGCTATGGGTTGTCAGCAGTGTTTCCTGATCTCTTAGTGCTTTTGTTCACAAACTACATGGTGCTTCTTTTCATGTAGTACTTGAGTACCTTTTTTTGTGGTGCAAATACTTGAAGACCAATTTTCTTTGAGTGCCACTGTATCTCTTAGTGTGCTTCATTATCCACCCTTTACCTGAGCCTTTTGCATTGCTGCAGAGACTGCTGGCACCCAAGTTAGTCTAAGCTGACACCAGATACAGTCCTCAAGATTCTCAATGTGGGTGATCAACTAGGTCTTGCTGGAGAGGGCATTTGTGTCTTCTGCCTTATCTGCTGGGACTTTGTGTCCCATCTGGTATTTTCAGGTGAGATATGAGCACCAGAATATGTTTAGCAGAAGCTGAGGGGGGCTTAGGAAGCTCTGTCCAACCTCACAGAATCACAGAATTGTTCAGGTTGGAAGGGACCTCTGGAGATCACCCAGTCCAACCCCCTGCCAAGGCAGGGTCACCTGGAGCAGGCGACACAGGAGCCTGTCCTGGTGGTGTTGGAACGTCTCCAGAGAGGGAGACTCCAAGCCCTTCCTGGGTGGCTGTTTCAGTGCTCTGCCACCCTCACGGAAAGAAGTTCTTCCTCACGTTAAGGTGGGATTTCTTGTGTTTTAGTTTATGGCCACTGCTTCTTGTCCTGTCACTGAGCACCACTGACAAGAGTCTGCTGCCATCCTCTTGGCACCGGCCTTGGAGATATTTGTATGGATTAATGAGATCCCCTCTTGGTCTTCTCCAGAATAACCAGGCCTAGCTCCTACCTCACCTCATAAAAGAGGTGCTCCTGACCCCTCATCATCTCTGTGGCCTCCACGGGACCCTCTCCAGTAGCTCGTTCTCTCTGTGCTGAGGAGCCCAGAGCTGGACACAGAACCCCAGATGTGCCTCACTAGAGGGGTAGTGAGGGTGGGGGGCAGAGGGGCAGGATCACCTCTCTTGACCTATTGGCCACACTCTGCCCATTATAATCTCTCATTGCTCCAATATTTGGATAAAATGGTGGCCTGGTGATGTACTTCTCCAGGTGCTGGGTGAACTGGTGCTGGGAGGGCTATCCTGCCACTCTCACTTCTGGTTCCTGCTGTGCTGCAGCTCCAGGTGTTCCCTGCATAGTCCCTTCGCTACTGCCTTTATGGCTTCGCCAGGGGTCTGTAGGATAGTCAAGGTGTAGTTATTGTTCTGGAAGGAGGCCAGTATTTTCTTGAGGCACACAAAAGGCAGGATGGAATTAGCAATTTTAATACACGATGTGTCAGGAAAAGCTGAGCAGAATTTGATGAGGGAAAGGGTACTTCTGAAGCCCAAAGGCATTCGCTTGTCAAATCCCAAAAGAATCGTGTTATATACGAAAAAACTGTACGGCAGGCTGTGATGCAAATACTCTTTTCTTATCCGACAGCGCTAATCTGAGCTATTGTAATCAGAATGTACAACATACTGATACTCTCTTAGGCTCTGAGAGGAGAAATACAAATACAGAAAGACGCGTCATCATGTTCGTTCTTACTGGAGCCATGCCCTGGCTCTGCACCACGCACCCACCCTGCAATGTAGGTGTGTTTTTTCTCTCTTGCTTTGAGGAAGCTCTGCTTGAGGATACAAACCTGAGACGCAGCATGTAGGAGATAGCCCATGGCAATAATGGCCATGGAACTAATGTCATACAATGTAGAACATATTTTGATCTCAAGATTTTAGAAGGACAGTTGTATTGTACTTAGCTTGTGTTTTGTTGAATGGATTTTTGGTTTTTTGTATGGATTTTACATTTGTCCTCAAGCATGGGATACTAAATCACCTAGGAAGAAAAAGACTTGTTGTGCTTGTTAAAAATAGATGGCATAACTAGTGGAAGGAAAATGGAGACTGATAATGTTGAGTAGAAGCAGAAATTGTACAAGAATGTTAATGGATTTAACAACGAAGCTGATAGTCAGGTGATTTACAGGTGGTGAGAGTAAACTTTTAGAGTGCAGCAGGATGAATACTCACACTCATGATGTGCTACTAAATATAATTTATATAACTTCAAATTCTAATGAACAAAAGACAGAAACATTAAATACATATTTATATGTAGGAATTGCCTGAAGATTTTTCCATTTCTTTTATAATAGGGACGTCTTGAGCTCAGCAGATTTAGGTTCTTTGCACTGAACATTTGCAGACAAAAACTTACACAACAATTCTAATTGTTAGAGTTGTCTTAGGTTGTGGAAAAATCTTGATAATTTCAGATTGCAATTGAAAAATGATGCATTTTCTCTTAAAAATTGTGATTTTTCCTGTTGTAAATGTGAACAAAAACTGACGTGTGGCATGTTGCATTCAGGTTCGTAAGAATCTAATTAAGACAGTCCCTAGCGTTTAGTTTGAAGTTGATAGATTTTTCTGCACCAGATTCCACAGCAAACATTTCAACCTAGTTAATATTTTGTTTCAAACAGGTTCGTGGAATTTGACCCAAGTTTAACCCTATGCTGATACAAAAAATGAAGATTCCAGATTTGTGATAAAATGTTTGCAGGCGTTTAGAAGGGCTGAATATGAAGTACTGCGTGGAGCTTGGATGGCTGCTACTTACATATCTGGCTTGTATGGGAGCCAGATTTGTTAAAGTACAAAGGACAAAAGAGCCCATTTATTCTTTATGCTGTACTGTAAAACATCTTTCTTCTTACGTAATTTCTACCTAAAATTTGGAAGGGAATTGTTTTCTTTGATAGCATTGTACCTTTATAATCAATCTTAGCAAATAAAAAATTATTAAAGTAGTACTACACGTTTTTGTAAAGAACAATTTGTAAACTAGTAGCTGTCACTTTAGTAGTTGGATAGTTGCATTGGTTAGGACAATTGAAAAATGGTTTTTTTCTGGTTTCTCCTGTAAATGTCAAATACTTCTTTTGGATTCACGAAATTCATTCCCTGCAGTTAAGTGGGTGTGTGCTGGGTCCTCTGTCTCTCTGCAGGAGTTGTGAGCTGCTTGTGGGTCCGTGCAGGGGAGACACAGGTGGGGGAGCACTGGGAAGTGTCACCCTGGCTGGCAAGAGATGCAAAGAGCGAAGGCAGCGCATCAGAGCTGCTTTGGCGTCCACGCCTGTAGGGTTTGTTGTCAGCAACTGCTGTGCAAATGCATTGGATTAATAAGACTGGTTTTATTTGTTCCATTCCTCTTTGCACTTCAGCGTTTCAGCTTGGAAGTGTAACTGCAGCCAGCACTATTTATACATATAGACAAACATTTAACAAGCATCTAGTACATATTACTATGTATTTGTGTGCAGGTATGCTCAGAGGGCTCTGGTGTTGGGGTTCTTGGATCTGTAAATGTTCTCATCTTTATTGTCTGACTTTGGCTTGAAAAATGCCGTTTCATTATCCATGAAATTCCATTCATCTTTGGCTTGCAAATAAAATGTTAGAAATCTCCCGCTCCTCCCCCCGCCTCTTGCATTCTTCGGGAAAATTTTGGCAGCCTTTGAAATAATAAATAGCTGCACGGTGATTTTAAGCGTGGGTTTGTGGCATTGCCACGATGCCAAGTACTCACTGGAGAAATGAAAAGGCAGGCGAGATTCTTGTCTCTTCACCACCACACTGAAGTGTTTAATCTCACCTGTGTGCACGCTGATCTCGAGGCCTGTGGCACTCACAGGAAAGCTCGTTTTCTCATGCCAGCTGATACTTATTTTTACTAGCACAGTAGCAGCGCTCTCTCTTCCACCGACAAGAACGCAGTTCCTTCTGTCGTCTCAGTTTGAGGGCAGGAGAAGAAAAGGTTAAACGATATGAATAAACCCATTGTTCTGTGTTAATTTTCCAAGTTAAGTAACTAATTTCCATAATTATCTGTCTTGCAGTACTGGCTGGATCCTGCAAAGACTCTTGCTGAACATAAAGAATTGATAAACAGTATGTATTTAATTTGAACTTAAAGGAGGTATCCAAAGATGAAGTAAAAATGTTCCATCTATACCGTTTACACAATATTTCTATTCTGGTCTCAACAGATTGATAATTCTTGAAAAAGTTTGTTATTGCAGTTCTTAGCTGTATTAAAATTTCACATAGGTTGCTATCATTTAACAGTATGCTGTGTGATTCTTGTCCGAAGATTTCTGTGTGCTTAAATTTGTTTTAGATAATAGGCAATACGTGGTGCTATTCTTAATTTGTATAGTTAATTTTATAGTAAGTGTGATGCCTCTGTCATACTTAGTGTGCTATAACCAACTTCGATTCCCTTTTGCTTCTGAAAGTAGTAGTAGTGGCTCCTACTGATAACAGATTTTCTGGTATTATTAGTCTTCAGGTATTGCAGATGCTAGATCTGTTATATTTATTACAAATAAAGAACATGATTTGGAGACTTTTTATAAGAAAGATGTAGAAATGAGCATGCATGAAATAAATATATATGTAAGAATTTTGGTGCTGAGTTATCTGAATAACAGGAGAGTAACATTTTTAAAAGGTGTATTAGAGCTTTTCCAAATATTTCTAGATTTAATTGGCACATAATTAAAGTTGCTCCATAAGATATTTGGAAATGTGGAAGGGATTAGTTCTCAGTATTATTAGTTATGACAGTGAATCACATTTCAGGCAGAATTACTTTATTCAAAAAGCTTAAGTGGAAAAAATATTTAAACGTCTAAATCAAGTGGCAAAAAATAAGTATCTTGGAGAAACAGTAATTTAGGAGTGAAAGGTAAAGTGAAATATTCACAATAAGCAAAAATTCCAGGTAGACAGACTAGATGTGAATAAATAAAAGACTAAAAAGAAAATAAAAATAATTTTCCCCTTATCTGTAACAACTGTAGATGTATGGATTTGCTATATGGATCTTACACTTTTTCTGAAACTTTCAAGTTTCATTAAATTTTAAGACAGGCTTCTTGTTAGCTGTTTTGTAGTCAGCTAGTAACAATTCATAACAATTAGTGGTTCATGACAACTAACTTTTACACCAAATGTTCTTTCCTGCAGCTGGACCGCCGTACACTCTGTATTTTGGCATTAAATTTTATGCGGAGGATCCGTGTAAACTTAAGGAAGAAATAACAAGGTACAGTATTTAATAAAGGTGTAGTTTGTTGCTCTCAGGCTAGCAGCACATTTCAGCCAGGTGCATATTGTTGTGATTTGTCAGGGTTGTGGTTTTTTTGCTTGAACATCTGAATGTTTTTGCTTGGGCATCGGTGTGTAGAAAGAAAATTGTAATTAACTTCACAGTGGTTGGTAGTGACAACTGTTTGGAGGCCCAAGAAGAAAAGGTGTTCTCTGATGCATCAAAAACCAAAGGACCTTGATGGGAATTTGTGGTGTTTTGGTTTTTCTTTTCTTATTTTCAGTAGTGCATTGTCACAGCTGCATTTATATTGTGCTATAATCAAGTTTAGAGTTGGATATCAAATGTATATACAGGGAATTTTCTTCTTTATTGGCCATAGCTTAAATTCCAGAACTGTTCTTCAAGGGGATTTCTTTTGGTCTTACTAAAAATATGTGAAGGAAATTGAAGAGTTGCATGCTTCTAATTCTTTTACCCAAGTTTGTCCTCTGCAAGGTATGAGGATGCACACAGTAATGCATGCACATGCTTGGACACAGACACACAGACACACACACACATGGTTATCTGAACCCTCTCACACAGGGTTTTCTGTTTGTTTTATTTATTAAGTGTTTCAGACAGTTTTAGGTTCAAAAGGAAATTTGAGAATTTGGATAGGTAGGCAGACAAAATTAGTGCTGGCTTGCATTAAAAAATGCCAGAATACTTCTTTTGATGTCTTAAGAATATGACACATGAGAATTCATTAGAATGCATACAAGGCTTTTAATTTTCCTTAATCAAAGGTTGCAGCACAGGCAGAATATTTTTCTTATACCGGAGTGAGAAAATTCTTTTGTTTCCATACTGGCACAACAGGAATGGAAGTCTCCAACATAACAAGACCGAGGCTGGCATGGTAAAAGTAATAAATACTGTGACTTTGCAGGTAAAAGGGCATAAGCTGGCAGCAATGGGATGCCGCTGTACCAAGAAGTTTGGTGCAGTTTTCTTGGACTTTCCCAGGAGCACTTCAAATCCTGCTCACAGGGAAAGAGAGATGGCCCTGGGAAGGAACTTTGGCCATTGAACCTGTTGTGTTTGCCTCCCAGGAGGCAGGGTGGAGGCAGAGGGGCTAAATTTTCAAACGTTTTTTCTCTTTGCCCTGTGGTAAGGTCAGTCAGTGATCTGCACTGCTGATTAAGTGCGTGAATCCAGTTAAGAAATGTTGTGTAATTAGTAAGACTCTGTTCATGACTTCACAGTATTTGGTCATGCAGAATTGACACCATGGTACAGAGCAAGGGCCTAGGAAAACAATATGATGATATTGACAGTCTTCTACAAAACACACTGAATAGTCAAACATCCTCAACATTTATGGATATTTATTCTCATAGGCTCTTAAATCTTGGAAAGGAGGCTTCTTTTTTGTCCAGGAAAATAACCATAATAATAATAATAGTAATAATAATAATAATAATAATAATAGTAATAATAGCTCCTTAGAATCACTTGGGTTGGAAGGGACCCTTAAAGGTCCTTTCACTTAGGAGGCGTTAAAAGCCCTACTTTCCTTTATGGTAATAATTTTCTGCCTAAGTGTGTAATTCCAGTGATGTGTTAACTGTTTTGTGCTAACTGATCTGTTTCTTTGGAGCATGTATTTATTACTTTAATGGACATTAGAGCGAACCCTGTTGTTATTAGATTTTGATGATCTGTGCCATTACATGATTACTCTTCGCAAATAATGAAAACCTGTCAAATTTGTAATTGCTTTGCAGCAGAATCTGTCTGGCTTGGAGGCAAAAGCTAACACTGCGGTGTTTGCTGGAGAAAACTAGCAATTAGGCACTCTAATATATGCATGACAAACACGACAGCACGCAGGATGAGAGTGCTTTAGCTATAGGTATGGACAAAAGGCCTGGTTTTGTGAGGAGTTTAGCAGCTTCAGTGGCTTTATAGGATTCACTTAAGCATTTAACAGAAGAGGATGGAGGTGCACTTTGAAGTTTCCTATGCTGCTTTGTTTTGAGACTACAGAAATACAGGTACCTGCTCCAAGGATCATATTTTTGTAGCATCATCTGGTACAAAGCCCTGCTTTGTAGAGATGGAGAAGTGCTAACAGAAGTATGGGTGCATATCAGAAATGCATTTCATGTGGAAAAGAAGATGTTGTGTACTCCACAGAAGATGTAAAATTGTCTTTGTCATTATAACTCATACAGAGAACGTTTGTACAGGTAGGACTGCAGCTGTAAGTTAGAAGCAGTACTGAGGTACTGCTGAGAGTGAAGAAACACTGAGTGTCTGTGCTTTGTGTTGCCTAATGACAGTCCCAGAAAATTCTACGCAATGCCCTGTTCCTTCAAGGTGGAGAATGTTAAACATTTTTATAGGGTGGACATTCCTCCTATAATACCTGCCACAGCACAAATTTTGGGGGAATCATTAATCAGAAAGACATGGATATCTTTATTCAGAGGCTCATTTGATAAAGTCTGGTTGGACCTTAAGATTTCTGAGTCAGCTACCATCTAACCTGCAGTTTGCAAACTTCCCTGAAATCAGTGTAGGTGCACTTTGAGCTCACAGATCGTTCCAAGGTGCTTTCATAAATAACTTGTACTAACACAGACTAAATTATTTGCAGAGTAGATGAATGGCTTTATGTAGATAAAATTGAGCTAGTGAATAATGAAAAAGCTATGTGCTTGTGTGGATGACCATTTTATTTTTCTGTAAAAGGTTACCTTCTCAGTATTGTTACCTTTTGTAGGAAGTGAGTGCAAGAAATTTACTTAGGGTCATGTGAAACACTGCATAAATCTGTTGTAATAAAACCAGACAATTATTATGGGAAGTTGCAAAACTGCTGATCCTTTATACAATGGCTTGTTATCTTGTCTTTTTTGTCTGTTCTATGCATACTGATTCACTCTAAGTGGTCTCAGTTTTATCAAGTGTAAAAACAGGTTATGACTTTGAAAATTACATTTTTACCCCTGCTATCTCTGTTGAAAGAAGGAGACTATGATAAATACAGTTAGTTGCTGGTGGTACACCCATCCATCTCTTTCTTGGACTCCATCAAACCTGCCTTGCTGCATTATAGTTGATACTCTGGTGTGTGGAGAGGAAATATTTGAGTAAAGAAGTATCCAATACCCAGTTCTTCTTTATGTTGATCCAGCGATGAAGTTAAACTTTTGCCCTTTGATGGGTTTTTTGTTCAATTTTTCTGATTCCTAGCCCTCTTCCCCACTTCCTGACTGCCCTATGAAAGTCAGGAGAGAGAAGTGACACTTTTAGGGGGATAATTAATTATATCTGCACAATATAAGCAGATAGGAAAACCAGGGAGTACTCCCCAGCCTAGGTTCTTTCACGAGATTAATCTTAGTTGTTACTCCAGGGTCGATAGGGGAAGTCATTTAGAGAGGAATACAGGCTTTGGCTGTCACATAGTCGTGGTACGTGGTATGTCTGCAGTAAACTGGGTGATTTTGAAATATTAATTGGACTTGAAATAACAACCTTATTTTCTCTCTGTGTTTTAGGTATCAGTTTTTCTTGCAGGTGAAGCAAGATGTTCTGCAGGGCCGTTTGCCTTGTCCAATCAACACTGCAGCACAGCTGGGAGCATATATAATTCAGTGTAAGTTCTTCTGGCCCACTGAGAGCTTATTTCTTTTAATCCTGCATTGTGATTAATTTTAAGTGGTGAAGATGTCATTAACATGTTATGCATTAATTTCAAAACAGAACAAAACTAGTGTGACTGATTTCATCTAAAAGCTGTAAATAGGTGACCATTCTGAATCGATAATGCAGGAGCAATATGGAAGGTAATGTAAAGAAGAAACTGAAAAGTCAGTCTGAAGACACTGCTAAACATTCTTTGCCTTGCTGGGGAATATTTTATCATGTACTCAAGATATTATGACTTTGGATTACATTTAGAGTATGACAAAACCTTCATCAGGAGATTTACAGATTTCCGAAGCTATTGGGAGCCTCCAGTCATGAAGTCTGCCAAAGAAAAGATTCTTTCAAAATTTACATTATGTCAATATGAATGCATATAAGCTTGAAGAGAGGATGTGATTTGACCTGAAGTGAAGAATTTTCATTTTATTTAGTGTTTATCTACATTCACCCATCAGTAGAGACCTTTTCAGAAGTGGATGTTATATCCTGCATGCTTAATAGAACTAGAAATCAATTAGAAAGGAGCTGTTTATCTACAAGTTGGTTATTCTTTTTCCATTACAGCTCAAGATATATATTCAAACACAATTTGTAACCAAAAATTGTGTGAAAAGCCATGCTGGGACCTCTATCTGTAATTCATTCTGTGTTAAATTTAGATTTCTCTAAAGTGATGTGTATTAAGCAAGGATTATTTGTATTATTGGTGTCACAAGTGTGACTCAACAACACTTAATGTAACATAAATAAAAAGTCCTCCTTTTATGTCCATTTTGGAATGACAAAGCAGAATAAATTGTATGTGAAATGGGAATGGGCATTATACAGAATTTCATGGTGCATTATATGTGTATCTGAAAAGCTAAAATTTCAGACAGTATTTATTTGTGTGCACTTATTCTTGGCTTAATTTTGCCATCTAAGAAACATGACATGTCATGCTCTGAAAAATTGTTTGCAATGCACATTTGACTTCACTGGCCTTCCCTGAAAAACTATTGCAAGTGTGAAGCAGGAAAATATGCAATGATGGTAAAATCTTCATTTTATTATGAGAAATGAGTAAAAAGAGTACATTCTTGTCATTTTTAATGGTGATTAGAGCTGTTGTTTTTGTATAGTGTCCTGTTCCTGTACTTCTAATCTCAAATATTCTGTTGGAAGACAATGAGAGAGAGAGAGAGGAGTTAAAGCATGGTCACATACAAGTGGATTAAAGTTAGTCCAGGCACCACCATACATTCCCATTGGCTCTATAAAAAGCTTTATCCTTTTATTTAGGGCTTGCAGTTGTTGAGAGTATATAAAGACACCTGAGAAGTGTCTGGGTCAGACACTGAGCACATGAACCCAAGGCACCAGCACTGAGGTCAAGAGCCTTTTCATGGGTGATGTGCCAGATTGTGCTTTTGTTCTTCTCCACGCTGAGATGAAGCGTCTTTGTGGGAATCCAGAGAAGCTGAGAAGCTCTGCTGGTGTAATGACATCAGTGGTGTCTGTCCCAGTGGAGCTTGAGATCCAGAGGAGGAGCCCGGGCCACATGTTCTGCCACTCCTCTACACATTCTGCCGCCAACTTTCACCACTCGGGTTGTGTCTGGGTGTCATCTCTGCCCTCTAAACAGATCCTTTCGCTAGCCCAGGTGTTGTTTTCTTGCTTCTGTGGTCAAAGACTGCAGACTTTCATAGTGGTCATGCCTGAAAAATCGGTACCCATGGCACAGTTTTCAGAATATACCAGTTTTCTTACTGGGAATGTGGGAGTTGTTGCTGTTGTGGTAATTTTTGTTCCTGTTCCTGCTGTGGACAAGAACCACAGCATTTTTGTGGAGGTTTTCTAGAGAAACTTCTCAACATCCCCACTGAGCAGATCACTGTTTTTTTCTAGCAATGTCATTCCAGCATTCTGGAAAGAAACCTCAGTAATTAGATGACTTCTTTCCCTTCTTGGCTCTTGAAGCCTCCTTTTGGCTATGTTTTTGGCTTAGTGGGCATTGGATAGAAACCTTCTGTGAAGTCTTTCTCAGAGAAACCGTGTCTACAGATATGACTGAGGGTTATTAAAAAATTGAGATATTAACTTTTGCAGAGTTTTTCAGATAGATGTAAATACAGTTATGATGGCCAGATGATGGCCAGATGTGAGTTCTGGCCAACGTGCATCTTTATTTTATAATTATGTCACAACATATAAACAGACATGACTAATGTATACAAATTCAGGGTTGTTTCAAAGAAAATTATGTTGGCTATTCATCTTATTTTCTTTAAGAAAATTCTTTTAAAAGTTATTTTATTTTGAATAGGAGTTTACTATCCAGGAAATATATTGATATTTTATTGAAAAAGGACGTCTTGTGATTCCTCACAAGAAACACTCACCATTAGAAGACCTTCCCTCTAGGAACAGGAATTTGTCTCTATTTGTATTCCCAGAAATTTATGTAAAAGCCCCAGCAATAAATAGACCAATTCTGCCTGTAATGTTGCAGCTTATCATGAGAGCACAGATATTAAAAAACTAGACTTTTCTTCTACACTTGTTTTGCATATACTGTCAAATAATCTATGTCATTAAATTTAAAATTTGCTGGCTTGGTCAAAATTATGAAGCAGTAGATTTCCTGTCAAGGCTTCTAGCTTTAAACCTTATATATATAGATATATACGTATTTTAAAATGTTTGAAGACTTTTTTTCCTTGGTTTTATGTGTGCTGATGTGAATAGTTCTGTATTCTTTTCTTTTTTAATTATTCTTACCCGACTGCAGAGTAAATTTGCCATCAGCTGGAAAAGGGTGGTCAGGCACCAGTAGGTGGATTATATAACATGTGTTTTGGTTGAGAAAAAGCACAGGTGACCTTTGTTTTCTCCTTGTGCCCTCTAGCTGAGCTGGGGGACTATGACCCGTACAAGCACACCGCAGGCTATGTGTCCGAGTACCGCTTCGTTCCCGACCAGAAGGAAGAGCTGGAGGATGCCATAGAGCGGATACACAAAACTCTCATGTAAGAATTCAGTACTCTTAGGAGCTTGGCAGGTAATACCAGACTCAGGGATGCTTGGTAGCTGGGGAGGAACAGAGAGGTTCCTCCTGTGCTGCAGAGAGGAGGTTTCTAGACTAGCTATGCCTCTCAGAAACAGAAAAGATTTTACATAATCAAAGTTGTTCATTTAAGAACTGAGTAGGACAATAATTGGAAATGTGAGGTCTGTCAGACCTAGGTATGGGTGTTTCAGAACCAGCAGTTTTAATAAAATCTATGCCAGAAGTTCAACCATACATAGAGCCAGAATAAACATTTACTTGCTTATCTCCAAGTTCTTGTTCCTGGTAAGTGTAAAGAAGCTTGTTCTAACAAATCCAAATTAGGTGCAATTGTGATAACCATTTATTATGATGAGAGCATGAAGGAACCTCTCGTGAATGTGTTCATCATACCCTTTGTCAAAGTAATGCAAAGCAAAGTAGTGCAAGAATCAGTTACCCATCTTGCATGTAGCTCAAGTTTTCTTGATTCTCTTCCTATAATGAAGCCACAGTCTGGATAAAGGTTAAGTAATTTTTGCCTGTAGTATTGTGTGTTAATGTTATTTGTGTCTTGTTTAATGAGAATAGGTATTAACTCAGGGTCACCGCTGTTCCCTTTGAAAAGTTCTCCAGTAATTGGAATTTGTGCCAGTTGCCACATTGACCTGAGCTTTCTCTTCCAGGGAAGAGGGTCTGTTGTTCAGTAATTATTTCTGTGTGATTGCATGACAGCCTTATAGTAATTGATGCATTTCAGAGAACTTGCTATAGGTACTTTTGTGAAGTGAAAAAGTATTGGTTTTTTCCATTACAGAGAATGGAAATTGAGTCACAGATAGTTAGTTTGGTTCAACAAAAATTGTGTGTGAGAAGTTAAACTTGGAATGAATTGCTGTGAACCAGGTCACCAATACTAAGCAGCCTTCATTCCTCTCTCTCAAGTTGCTGTAGTCATTACTGTAGTAAATGAAATTAGTTCCCATTTGCCTCGAAAGGTTTGTAACCTTGGCGATGAAATTCAGAAGGGGAACAGTGGTTGGGGAGCAATCACTGTCATAGCACTGTCTCTGGTGTTTCTATGTTCTTCTTGGTCTGGAGCTCTGGTACTGTTTTGCTGCTTGACTGCAGTTAGGTGCCAGGGATTTAGTGGCATCAGAACAAAGAGTAAAACTAAGGTGTACTCATTGCTGCTTCAGTCTTTCTGTTACCGTCAGCACTGCCAGCCCTGACGTCTGCACAGGTGACAGCAGTGTCTTTAGTTAAGAGCTTTGAAGCTGTAATGGCTGAGGGCGTCCCAAATTACCATTTCAGTTACAGGTTTGGAAGAACTGTTTTATCCTTTCTGGATCACAGCATGGAAACACAGGGTTTGTGGTTTTTTCAGGACAGCAGTGGCAGTGCATATACCTTGATTCTGCTAGTTATGTCCAGAAAAAATGGGTTTGGTTGCATGTTTTCTTTCTTTTTTTTTTTAACACAGCACAATAGCTATATGGGGATTCAGTAAGGATGCAGCTTTTTGAGCAAGTTTCTCAATTGAGGAAGGTGAGGGAAGAAAGGTGAGGGAAGGTGGAGGGAGTTTCTGACTGCATGGGGTCTCTGCAGCCTGCCTACTGTGGCTGTTGTCCCATCTATAAACCAGCATGACAGTCCCAAGGTCACAGAGCAGTGTGAGGTTACCTTACGTTGTCATGCACGTCTGGAGGATCAAGCAGTGACTTTGGGGCTTACAGATGAGGAAGCAAACACATGTGGTGCTGGAGGAGGGATGCAAACAAGGGAGCTGGTATCGCACTGCTGACAGTGCCTGTTTCAGACTGCAGGAGATCTGCTGCTGACTGATGCTTGGCAAGCTAGCTGTTCCTGTGGTTTGGATCATCATTTCATGCTGCCAGTGGGGCATAAGGAAAGCAAAAATGCCCCTGATGCTTGGCTTTGACAGTAGCTTTCAATGTTGTGTAGGGCCTCAAGTGGCCCTGAGGTGCTGTTTGTCCATCCAGAGGAGTGTGTGTGTGTCAGCTGCAGGGCTGTTACTTTGCCTGCTCTGTCATTCCCAGCAGCAAAAACGGCTTTAGTTTTGGGTTGTGTGGTGCTGAGCAGAGTTTGTGTTTTCACACACGATAAAAATGAAACACCTTTTGCACTAATGGGAGTTCTTTCAGTCCCTGACAGTTCTTCATCCCTTCATGTTCTGGCTTCTCCATCTGCTTTTGGGAGGACTTCTTCCTCCGGCTTCCATCTGCTTCCATCAAAAGCTCCAGGTCACATCTTTACTTCTTTCAGTATTTTTGCAAATTCAATTCTAATACATTCTGAATTTCTGTGAAAGTATTTGTAAAAACACACACAAACACTTATTTGTCATTTGAGCCTTTTGGTCCTTTCTGAGACAGCTGACAGTAGGGGAATAAGCATCAGCATTTTTTAAGAAAGGTCAGTAGGGAAAGACTAAAGCAGTATTTAAATTGGTGCTGTATTCTAGCTCTAATTCAGTAATGGGGTAATCCACTTTGCTCAGGACTGGTATTTAGCCTGCTTGGGCACTTACTGTGACAACACCGCCCCTGTGAACATTCTGCTTACTTTCTGAGAGCTACTTGCAAGACTTCAAAAAAATCAAGCTGCTGAGTAAATTTTTAGAGTGAAAGCGGATAAAAGATATGACAGATGTGGCATCGCTGACGTGCTGAATATCCAGTGTTCTGCGTGTTCTGAATACAGATCATGAATGACACGTCTCCTGGGAAATCTTGCTCTTGAAGAAAGGGATTTCTCCTGCAAGCTTCAGGTCTGCTGCTTTTCTGGGGGTCCTTGGAGAAAGGAGCTAACACCTGAGACAGTGGCAGTGCTGCTGTATGGATAAGATGAGCTGAAGGAGTCCATCTCCCAGATACAGAGAAGGCATTTTGAATACCTATACTATTGCATTCATGATAGCACTGCTTTTTCACATCTTTGACCTTGGATGTGCTTTTTACCTTCTCAGGCATAACACAAAGATGGAAAAACCTGGATGGTAGCTGCTAGGCTAGGGAGAATGGAGAGACAAGAGGCAAGAATGTGCATATTGCACGACATTTTCAGATCCTGAGTCAAAATGTTGAATGTAGAATGCTCTTCTTCACACCTTGAAAGGTAGCAAATCCAGTGAAATATTTCCCTAAGAAAACAATTGGAGGTGAAGCATGATATGCATATTTTTGAGCTGATATTTTACATACAGGATATGCTGTGCTTTCCCAGTAACAGTCCAGTTGCTTTCATAGAAGTATTGAAAAGGAGTGAAAATGAAAATGCAGCTTCAACTATTACAAGCTTATGAAAGAGAATCTTGCTCTTGCATCAGTGGCAGATATTAAGGGAAGAACAAATTAAATTCCAAGGATGAGGCTTTGAATTTATGTAGTTGTTTTGTTCTTTTTGAAAATGTATGCATCATCAGTGGTGTCAAATATGTTCCTAGTAGCCAGGCTTTTTTGCCTCACCAGTTTTCCTCAATTGGTTCCTGCCAGCATGCAGCTGATGGTACTTTTTAACTGATGGATTTGATACCTGCAGATAGGAAGGGAGGCTGGATCTTTGAAATGGCTGATCTCATGGGACAGACTACAAATGTTGTTTTCAACATAGCAGACTTGGGTACTTACCGGTGGGTGTGACTTTCTGTTGGCAATATTTTATGAAGAAGGGAATAGTTTATCTGAAGATAAGAACCTTGCTTTTCAGAAATCAATTCAGCATTGCTGTGGGGAAATAGTAGCCCAGTCAGTCATACCATTCCCGCTTAATTAATAAGCACATAGTTATTGGGAAAAAACATCATTTTGCATATTGAAGCATAAAAATAAATTGTGTGAAGTGTGTTTGTGACAACAAGGAAAATGTTAGCCCCTGCATTAGGCAAACATTATATATATGATAGCATACATGTCTGTGGTTGTAGACCAGTAGAGATCTAGTCTTACTTGGAATAAGAAGAAGTACAGTGTTCAAGACAATGGCAGTCTAAAAAACTGGTAAGTAGGGCTGCATATGTGTCCAGAAAATTGTATTTATTCGTATGATCTATTTTTATATGCTGATTGGCAGTGCAAGGTTCTTACACAGAATTTTGTTTACAGGGGTCAAGTTCCTGCTGAGGCAGAAGTGAACTACTTAAGTGTGGCCAAATCTCTGGAAATGTATGGAGTGGATCTCCACCCTGTTTATGTAAGTACAGTTTAAACTTGGTAACCCTGAAAAAAAATCCTTGCACTAATGTGGGAAACAGTATTCATATAGTTTAGTTGCCACAGAATAACTTGAAAGGAAAAACTGTACTTAAGAAATGCAGAGGAACACATATTTACAGATGGAGAGGGTCCAGTCATTCATACATGCAGAAGCCTACTGGGTTTTAGATTAAATGCTGTGATTATATTACACCTATAAAAACCAATCAGTTATACTCTGGAAAAAAACCAATTCAGATAGATAAGAAGTAATTAGTGCAAGTGTCAGGAGACGTGAGTGAGGCTTATAGCCTTTGTCTTTGACAGAAGAATTTGCACGTTACTCTTGTTTAAATAAGCAAAAGTGCGTCCTGAAACCTTTTCAATACCATTGCAAAAATTAGGGTGGAGTAGCAGCAGCGTGTCTGGCTTTTTAAAATATTTGTTGTGAAAGTTTTACCAAAGATCCAGAGTACATTTCCAGTTTTTCCCCTGTTGTATCATGCAGCATTGCAAGATGTCTGTATTGCCTCAGAAAAACCCTCCACTTCTTTTGTCTATCAGCATGCATGTTGGGATTGGATCCAAGTCATCACCTGGAGGCTATGTGCTCCTGGTGTAAACATCATTCTGTCTTGTTTGAATAATTCTGCTTGTGGCAGATTTTTTTTTTTGAATAAAAGAAAATCAGGAGTTCAAATGGGGAGTTGTAGTGTAGATAGTTCACTGAGTTAGATGTCAGTACTTTGTAAAATTACTTGAAAGAAAATAAGGAAATCAAGATACTACCTGAAGATTAAGTATGTATTTCCTGCTGAAAAATGTGTAGCCTGCAATATAAAGTACCTTTTAATGCACCCTGTGGCTTAGTTGTATTCATATCCCAGGCTTTCTGCCCTTCCCACCCATAGAAAGCTGGGGAGTTACTTGAACAAGATTCAACATGATCCAACAAAATCATGTTAAATTAGCACAGCCTGGAATTTTTTTTTCTCATAGCTTGCTTTTGCTGTGCCATGAAATCTCTGCCTGGATAACCTGTGAATATCATTGTTCCTACTTATATTACAACAGCAGCAGAAGCCCTTATTTTAGACTGGAGCTGCACATATGACAAGGTGTAGTTCTGTTCCTCCTTTGGTCATATGGAAGGTAAAGTTGCCTTTAGCAGTTAATTCACTGAGGAGCACAGGCAGAGCTTGCCGGGTGTGCTTGACCTTAGTCGGACTCATAATCACCCAGGACACCTCCTCAGTGTCTCAGGTCAGTCCCTCTCACCGTTGATCATTTTGCTGTTCATGCTCTGCTGGTTTAGGGCTTGCAGGGCTCTTCCTCATTGGCTCAAGTAGGCAGATGAATGAGCTTTTTCAGCTGACTTTCTTTTAACCTCATGCAATAAAATTTGCACTCTTTCAACTGTAGTCTGCTTCTGGTTTTGGTTACTGACCATAAATTGGAGATGTGGGGGCCTTCTGCCTCTCAGCACCAGGGTTTTCACCCTGTTCTCTCCCAGTGCAGTTTGAGATTTGTATCCTGACTTCAGGAATGGTTTCCTTTGGAGGAGACGATGCATGTGGCTGTTCCCTGCATGCCACTGCCCTTCTGAACAACAACAAAAAAATGCTTGACTCTCCCAAAGGAGCTACTTCACTTGGAGACAGTAGCAGCTGACACTATTTTAGGAGAGGAAAGGCAGCTGTGTGGTTGTATTATAGACCAGAAAATCACTATTTATTTTCAGCTGAAAGTTGGGATAAGTGTTGCATTCATGCCTGAATAAAGAGTTTCGTTTTAGTTTCTGAGTTTTGGTCATTTGCCAAATAGCCAAAATTAATTCTATAAGAAAAGGAGAAGTTATCTTTATTTTTCACCATGGTGTGTGGAAACTCCTGTTCTTTACCTCACTGCCATTCTTTCTTGCCTATTTGCCCTCATGACTACAAATTTTCATATAGGAGTTTTTGTCAGTAGATCAAGTACTATTTTCCCACTTGCACAGAGAGTGAAACAGTATATTCAAATCACCAGGATGAATTCCCCACTGGACCTCACTGCCACTGTGATTCTACTTGCAACTGTATGAATGACGTAGATTTTTATTTTCTAGGGTGAGAACAAATCTGAATACTTTTTAGGATTAACACCCATAGGAGTTGTTGTCTACAAGAATAAAAAACAAGTAGGAAAGTATTTCTGGTATGTATTATTTAAATGTGCAATCTGCACTAAAACAATAACAATGTTGTATGGAAATGTATGATTTGTGGTATCTATTTGAAAGGTTAATTATAGGAATAGAAAAATAATATACATGGAATTCCTGATATTTCTCTGGATTATGCAGACTTTTAATTCTTTGATAATCCAGTTATTGAAAACAGTAGATCACCTCTACCATACTCATGCTGAATTGTTTTCATACCACTAATTTTCCACTGATACCTGGGGCATATGTGAAAAGTAAATCTACCTGTGAATTCTTTTTTGTCTTTATATGTAAATATATGCAGCTTTATATTTTAGTATGCATGAAATTAAAGGCTCATGAAGTTCTGTCTGTCTTTTTTTTCTTAATATTGCAGGCCTAGAATTACAAAAGTTCACTTCAAGGAAACGCAGTTTGAACTTAGAGTCCTGGGAAAAGATGTAAGTTTTTATTTAAGCCTGAAAAGATAAAAAAAGTATTCTCAGGTCGAATGAAGTTGGAAATTTTGTGTGTCCGTCAAAGCCTAATTTGTTTTATTGAAATTTACTGTAAGAAACAAAATGTGGATGAAAGGAATCTCACAGAGCTGTTAGGCACAAGTGAGGTTGTGGCTTGGGAACAGGCAGCCACATTATATAGCTTGAAACCCATTTGTCAGAGTTTAACATCTTTGTGCTGTTAGATCATTTCAGAGATATCAATGTTGGTTCCAGTGGGGCAAGGAAGCAGGCTGATAGCAAGAGGGAAGGTTTTAAAATAGAGTAAGTGATTAAAAGACATTTATCCCCTACAAAGCATGTGGAGTAGGGGGAGGAGGAGAGTGTTGAGAATGTAGGAAAAATGATAAAGTGTAATAAAAAAATAGTTGCAGTCAGTCTGTGATTTTTGCTGTCTGGTTTAGTTACAAGTTTAGTTCACAGAACTATTTTTTGAAAATACTTTGTATGTCTTTTTGGAATATGAGGACTGAAAATTTATAGTTTTAAGTAGCATTAACCTGCTGGCAGAAATCCCCTTTACTGTTTATCTATGTGTCTTCATTCATCTACATAATTGTTGTTAGTCTCATCCACGGTTTTTCCGTGAGGCCATTTGTCTTCCTTCTGTCGTGGTCAGCATTTCTTGTGCCTCTGCAGCAGTATTGGCAAATCTTGCTTTTGTTACTCCCAAGTGGTTTGTTTCTATTTGGTGTGGTAATCCATGGGAATTTTATTTCTGATGGTGTGTTTGTTGAAATAGGAGAGTTGTTTGAAGGCTGAGGGAAGGTGGGGAAAACTTTTCACAATGTTTCATGTGAAGAGTGAGTGATAGTTCATGTATAAACAAGTCCGAGTTTGACTTGGAGTGAATGGCTTGGAAGGGAAGCTGTAGCTTCTGTTTGAGGCCACATTTCTGTAGTTTTTGTTTTAACCATGTGGAATTGCAAAGGCTTAACATGCTGAGTAGAAAACCTGGAAGGTTTTGGAAAAGTTGAGGCTGTGAGTGTTGATGGCTGGTGAACTCTTACTATTGTGATCATAACGCAAACATTTTGACAGAACTTGGTAGTTTCAAGCCTAGACAGGTATTTCTAGGAAATTGTTGAAGAGAACAGTAAGTACAAGGGTGTGTACCATCATTAAATTCACCTTTGCAACTGATACTAATGTGAAGTATTTCTACAGCGCTTCAGATCCCAACAAGACCAGGAAAGGCCAAAATGGCACAAAAAAAATCCTCTTTTTCCTTTTTTTAACAGTCTGGTGGTACTTTGAACAAAATTATGTATTGGAATAGCAGCCTCCATCTCTGGATTAAAGTCATCACAACAATTTATGCTGTTCTGCACCCAGGGGAGGAGAAGCTCACCAGTGTATTTATATGAATGTATGTTCCACTACTTTAAAAAATTTGATTCACGAATTTATTTTATTCCTCTCTTTTTTGGAATAAAGGCTATCACTTTGTCTTCCCATGTGACACATGAGTATATGATAGGAGAGCCACTCCATCCTGCCTCCTGGGATATCACTTTAAAGCCCAGGGAATTAATACTTTCCTTCTATTAGATGTGGTATAACAAGTCTGGAATGTTTTTTATGTGTCCAGTTAGCTGTAGAGAGCTCCAGAAGAGATTCAGGAGGAGTAGAAATAATGGGGATTTTCCCATGTCTGTAAATTGAACTTTATGGCATAGAGGGAAGGCGCTAACACCATGTAATGGAGCAGATTATTTCTGAGTGCTTTGTGTGAATCATGTTTTCCACATATGGTGAAAACTGTGCAGGGTGGATTTTGGTTCATGTTTCCACACACTCCAGATACCCGTATTCACACTATGGGCACGTTTCATGGGTACTGCTCATCAAGAGGAAGCCCTTGGTGCCTTTAATACAATGTTGCTCTTCCACTGCATGGGGTTGTTAATTGTGGTAACTGCTTTATTTTAACTTACTGAGATTGGTTTGAAACTTTTTCACACATGCCAGAAGAATGTGTGTACTTCCCATTAAAAGGGGAAATGGACATCCTGATCTTCTTGACAGATGACAGATAATCTAAACCTATAGGTTTAGGCTGCCTAAAACCCACAATGTGGGGTGTCTATGTCAGCCGTACTTATGGCTGTTCATTTTGTTGTTTGCATTGCTTCACCTTTCATAAACTTGATGTTTACTGAGCAGAAGGTGTCTTATAATAAAATAAGTTGCTTTGGCTTTTCTGTTTTGTAGTGTAGCCTCTTATTACACTTCTTAATATCTCTTCCATAAGAATAATTCCTGTATTTTTAGCTGCCTTGTATTTTTCCCTGCACACTTGTTGCTATTGTGTACAAGCATGACCACCACTACTTTATTTTTATCTTTCACTACTTTTCTTGTATTGTATGTTTTCTCCCTAAGGCCATTGCTGTTGCCTGTTCATTAGCAAAATACTGCCTTTAATATTTGAGCTTCCACCGATATGTGAGACTGAAACTCTTTTTCAGTGGTGTTCATAATTGAATCGGTATTTCATTGTGCCCTGAATGGACCCGTGCTGTGAACTCTGAGCTATAAACTTGTTAGGTTTTCTGTGGCACCTCTGGGTATCATCACGAAATCAGGAACCCTTCCCCTGCAAGGACTGCACGTAGTCACATTCCCTGAACATGGCAAGCAGCTGCAAAGAATTTTGAAGGTGAGAGAAGTGTATTTCTCAGAAAACTGAGAAGTCTGTCTGATGCCTTTGCACAATTCCTGGTAGCATGTCTGTTGAGCCACCTTGCTGGAAAGAATCCAGTAACACAGGTGGCTGCCAAAGCCCTCCCCTCTCCACCAGCAGAACAGAGCTTGATCACAATGGATGCACTATGTGCAGGTGAGCAGTCGAAGGGGTGCCCAGCATACCTCCTGTGTTTTCCCCATCTGAGGAGCACGGCTTGCTTCCTAGGTTTCTCTCTCAACAAGGGACATGAAACAAAACAGAGAAAAACATGCTTTGATAGACTGTGTAGGCTGGGAATGTAAATGTAATAATAGGCAGGAGTGAGAGATGTGGAGCTTTTTTGCCCGTAGGTACCAAGTACGTTCGTGCTGTTCCTGCAACCCCGTGCTGTTTTCTGTAACTGCACCTTTTACTTTAGTTGCTCTGTGTCTGAACATGCATGGGAATGATTTCACTCCTTTGCAGAGTTTATGCAAAGCCTCTGTTCTTCTTACTTTTCCTGTTTCTCTTCACCAAACCAGAAGGCATTAAATGTGCAAAACACTTGCTTTTGTTGTGTTTGTTACAAGAAAAGGGTCTTTTTGAATTTTGAATTTTTTTATTTCAAGAGATCTTGAAACTTGGGTATTTTCAAGTTAGAACAACCTCCTAAAGTATGCAGTTAAAAATGATTGACACATTTTCAAGACATGCTGCCTTATGCAGTCTTCCATATTTGGACAAAGAGGCCTGCCTCAGCTGAATTCACAAGGTGAAATTGGGAAAGAATCTTCAGGAGCAATACCAGCTACTGATGCAAATCCAAAGTACTTAATATTCCCCATTTTGGTGGCTGAAACTTGTCTAAATACAATATTTTTGTGTTCTTCTGAATAGTCCATAAAACACTGTAAATATGCTTTGTCTTTTTAATCTGTAATTAATTAGTGTGAAAAATATGAAAAATAATTATATTAATAAGGTGATTCAGCCATACCCCTTCTTTTCCTATCAAATGTTGTATTCCATCCAGAATTACAAGTTCTAGCCAGGAACTTCTAATTTGATTTATTGTTCCTGCAGTTTCTTGGGAAGATTGAACAGAGTATGAAGATACATTCCTCTCAGTCTTAATTTATTTTACATGTAATTTCCAGACAAAAATAGCATTTTGATCTTTCTTATGGTTTAAGAATTGCAAATTACTTTTGTATCATTCGCATTTGCATCCACTTACGTTCAAGTGATAGAGGCTGAAGGTGAGCAAGCATAATGGTATTAATATGTCATATAAAACAGTTTTGGCTGATTGGAGGCTTTCTTGTCTTTTCTTAATCACTTTCTGAGCCATCTTAGAAGGACTGTAAGATTGGTTCAAGGCTCACATAAACTTAAATTTTTTTTTTAAAATTCTTCTTTGGTATGTTTTAATTGGTGTAATACAAGGCTGAGAGATGTATGTTTCACTATCAACATGCAAACTGGCACAGCTTTATTAACCTTTAATTCTTGCCTTGGTATAATGTTGTTAAAGATTGACCTTGAGTGACCAGTAATAGTACATTATTTGTCACATAAGCTGTGATTTGGCTGCGTTATGTAAATACATAAAGTCAGAAGATTTCCTCTTGGAATTAATAGTTGATCTTATCCACGTACGTGCCTAACCTGGCAAAGAATAATGTTCTGAAGTAGTAGCTTCAGAGCCAGTGTTAGTAGTTCTGTTACATGTGCATGTGTGGTACAAGTGCACACAGCGTGCTCTGTAATGGTGCAAGGTCCCTCCTTATGTTATAGTAACACTCACTGTGACTGGGACGAGTGGTGCGTATGCTGGCAGGGTTCCTACTGTGGTTTTGGGATTTTCTTCTTCATTGGGATTGGTGGGAGCCCATATATGTCCTGTTATAAATTGTAGTACCTAAAGGCTGCTCTGAATCAGGTTCTCTCGAGTTGTTTTTGCTCTGTGGGTGGGTGCAGGGCTCCCTGGAGCGGATGTGAATCTTCTGACAGTGGCCTCTTATCTTGGGACTAATCCATGAACTTCATGAACAAGGGATCTTCTGGCTCCCAGAGGGAAGAACTGTCATTTTAAGTGTGTGTCTTCTCTTCCAGGTGGAGCTGAGCTTGCCCTGCCTGGGAGCTGAGCTAGCTGGGCACAAAGCAGCTCTGAGACTGAAAGCTGTGTAATCAGACTGGCGTGGCAGAGCAAGCTGGGAGTGGTTTGCCAAGGGTTGAGTGTCCATGTGTGTATAAGCTTGTAGTGTAGCCAAGCCATCTGCAACCACTGTGACAGTCTCTCTCGCCTCCTATGGGTAAAAATGGTGGTGAGGTTATGGCACTATGAGCCTTACCAGGTTTTGGAGATTGCAGGACAAGTTCTTAAGGCATCCAAAAGGAGAGGAATATTTAATCCTTGTCCTCACATTTTTGTAGTGTGTGCCTTTGTCAGGATTAGGAGGAGACAAACAGCTCAAAGCTGGTTACTGCTGCAAGGGGCCTTTTGCACCCTCTGTTCCCGTTGTCCTGCCCTCTCCCTTGCTCCTGCAAGTCACAGATGGGATTGAAAATAACCACGCAAAAATAAGTGGGTTTTTACTTGTTTGATAAGAAAAATGGGCTTCCTGAAGGAACAGTCAGAACAGCAAGATGATTTAAAGGAGAGAGGAGATCTTCAGAGCGTGCAGGTGACCAGTTCTGCTCTAGTAGCAGTTTGTGGTTTGCAATGCCTCACCTTTAGTACACTGGGCACTCTGAAAGCAGCAGGATGAGTAGCCAGGAGAAGTTTGTGAGGCACCAAGCAGCACTGAATGAGTTTGGAATTGTCATTTCCTGTAAATCATTAGTAAAAGTACAATAGGTCTTTGTTTCTTTTGGTTCAGATATATGAGAATAAAAAGCAAAAGCCCCAGCTAACACTCACTACCTGTAGGAAATTGCGATGTCCAAAATGCTAAAAATGCCGCCTTTTGTTGGAAACAGAAGTTCATGGTCTTAACAGGTAAGGTCATCCTTGCTTTACCTGTACAAGTCAATTCATTCCCTTAGGGAAGAAAGATTAAACCAGAAGGGTAGTGCTGTTTCCAAAACGGTTCAATTTTTATAAATTGTGAGCATAATCACAGTACTCTTGCAAGACTTAAATAGTCTTTAAAAGTATATGGAGGAAGTGCTAACCCTGGGTGTGCTGTTAGCAGTGTCATAATGGACTTAGCTGCAGTAAGTTACTGAATCCTTCCCAGATAAGGTGAGAAATGGTGAAAGAATTATGAATTTTCTCCTCTGCTTTGGCCTCAGGGATGAGTGTTTTAGGCTTTTTTGCTCTCTCTTTAGTGATATTGAATTCTGCTATGGAGTTACTGCAAACATTGATTTTGAGGCAATAGTTTTCAGACGTGTTTTTCCTTTGAATTAGAATACATAAATCCGGGTGTGTTATCAGAAGGCTTGTTGGTCCGTCCCGTGATTTTTAGGCAATTGTTTAATTTTTCAGATCTGAATTCCGTAACTTTTTGCGAAGTTGGATCTATAGAGTTATCCTTTTTTTTTTTTCCCCCGAGTGCCTTTACTGCTGAATACTAAGTTTAGATGTTTCAGTGTGTAGTTAATAATATTTTTTTTTTTTATCAGCTAAGGTGAACTTTCTTCCATCTTCGAAAATAACACCTTCATATGATGGAATCAGTAATGTTTGCTGGTCAGACCTTTCAATCATATGGCAGTGTAGTTATACTGTCCCTCTTATTGTCACTGATTTTCACATTTTTTTGTGCCATTTGTTCTGTGTATGGG
Source organism: Ptilonorhynchus violaceus (assembly GCA_013397565.1). Lineage (NCBI taxonomy): Eukaryota > Metazoa > Chordata > Aves > Passeriformes > Ptilonorhynchidae > Ptilonorhynchus > Ptilonorhynchus violaceus. Next base: position 84,864 of record VZRJ01001661.1, read on the forward strand.
AAAGTTCTAAAACTTTAACTTAAAAAAAGAAGAAAAAATGGACAAATAGAACCTCTTCCTCCACTGGAATCTTTCACTGAATGCCAGTGGCATTCAAACTGGTCTAATAGTTAGACATGGCAGAAATACCTTATTTTAAAAATTATCTTTAAAAAAAATTACAAAAATCCCACCTGGCTTCTCTCTGCCCCTCCCTTCCCACATTCCAGAAACCCTTTCCTCTGAGATTATGTAATTAAATAAATGTAAGTGCAGTAGAGGATTCTTTGCATAGAAGTAGGAGTGGATAAAGAAGGAGCAAGACCCTGCATATTAAAAGTGAGTCATTGAGTTTTTTCCCAACAGAAGCTAAACTGACTCATCATATTGAATAAAGTTTGCAGTACTACAGGTCCCCTTTGATATTCTTTCAAAGATGACTGTAGTTGTCTGGGTTTATATGAAATCACGTCAGATGACAGTCTGATGTAGAAATTGTCATACAAGTCAAATAATGAAATCCGAGGCTACTTTTCTGCTGTGTGTAAAATAGGCAAATGTAAAGTAGCTCTTAACATGTCTTCTTTAGAAGTTTTAAAATGGAAAAATGCATTATGATCTTTCAGTGGGTAGACTCTTGTTTCTAGTCATCAGAGGAGAAAGAGCGATGTTGTTACTCTGTAAGATTCCAAGGTAAATTGATTTTTTTCCTCAGCAATCTTCGTGATTCTTCAGGAAGCCTCTGCTTTTCATAAATTAAACTTATTTTTGCTCTAAGTTAAACTGTTTGTGAATCCTGCAGAGAGGTGATGATCCCTATCACACCTGACATTGTATTTTAGGGGATTTTGAGAATATATTTATGGGACTAATTGCTACAAAGTCATTTTATTATATACATAGCAGTATCAGATGAATCCTAGGTTTCAGCTTTCTCAGTGGTTGTATCTCTTACTGTACTCCCTGTATTATTCTGTCTTACCCTGGAGAGTAAAATGTGCTTTTGGGGGAAGACTAGAGGATTATTTTCATTTTTTACCTATTCCATAGGACTGTTCAGTCAGCCATTTAAATAAAATAAGGCATGGAAGAAAATAAGATTATGTGTATGCTTTCAGTTTGTACTTGTTTCCTTTTTTCTTTTTTTTTCTTTGTCAGGGAATGAAATCTCTATTATTGTAACCACAACTGCAAAATTCTGTCATTTTTACTGTTATTTGTTCCAAGGTGAAAGAAAGGCTGCTTGGGGAAGTAATTTGTGATTTTGTGAGGCTGCCTGACAGCTGTTAATGGAAATATAACTGGGTTTTTGTTAGAGGTGAAATTTTGAATTCTAGGGAAGATGCAGAATTAGTTCACAGTTGCAAGGTGCTTGCATATCACCAAACTGCAATAAATGAAGAGGAGAATAAACTTGCCTGAACTCTTTACTTATCTGTGAATGGCATTGTGGGAGTGTAACTAGTGCAAGGGCATTGATTTCCTAAAATCAGCTGCTGAGAGTGGTGTGAATCATACCCTCCTCATAATCCACATGTTGGTGAAATGGTTTTAGAACTCAGTTTTGTTACAGAGGGTGTTGTACCACACCGAGGTCTCACACTGATGCCACGGGGAGAACTCATTCTCTGTGCAAGTCACAGCCACAAAACCGGGCACTTGAGTTTACCAAGTGACAAATAGATGGAAGTGTATTTTTTGTGAACGTATTTGAGTGTTTAGCTCGTTGAAAACAAGGAGTGTGATGTGTCTGTTGCTTTGCCTTGTCTGTTGGAAGTGTGTTATAGCTTGTACGTGTCTCACTTCTCTTTGCTCTGCCAGTTTCCAGAGATTAGGTTTTAAGCTTTGAATAATCGTTGTTGTTGTTGTTGTTGTTGTCTTCCTTAAGAGATTGTAGGGTGGATTTTATGACTTTCCCCTTTTTTCTAGTATTTTGAAATATTTTGAAGTTAGCTTTTTTTAAAAAAAAGAGGTTCCCTTCTATTTTTTTTCCCCAGTTGTACCTTGGTTCTTCTCTACATGTGTGTTCAGTGCATTTTCTGTGTTGTTGCTTCATATTAGTTTATAATAGATCTTGAGTTTCTTTCTTTCTTTCACTTATTCTTGCCTCTTTGTCTACTGTTAAACAGAATATTTTTGATTGACATCTGAGCTGCAGTTTCAGAAAACATGAGAAACATAATTTTTGAAAAAAAAACTTCTGTGTTTTAATTAGGAAAAAAGCTGATGTCTATGAATAAGAATGAAGGAACAGAAGTGTTTCAATAATTTCCTGTCTCTGTTTTTCAAAAAGAAAACCACTTTTAAATGAAAAATTCCACAAAATTATAGAACCTGCTTTTCTTCGTACTGATTTCTTTTCTCACGTGGATTGATATGAGATGGTTGGTTCTTGTGTTTAGCAAATGAGATTCACTTCACTGGCAGGATCCCTCCTAAGACTATTGATTTGTTTTGTTTTGTCCTCAGTGCAATGAAACCTCCTTCTTTTTTGAAGCACGTAACAAGGTCACATGCAAACACCTCTGGAAATGCTGTGTAGAACATCATACATTTTTCAGGTGAGTGATGCAGAAGTTGTGGTTTTGATAGGGCCACTACACTGAGTAGGAACCTTTTTGGACCTGCAGAGTGGTGTAACATAGGCTTGCTGCTGGAAACACATTTTTGCCCTTGGTTGTAGAGTGCTTTTAAAAGACAATACCTTTCCTTTTCTTACAGTGATGTGAAATGTTTTTAAAATTGGGTAGCTTTGTGGTTTCTTTTGTCTTGGCGTTCTTTTCAAAAGAGTGTTTCAGCTTGCATAAAGAGGGCTTTAACAGAAATATTCACAAATGTAAATGGCAGGATTTAAGTTGCCATAAAAATTTTTATGTATTTAAACATCACCTTTTCTGCAGCAGCATTGGCTTGAGTGAGGCTTTTGGAATTCAGACGATACTATGTCCTAAAGTGCATAGAAATTTGTTTTTTAATTTTTTTGCTAGAAACTCAATGAATTCCCATAATGTTTTGCTTACTTACTGAGGTGTATAAAATCTTTCCAATATTGCACATCGCAAAGAACTTGGTTTTGCTGCTGCAAAAAAGACCAAGAGAAATGTGCAAGGGTGTGCAATTGGGAACTGGTTGATGGTAAGCTTGGGGCTGCCTTTAGCAGTGCTGTAAATGAGTGATTTTACAGCAGAAATCCCTCCTGCAGCCTCACTGCTGTGGCATGGTGGGTTTGCCTTCTCCCAAAACTCAGTGAAAGGCTGCTGGTGCCAGCAGTTTACACTTGACTCTGAATTAAGGAGATGTGTGGTCAAAAGAGCAGGGCGTAAACAGGTGGCTTTAGGAGACTGAACTCCTTAAACGTCTGTCTGGAGGCAGGGATGAAGAGGAAGTAGCAGGAAAAAGAATATTTTTCAGCCTAATGTTTGTATTCTGTCTTCTTGTCTTGGGAAGGGCATTATAATTGAGAGCTGTGTAACTTGGTTTTATTTTTCAAACTACACAGGGTGCCGGAGAATGAATCAAACTCACTGTCAAGAAAAGTCAGCAAGTTTGGATCCATAGGTTATAAACATCGGTACAGGTGAATTTATTTAATTGTTTAAATTCAGAAACCATAGTCCCACTGTTTGTCTCTGGATGTGGGGGGACCATAATATTTTGGTTTGTTGTGAGTTTTTGTTTGTGTGTTTGGTTTGTTGTTTTGTTTGTTTGTTTGTTTTGGTTTTGTTAAATCTTCTAGGTACTTCTCAGTATGTGTCAGACAGTTTTCAGGAAAGCAATTTTCTTGTCTTAGGATCAGATGCCTTGGAGGTCTCAGTGGGAGTGGCAGGTCCTATTCCCAGATGTTTTGTTAAAACTGCTTCTGGAATTTGCAAGACTGTCATGGCTGCCAAACTTAAAAGTTGAGCAAAAGAATTTTCTGGCTAACTTTTATATTACATTGAATATATATGTGTATATATACATAAGTAAACATTACTGTGATGTAGGGTTAGAATTTGATACTTTTTTGTCCTTTAATTACTTTACAATTTTAAGCAGATAAAAATTCTTTACTGCTGACTATCTGTGTAAGGCTACTGGTGGGAATATGACCAGTATTTTATGAAGTCTATTCACATAATTCAGAAAATCTACATATGTAATACCTATGTTGTTGTTTGATACTTTCTAACACAATACATTTTACTTAAAAATCACCAAACTTCAGGTGTTAAGGTGTCAATAGTAACAATTACTTTCCTTGTGCAGTAAGTGTCCAGAAGAAAACATAGGGTTTTCAGGAGGAATATGAGTTTCAGATTTTGTTATGAATACTGTATTCTGCTTAGTCATATGGAGAAGAACATTAAAACGAGCATAAAATAATTTATTTAAACTTAATGACTTACTCAAATTGTGCAGTGAACAAAAGCCTGCTATAAACGAGAATCAGGACTTCTACTCAGTTTGTTGTCATCTGGGTCTGTGCTAGTGAGAGTCCTTTATTACAGTTTGTTTTGCAGTCTTTTAGGTTGTCATTCCACATGGCAGAGAAATAGCCCCTGACTGACTGGAACTGAACAGTATAAAATATGTGTGAACAACATTAAATAAGTTTACCTGGGGGGAAAACTTACAGAAAGAATGCAGGAAGAAATAATATTACTTAAGAAAGTCATGTTAGAATATTCTGTCAGAAAAGGTCATGCTATCTTAACCTATTCCTAACAAACCAGCATTTTGTTTTGGTGGCTTATCTCCTTGTGAAAATGCCAAATATAGAAGAGGGTGGCACAATGTGTTGATGATTTTGCCAGTGACTGATGCAAACCAGAATTCGGGGTAGTGCTACTCAGCAGGAGAACCAGAGCTGGGATGACAAGTAAATAGCTAACAAAACGTGCTGCCCAAGCGCTGTGCATTTTTTTTCAGTCTAAGGATCCTCTTTGATAACTTTTCCAAGTGTTTTCCCATGATTTTATTGTGTTTTGAAGTGGCAAAACATCTTTGCGAATGACCAGAGATCCTTCCGTGCAGCTTCCGCGGCCTGACCTCTGCGTTGAAAGAAGTCGCAGCAAGACTTACCCCAAAAGAACACAACAGACAGGTAGGTCCTTCTCTGCTGACCTGTGGGGAGATGTCTTCTTTTTTTGGTTCATTTTGTCATCGCGAGGTGACTCAGATCTGCTGTGTCCTCAAGGGTCTCTCAGAATGGATTCTGTCTTTTGCCTTAGGTCAGCAGTCACATATAAGCTTAAGAGGCTATAAAAGCTCCAGCTTTCTGGATAAAAGTTGCTGTGGATTAAAGATGATAAAACCCCATGTGTGTAGGTCAAATGTAAAGGTTGAAAGGGAAGTTTGAAAACAGGCAGTGAGAACATGTTTTTTTTTCTCAGGAGTCCTGTCTCTTGCAGGGGAATTTTATGCCTGTGTGTCTTGGCTAGTATCCCGTTATTTGGGCTGCTTGACCCAAGGTACCACTCTTGTGCATCCTCTTCTCACTTCAGGGGCAGTATCCCTTTATTTTGATATTAAATGGAAGAGAAGTTAGTGCCATTTCCCTCTGCGATTTTAACATGCTTTAGATGTGAGCTGGAAATCTATTCTGCATGCTGAAGCTGTCACAGCAAGCTGGAAGTTTTTACAGGTGTTAGAGGAAGTAAGATTAAGCATGGATCACAGAAGTCATGCCCAGAATAATGGATGATTCCTAAAATTTGGTAATAGAGATGTCAAACTCCAGTTCTGTGTGTGATTATACAGGTATGTGTAGCTTGATCTGTGACAGAAGGCACACACATTTCCGGCAAACTTGTGCACAGAGTTAAGCGTGTGTGTGTGTGTTTGATGTTTGAGAAAAAACTTGTCTGGGCTTTAAAATGTAAACAATATTTCTCTTTTTTCATGAGTTAATATGCCACTATAAACTTTTGAGAATCTATTTTTAAAAAGAGGGTAGACATACACATCTGGAAAACTTCCATGTTTATCCGGGATGCTTTCTGAGTTTCTTTTGACTCGGAAACAAAACTGGTGTGTTCTGCCTTTTAGCTGCAGTGGGTCTTTGAATTAACGTAATTAAAAGTATAGCCCTTGGAAAATAAAAACCATTTACAACAATTTAAAAAATTTTATTTTATTTTATTTTATTTAGTTTAGTGTAAAAAGAGAAGGATTGCTTTCTGATTCTGGTACCTTTTCATTGTGTCTGCAGTTGCAAGCCTGAGAGGACAAGAAGCTGTTCACCCTTGAACCTGGTGACTTAAACTTTTGTTCAGCTGGACTGTCCCATTCTTAGGGCAGTAGTTCAAGCCAAACAGCATTTCCTACCTCGTTAGTCCCCAGTTCTGTTGTGTGGAAATTTGTGTGGCTATTCAGAGGTGAAGTTGTCAGCTAAAACTCAGCTCTTAGTTGAAAATAATGTTTCCCTTAGCAGGGGCAGCAAAGGCCAGTCTGTGTTGCTGCAAGGCTGTGCACGTGTTGTGCTTGTTCATTTTGGTTTTGGTCTCTTTGGCTGGAAATGTGAGGAAAAACCAGAACCTTCCTGTAGCCTCTTCTGTAGGTGTGACGTGATGCAGAATTCTCTTGGCAACGCGTGTTTGCTGTTTTGGTGGATTTAAACACTTTGTCTCACCTTAAAATAAAATAGCTGCTTTTTCACAATTTTACTTATGTGTAGTTGTGTAATCCCTGTCATCCATCTCAGTTTTTTTTTGCTTTTAATTCAACTTAATTGATTACCCATGTGTTCCAAGTGTGCAGTGGTATTCCACCAGGCAAGATGTAATAAATGATATTAACGTTAAGTGAATTTGTTTCATTTCCCACTCAAAATGTGGGCTAAGAGAAGGGAGCTTTGTCATTCAAGTGCCATCTTTACCTATGAATAAGCATATTTTTTCCTTTGTGTTTTTTCATTTTGTCTTTGGCTAGTCACAGTGACAGACTTTGAATACTCTTTCTCCATTTAAATAGGCTTTCAGAAGCTGAATGAAGACTAATGCTACTCCTCCCTGTGTCAGACAACATATGACAGTCTGATACATGTCTCTAGGATAAATCTACCCCTTGTCACCTAAAATTGTTCTTGGATGTAGTGAAGTCCATTACACACCATAAATCAAGACTGGTATATTTTAAGCATCACTTGCTTAAATGTATTAACCCAATGTAGATTTTTTTTTTTTTTAAACACACTAATTTTTGTCTTGGAAATTGACCTGGTAGTGTAATAAGTTTTATGAGTTATGTAAAAGTTCTCCTGCCTGAAATATTTGAGAGAATAATGGGACATTTCTTCTTAAAATAAATAAACATTCCTTTTGCATAATGGCATTATGCAGATGGTCATCATTGCTGGCTAGCCCTTTGTTCTTGATTTTCTGTTTGTAGTACAGTGGAATAAGATTAAATATCACTTGTCCAACATTTTAAACAGGTTGATTTTAGTTTGTGTGTTTTATATATTTCTTAAGGTATTTTCTGTCAAATACCACTTAAATTAGGATCCAGCTGGACATGTCTTATAATTTAGTATTTTTGGAATGAAAGTCAGGTTCCATTTATTTTCCCAAAATCGAACAACAACTCACAAATAGCTCATATGCAATAACTTCCTTCTACCTTCTCTGAGTTCAACATCTTTCTTCACCTGCTTCTTCCCCCTTTTTTTCTTTCATTTTCTGAAGACTGCAAAGTGAAGTGTCTCAAAGGCTGCCTTTTTGCAGCCAATGCAATTAGGTATTCTGAATGGTGGGGTTTTTTGTTGTTTGTTTGGGTCTTTTTGTTTTGTTTTGGTTTGTTTTGGTTTTTTTTGTTGTGTTTTGTTTCGTTTTTTGGGGTGTTTTTAAATCTGTTGGTACCAGTGATGGGACCAGCCTCTAGTGGTTTTTGAGGAAGGTTAGAATAAATGCATGACTGCAGCTTCTACAATCAGCATTGCCTCCATCCAACTGTCTGTGGAGTGCTAAAGCCTCTAACCTCTGACATCTAATTAAAACCTTTTCCCTTGTTTCCTCTTTTTTGTATACATGTTCTAGTGTTACTAACAATTACACAGTATGTTCTTTTTATTTTTTTTTTTCTGTTACCTCAAGGTAGAGGTTAGTTATCTTTTGCAGAGCTGAGCAACGATATTTCTTTGTCTAATTGGTCAATTAAAGTATGCTAAAGTCATTAGGACTGCAGCCACTTGGTGAACTCCGGGTTAAGAGTTCGAGTAGGTGCTAAGACAAAGATAGAAAATATGATTTATATATTCGGTAAAAATATTTGTGCTTTAACAGAGGAATAGAAGGAGAGGATACTGTGAACAGAGAGAAAACTATCTTTCTTGTATAAAAGCCACTGCCATTGATTGCTTCCCCTGATAGGATGCACAGTGCAGACCTTTTGGCTTTAGCGTGGCAGATTAGTTTCCTAGAATACAGATTACACTGGTTTAAAGTGCAGTAACCTCCATTTTGTCACTTTTTTGATACATTTCATATCTCAGTTGTTCTAGGGCTAGTGGAAAAATCATATCAGGAAAATTTAATGACTAAGCTTTTATATTAGTTTTAGACTGTGTTTTTATATTTGTGCATGGGGGGTTTTTTGCTGTGTGTTTAGGCTGGTATTCAAGTTGGTGTTCATTTGGAGAAAAGGTTTTTTTTTGTTTTGTTCTCTCAAATCATGTGAGATGAGCATGACTTGTTTCATTTGCTTATTCTTCCCATTTCGGCTGAGAGAGAATTACAGTTGCATTTTGCTCTGATTGCAAATAATAAACGCAAACATGGAACAGGATCTTTTGCTATGATGTTTTACCCTCTTAGGGCAAGACTGATAATGTTCAGCTTTCACAACATGGGGTGAAAGTGTTCATTTATTCTTTTGAATGAATGCTGGACACGAAAAGCTCCTTGGGAACATCCTCTCAGGACAAACACTGATGTGACCAGACCTGCTGCTGTGGGTCTGAGTTTATTCAGTGGTGGAAAACACATTGCTTAGGGTTTGTTGTTGTTTGGGAGCTGAAGACTTGTTTTGTCCCTGCTTTGGACACTGGGTAGTTGTATAAACTGGTGTAAAATAAGTGCTGCCATTTAAAAGCCAGGTGGAGAATTGGGCATGGGTATTACAATTACAATAGTGTCTGCATTGTGATAATCCCTCAGCAATCACATCTTGCCACGGATGCCTTTCACCTCCCTGCTTTGCCAGCCTCAGCCGTGGTAGGCAGAACTGTTGGTCTGGCACAGTCAAAGTCACAAACCTCTTCCCAGAAAATTGTGAAATTGCATTTGAAAGTTAGATTTTTGAGAAAATGGATATTGGGGGTGATTTTATCTATTTGCTGATTTATTTACTTTGAGCTTTACACCTTAAAGTTTATTTATAATCCCAGGTTTTATCAAAGGATGGGTGTGACTGCTTCTGCATTTCAGTCGTGGGGTGTGAGGTGAACAAACTTTTGAGGCTGCAGGGTTGGAAACTAATGTGAAAAACAACCATTATCACCGAGCAGGCTGTGCTAGAGTAGACATGTGGAAGTCCATTCATTTTTGTAGGCTCTTAGTAGCACACGGTGCAAAGCAAGAGCTCTTACTGCACGTTTTCGGTTTGATCAGGCTGTCTGCTGCTCTCGTGACCAGGTTTAAATGCAAACACTGCTTCCAGATAACGTGAGTTAAAGGGCCTCAGCTGATTAGAAACAGGCATGACAAGCTAACTAGCTTGCCAGGCTGATAAGGTTTTGGACACTTGAGTTTTTAAAAATGTGATGGTTGGCTTGAATTGAATGCACAAATCAGCATAAGGTGGCTGTGAAAGGGAATTGAAGTGTGTGCATTCACCTTATGGAAAAGGTCAGTGCAGTGAACGCTGAGAGTACCTTATCAACCAAAGGTAAACAGCCAGGAAGACGTGCTACAAATGAGATGTTCAAGATTTCTGGCTATCTAAGGTATTTTTGAGAGGCCTGTTACCTCGGCATGCAAGAAACAGTGATATATGGATAAGTTACTGCAGGGGGGTCAGTGTCTGGACAGTTTTTCTGGATTCTGCTAGTTTGTGTTAGGTAATTATATGGCAGTGTAAGTTGGTAGAACAGTACTGTAGTTAGTAAAAGATACACAAGGTGGAACATGCATAAATAATATTATAGTGAGTTATTTTATCTTATATATTTGATGGCCTGGCAAAGGCAAGACACATATATCTGGATGGAAAAAAGCGGTGTTAGAAGCCCTGAGATACCCTTATAGTTTAACACTTTGACTTACTCCATTTTCATTTCACTACTAATACCTTCCTTAAACGTGGGAAGTTTCCTGTTCTTACTTGCTGTTATTTTTATTTACTTGCAATTTTTGACTGTAGACATTCTTCTTTTAGAAGTCAGTGGAAGAAGTTTTGTAGCAGTCTATTAATGAAGACTGGCGATTCTGTTTCTGATCATTATCTCTCCCACACTACTTCAAGAGACATTTTTGTTCAGTAATTCTGTCTGTTTACCAAGCAGGTCATAGTGGCAGTGTAGCTATTGCTTCCTTCTTGGAAACAGAAAATAGCTCTATGGGCAGATATGCAGTGCTTCATAGAGTCTAGAGAGCTGGTTGTCTCCTATTGTCTAGAGTACAGGATTCATTCAGAATCCTCTGAAAGCTAAATCTTTACTTTCTTCTTTGTCTGTGAATCTGTATCAATTCTGCGTTTCCTTCTTCAGAATATTCCAAATTTTTCCCAGTGCTTATGCTTGCGGTAAACCACCAAAGGTGCCTTGAAGGAATAAATATTGTACAAGACAGGGCCGAAGCTGGTTCTTTGCTCCGCCAGGCTTTAGTCTGAAAAACTGTGTAGGGAAAGGAGTAAAGTACATGAGTAAAAGTGGTAAGGTCAAACACATAAAGGGCTTGGCTGTGTTGCTTAAGCAGAAGTGACCAATGCCCCTTGAGACACTCTGCAGCACATGGAGCTTCTGGAGAAGACTAGCAGATCTAACCTTTAAGAGAAACAATTGATGGGCAGACAAAATACCTTAGAATATCAAATATTTGTGTTGAGAGATTTTGTATGCCAAAGGGGTGGTATGGAAAGTTGAGGCAGACTGAAGAAATCCTTTCTCTGAGATTGTGGAGAAAACTTAAAAGGCAAAATCCTGCCACATCTTAAATTAAGACATTATACTTTCGTTTTAGCCAGTCGAAAAGGCTTGGGGTTTGTACCACTGTATTAACAACATCGTGATGCTGTTGTTTGTGTCCGGAGGACATAGTATTGTGGTCTTCAATCTATTTCATTATCTTCAATGAACGTGCTCAGAATCCTGTCCAGAGCAGATCTACATCAATAATGATGATGTTTTGTTGTTCTGCTTGGCATCTGTTCCTATAGATGGTAACAGTCTTGTAAGAAATGTCTGAAATTGCCAATTAGGTGGAAAGACAATGTGTGAACTGAAGGAAAATTACAGACTGATATTGATAGCATAGCATGGAAACTGAAATCATAGCACCAGTAGGAACAAATGTGTATTCTCCTCACACCTTTCTTCTCATTGTTGACTGAACAGGGAATTCGCTTGTGTTGACAGTGGCAGAGTATCCCTTTGAGGAAAACAGCTTCAGACTTCTCTGTTTTATGTGGAAGAGTAATGAATGTGCGTCGTGTTAAAATTCACTGTCATCTGGTACCACTAGAAATAAGGATAAGACAGGAAAGTGTGATCCTTATACACCCTTAACAAGTAGAGCATGCACCAGATACCTTTGTAATTTTCTCTCTCGTTCTTCCCTGTGTTCAGTAGGTGATGATGCTGAATAGATGTGCAAACATTTATGCTACCGGATTCATTTTTTTGGCTTTTTTTTTTTCAGGTTCTAAGAACATGAACCAGATTACAACAAATGGGGAAAATGAAGGAACTACCAAAATAATTGCACCTTCTCCAGTGAAAAGGTATGCAGACCAGCAGTTTCCTTACAGCTTTTAAGAGGTTTTATAATGCATTGGATAGAGGAACACATTTAGTAATCATTAGCAGCAGTTTATCATGCCCTTGAATTCAGGACCATCTGATCTTCTGCTGACAAGGTCAGAGAGTGTTGCCCAGTAATTCACTTTTCAAAAACCCTGGTCTTCCAATGGATGTGGAACAGGGATTTCAGGTGGGACATGGTTTGAAAACCCACAAATCAGCACAAGTGAATGGGAAGGCAGACGGTCTCAGGTTTAAATAGGAAAAAAACAGGTAATACCCAAAGGGCACTGGTCAGGATAGTCCTGTGAAGTCCTGTTAGTCTCTCCCCTGGGAGCTGTGGTCTGGCTGTTGGAGCTCTCACGGGCCTTCTGTCTCTGAACAGGACAAGCTTGGGGTGTGTGAGCAGGAAGAAGCTGAGCATGGGCTCTCTCCCAGCAATTTTTTTGATCTTGCAGTGATCACCTATTACATTATTCAATTTGTAATAAAACTCAGGAGTGTTTGTTCCTGATCCATAGGAGTAGGGGATTGCCAGGGCTCCTCTGGACTTGTATGGTCTGCTGAGTCTAATTCAGCAGTGCTGAGGTGCACATCTCTGGTTATTAGGCATATTTGAAAGGAAGAGTTAAGGCTCAGATTCAGAATGGGATTTATATCCCCACCCATAATTTTAAGTGGAGTTTGTGTGCCTGAATCAGAAAAAAAGTGATCTGAGACAAGAATGAGTCAAAACCGTAGCACTTAACTCTTTTGTTTAGTTGTCTGGATATCTGTCTCTGCATGCTTAGTAATCCTCACAGTTGTTGTTCTTTTTTTTTTTCTTGACTGAATAACTCTTATTTGGACTTATTTATGCATGGAAGATGTGAGCTTCACATACTAAGCATCTGGACTGACCTCTGAAAAAGGATCTAAAAGATTTACTGCAAATCCTTGGTGGACAGTGTTTCCTATTGCCTAATATTTAGAACAGTTGACCTCCAAGAGAAAAGCTTAGTTGAATTGCTTCCTGATTTTAAGGGAAATTGAATCCACTATTCTTGTCCTTAGAAAATAATGCTAATCATGGGTTAAAAGAAAGTTTATGGTTTTGCCACTCAGTCAAGCTGAAGCTAAACCATTAAGCAGAAAACAGTACAGAGGTAAAAAAATACATGAAGGGAGGGCACAAAGAGGACAGATCCAGGCTCTTTCCAGTGGTCCCCAGTGACAGGACCAGATGGGCACACACTGAAACACAGGAGGTTCCTTCTGAACATCAAGAAACACTTTTTCTCTGTTCAGATAACTGAGCACTGGCGAAGGCTGTCCAGAGACATGGGGAAGTCTCCGTCCTTGGAGGATGATTCTGCAGCTGTCTGGGAATAGTCCTGGGCAACTGAATCTGGGTCACCCTGCTGAAGCAGGCACCTGGACCAGGTGACATCCAGAGGACCCTGACAACCCCACCATTCTGTTGTTCTGTGATTTTTTAGGAGAGAGAAAGATACAAAGCAAAAGGTGTCATTATTCCTTAGTGTAGAGATCATGGTATTGGGAGGCATGGGAGTCCGTCACCACAGAATTTTTAGCAATGAACTGTTTAAAAGAAATGGATAGGCAGGTTGTAGAGCAAAAACCAAAATAAGGGGCGCTCAACATGACAGCTTCAAGGTTTCTGAGTTTATTTTCTTACCTTGACAGTTTAAAAGCAATTACAGGCATATTCTTACTGAGTCATGTTTTAGACAGTGTTAGTCTCTTCCAGGAAAAAAAAAGAAGGCATTGGAAGTTGTTTTTCTTGCATGCTTTCTAGTTAGGATTTGGGTTGTTTTTTTCTGTGTCTCTGTCTGCACATGTAAAACACCTGGGCCTGCCAGGCTTAGCATGTGTGAGAGGCAGCACACGAAATTTGTGAAGCATTTACAGTTTAGCCATTTGCTCCGTCCTGTTTAATTCTTGCATTTGTTTTCAGTGTTGCTTGCAAAACATCTTTCAGCAGTGTTCACCATCTAAATTTTCATGTTTAATGTCTCATTCGGTGTTGAGATACATAGTTGGTCACTTCTGCATAAGTGGTATAAATTAAAAATAAACCACAAAAAAACCCCAACGACAATAATCTCGCATGAAATTCAGGTCCTGAACCTTTCAGGTACTTTGAATGAACTCAGTACGTTTTGCAACTGCATTCCTGAAGGTACTGCTGGTATCTGAAGAGCTGCTGTGCTCTAGCTTTCTGTCTGTAAATTGTGTGCCTGCTCTAAATGAATAATGACCTAGGAATTTATTGCAGTAAATTCACCTCCCAGGTAATTTTTCTCTCTCTTTTTAAGATTTGAAAAGAGTATTCACATTTCTTTAGGTCCAGCTTCAACCTAAGTATTTTTCAGTAGTTCATGCTGAGCAAATCAATCCCTTTTTGCAATACAGGATCGAGCATATTTACTTGAGTTACTTGCTCAGTCTGTAGTAAGCACATACTTTTAAGCCTGGGAATAGATTGTATGCACCTATGAGTCAATAATTAATGGGTGCAGTATTATGAAAATGATTTACCTGATAAGGTGTAATTTAATTTCTTTTCCTGCTGACCTACTGTAGCTTTGCATTTTGTTCACTGTGTGAGAATTAAATGATTAACTCAGTGACCTGTAGTAACCAAAGGCTGAGGTTAAAAGTGGATTAGTGAGTTAAGTAGCCACGATTCCTTCATAAAGCTGAGTCTGTCACCTCCTGCTCCTGGCGAAGAACTCCCAGCTTATATCCTCCTCTCTGCAAGCAACTGTAAAGCTTTTATTTCTTCTACTTGAGTTGCACTTTATAAATATATGCTGTATTAATGGTTGTGTGGGGTTGTTGTTAGTAATACTTCTTGAAGACTGCAGTGAAATCAATGTGGCTGCCTCGTTCTGTATCAGATGAGCTGCTTGTTCATGTAGAAAGAGAGCTCTGGAGATGGTGGCAGAGGTGCAAAAGTATGCTTCAGCTGAAAGCCCCTTTCCAGCATCTGAAGTGGCAGTTCTCTGGGAGCATTAATGGGTTGGAAGCTGTAAAACCTGACGCTGTGAGAATGATAGGAATAAAGGGAGAATTGGATCATCCTGCTGTTTTTTTCCCCGCATCCCTCATAGGTGTAGTGAGAGACTGGTTACAAACACTGATATATCTCTCAAGCCAGGTGATGCCCTGGTAGTTTGCCTTGCAGCAGTCAGTGAAGTCAGCTCTTTCACAAAAAACCTCTTTCTGGCAAAAAAAACCCCACAAGGCTTTACTGGGATGGGAGGGAGAAGAATATGCTGCTCTGTGAACCTATGAACCTGTGATCTGTCATGCTTTGAATAGTTATAATCACCCCTGCCTTTGTTGCTCCCATTTTAAAGTAGGTACTGCACACCTGGAAAAATGGTAAAGAAATATGATAAGGATAATCAGAGGTATATGGTGTCTCCTTTACTGGGAGAGATTAAGTAGTCTGTGATTCTTTCACTTGGAAAAGAGATCAGGCAGTTGTTAAAAATGTATTAAAAAAATTAAAGAGTGGAGCTTTTGATTAGGGAACCATCATTCATAGGTGTTTGTTGTTCTTTATTTCTTTCTATAATCACAGAAACAGTCAGGAATAAGGGCTGGATATTTTGAACCAGGTGGAAGTTTTGAAATAAAATTAAATAATTGTTTATGCCATATCTAGATACTGGAGCATACTACTACCAGGCACTGTTTATGCCAAAAATTAAAAAGTGTTCAAGAGGTGTTTAAGTAAATCCATGGAAGAAAGTTCCATTAAGAGCTTTATAAAATAAAAAGGAGGTAAAGCCTCTGATTCAATAATCTCTTAACTGAATATTATGGAAGACTATGAGATCATATTATATATTTGCCCTACTCTTAAGACTTCTTGCCTAAGTCCGTGTTCTTGTTTATTCAGAGACAAGATTGACTGTTTTTCTGACTTAGTGCTGCCATAATTATGCGCTTGTAGAGATGATTTTTTTGGGTCTATTTTTTTTCTGCTCCCTTTATGATTGCTCTTTTTAGGAGAGATTTTCCAGCTTAGCAGCTCTTTGCCCTCCTTCACATAGCAGACAAGTAACTATATGCCAGGGTGGGTCTCTGTAATGAGTGTATGCCTTGAAAATTAAATTTTGGGAGCTCAGCATGACAGAAAATGTGGTCTATATACAATAGGTTTTAAAATATATAAATCTATCTGTACTTTTATTTAGCTTTAAAAAGATGAAAGATGAAAACAGTCCAGAAACACAAAGAAGTAAAACAAGTGCTCCGTGGGAGGAAAACGGCCCACAGAGGTAAGGCAAGACATGATGTCTTAGGTATTGTGCAGTAATAAACATGCCATTATAATAGGTTGAAAGATACTCATATTATATATTAATGTATTATTTGGGTCATAATAGATGTGTAGTGCATATAAGGAGATAGGTTCTGTCATGGATAAATAAACAGTAAAAATTAGAAAAGTACGTGTAGGGGAAGGTGATCAGTGAACAAAAGTCACCAGCGGCTTTCCACAGATATCTGTTCATAGACCTCTGATGTTTAGTGTATTTGTCAAAGAACTTGAAAAAGGATGATAAAGTTTGGTGACGATACAGAATTGTTTAGGATAGTGAGAAAGTTGTCTGTGAAGAGAGGCAGAAAGATCCCTAAAGTGTGAGTGGTGGGTAGATTCTGTTGAGTCAAAAAATGTAAAGAGAAGCACATGAGACCAAAAAAAAAAAACCCCTAGATTTCTGATTAATATAAAGTGCTGTGGAATTATGGTGGATAACTTAAAGAAAACATCAACTGTGTAGCAGTCAGAAAAACAATTAGCAATTATTACTAAAGCAAGAGAACAGCATTATGCCATTACATAAATTCATGGATCGCATATGTGCTCCATGAATTATGGGAGCAGTTCTGATGTCCTTACCTCAGGAAGAGGAATAGGCTTTGAGAGGGGCAGCAGAAGTAATCAAAGGTGTAATTGACTCAGCAGTAAATCTGTACAGGGAGCAGTGGCACAGGCCAGACAGGACTCTTCCTTCGGTCTGTAAAAGAGACAGTTTCAGGGGATGATATCTATAAAATCAAAAGTAGTACTGAGAAGAGAGAAAGAGATCAGGACTGTATTTTTCCAGCATAAGAACTTGCGATCTTCAGGTGAAGCTGTTGGAGGTGGTTTAAAACTGTTGAGAAAGGCAGTGAGTACTGACTCACCATGAGCAGGAGACCTGTGGTCCTCCTTTGCAAGGGTGCTGCAAGCTGCTGAATTCCTGGGAGCGAGTCATGGAAAAAAAATCTTGAAGGGCTTCTGAAGACAGAGGTGCAGCACCTGGCTCAGGAAGTCCTCTGGATGGGAATGATGTGGGACTGAGAGAGCACTGGGGAGCCGTCCTATGTCTTCAGCTTTTTGCTTCCTGTTGGAGCTGTTGTAGTTGGTTCCTGCTTTTGGAAACAGGCTGCTGAACCACGCAGCACATGAAGTGTAATCCAGAACGGTCCTGCTTTTCTGTGATACTCAGATCTATACCTGATGTGTTACTTGGGGCACCCTGATGATTTACCCCTTGTGCTCCTACTGTAAACCGCAGCAGTTTTCAGAGTAAGGACAATGCAGTGTGCCAATATTCTCATGCTAGAACAGCCCTTATTTTGGCTATTTTTAAAGAAGAAAAGGTGTCATCTTGTCACGTTACGGCTCAAGTGTTTAAATTGCTCTCAGCACAGCAGGAAGTTTGATCCTGCAGGAGCCAAAGAATGGCAGGATTGAGTTTTTGCAAGTCTATTCATTCTAAGGGACTATGCGGTTTCAGACACAGAAAGCAGACTGGATGTTTCACAGGGGCTTTCACAGCTTCTGATAATAATTCTCATTGAGATGAACTGTGGGAACTTTTCACCTGTGCAGAGCAGTGCTGTAATCAGCCGTCTGTGGAAGTAGATGAAGCAGAATGTATCCAATTTGATGGCCAGAGGCTTTTAGGAAAACAGAAGGAAAGCTGGAGCTTGAAACACCTCCGCACCATTGGCAGAGGTTTGTGTGGTTGAGCAGCAGACAGATGGAGGTAGAATTGTTGCTAAGCATCAGCTCTGTGATGAAGAGGTATGTCATGACAGGAACATGGAAAGTTTTCATCCTTATATCTATGGAAAACACAAAGAATGCCTAGCTCTGCATTGGGTAAGTCACACCAAAGCACAGAAATTTTATTATGCTGAAAGAATATGGATATACTTGTATCTACATTTTGTAAGCTTAGAGCTTGGCAATGCTAAGAGGTCTCTCTCCTGTATTTTCAAGATTCAGCATGAAATGTTTATTGCTAGAAAGGAGTACCATCTGTATTTGCATGGCATGCACACACACACAAAAGCACATACAGCTGAATACTCACCTCTGTGTGTGTGTGTTTTCTCATTTTTGTAAGCTAAATCTCCGCTAGCTGGCCTAACTATCCTGGAGTTTTTAAAGCTGACTGTTTGCTCTTCCTTTCTAACTTCAGTGGGCTGTATAATTCTGCCAGTGACCGCAATAAATCACCAAAGTTTCCTTACTCTCGCCGAAGGAACCCATCCGGGGGCAGTGAGAATGAGTCTGGGCAGCCAGTTCGGAGGAGGTAAGAGCCTCGGGGTTAGTCACTGTCAGCTTCTCACTCTAGAAACTTGGGGTCCTGCATACTCTGTGTTCAGCTTGTGGAGGCACAGCTGGGTCCTGGGAAAAGGGGTATTCTAGGGGCCAGTTGTTAGACAACAAGACCACCTGAGCAAGAATATCACGTCTAGTTTTGGAAAGGAAGCTTTGGTCAGGCTGTTGGCTTGTCTGCTGTTCAGGGTACTGGGAAAATGATGTTAAAAATGTGAGAAACTGCATTATTGGCACGTGCAAGATCTGTTTAGTCGCTGCAGCTGTTTGTGCCTGTTGAATGAAAGGGCTGATGGATGTTGGTTGCTTGACAATGAGGTTCCAATGCAGTGTTATGAGAACATTGCTTTGCTTTGCTATTGCTTTGCTTTAACTGCCACAAGGATTAAACAAATGAGCCATAAACCGGTCTTCAGCAGTCCCATACGTGAATGACTTTACATTCATGACTTCACATGACTTCACATTTACAGAGAGGACACCAGCAAAAATACAACTATGTGACACTTAATGCATTTTCAATTGGTACAAGCTGAACTGCGTAACTTTGAGGAGTAAAATTAAATGGATGGAGATTCTGTGCTGTGTGTCCTTGAGTATGTCCAAAAAGCAAATTACACGGACAGTTCTGAAGCAATACAGTATTGAGAGACTGTGTGTTACCTGTGATGATTTGTCCTGCTGAGAAGCTGCTTTCATTGCTGAGGCACCCTGCCTGCTGCTGTGATCTGTTGTGAAGTATAAACAAACACAGATAATGTGCCATATTCATTGTAGTCTTCTAAGACTGCCTTAGGAGCCAGCACGTGAGAGTTACATCTCCTTCTGACAGCTCTGAAATGATTACCTGTTTGGCCTTCAAAGCCAGGGTTTGCAGAGGGGTCTCTGACAATGCAGCCATATTGATCAGGAAATCTAGTTTGATGTGGAGCTTTTATGAAAACTTGTCAGATTTCTGTCCTGTTCCAGACCTTTTGTCTGCTGTTAGCTGTCTAGGACAGGAGAGAAGAAACTCACCCATGGTGTGTGCTCAGTGACCTTAAATAAATCAGTGTAACTCTCTCTAAGGCAATAGAGTCATGTTGATTTACTCTGTGGGATAGAGCCCTTGTAGGTGTTCATAGCAATGTGTTTCCTGAATGGGTTTTGTTGTGGTTTAACCCCAGCCCAGCCCCAGGCAGCCCCTCACTCACTTCCCCACCAGTAGGGAGAGAATCAGAAGGGTAAGAAGTAGGAAACTCATGGGTTGAGATACAGACAGTTTAATAGGGAAACAAAAGCCATGCACAAAAGCAAAGCGAAACAAGGAATGAATTCACTGCTTCCCACGGCTGGGCAGGTGTTCAGCCATCCCCAGCAGAGCAGGGCCCCATCACACAGAACGGTGACTTGGGAGGACAAACCCCATCACTCCAAATGTCCTCCCTTTCCTCCTTTCCCCCAGCCCTTTGTACACTGAGCCTGATGCCAGATGGTCTGGAATGTCCCTTTGGTCAGTTTGGGTCACCTGTCCTGGCTGTGTCTCCTCCCAACCTCACAAGCGGCCCCAGCTCCTCCCCAGCATGGTCTTGGCTCTGTGCAGTCCCTGCTCAGCAATAACAAAAACATCTCTAAATTATGAACTCTGTGTTCAACACAAATCCAAAGCACAGCCCCATACCTGACACTGTGAAGAAAACTAACTCAACCCCAGCCAAAACCAGCACAGGTTTTCTGATGCATTTCTGGCTTAGTGGTCAGAAGGACTTGTTTGACTTTGTAAAAACAAAAGACTAGGGATGTGCAATGCAAAACTCTCTCATATCAAGAAAAGACAAGTGTTTGTGCACTATGCAGGAGGAAATTGGTTTGAGATGCAAAGTTTTTATCATCTGAGATTTGCATTTGGCTGATCTAGTCAGTGGACAGGCAGTCATGCCAATAGCAAGTTTTCTCTTGGGCTATCACATGAACAAAATGTTTTTAAAAGTCTTATCTCATATGTGAGACTGTGAAGACTGACAATAGTAGGTAGATTCTAACTTAATTATGTCTTCCTGAATCTTGGTTTTATTCATGCACTTTCCTTTTCCAGCTGTTAATAACAATAGCCGTGTTGTTTATGCACTCTTTACTGGAGTTAAGAGGAAAACACCAGACTTTGCTGTGTTGGAAACAGTAGGAAACTCTAAAGGCCAGCATGTTATGCTTAACTTTGCAAGTCAGGGGTTTGTAATGAGAGTAATGAGAGCTTGAGGGGGATCATGCCTTTGCAACTTACTGTAAAGGTGTCCTGAAAACTAAAATAAGCACATGCCCTATTTTCTCTACCTGACATCATGCTGAAAAAAAGAAAAAACAAACCAAAAAACTGTGTAAAGTTTTGGGGTTTTCTTAAAGATGGTGGGTTTATGTATTTGTATTAAGTAACTCTATGATATTTCATTAAAACTTCCTTAATGTCACAGGAAAAATCAAAACAGTGGTGAAGATTCAGATTTAAAGCAAAGGAGAAGGTAAGTATATGATCTATAGCAGCTATGAAATGATAGTAAAGGCACTGATCATATTTTAGTTCACTGCATCGCCTCCTTTCCTTCCTTCTCTCTCATTTTCTTAAATGTATGAGAAGTTTGTTGTGTTACATCCATTTAATTTTTTTATCTTTTGCTAAAATGCTCTGTGGCACAGTCTTAGCACAGTCTTGTAGCCCATTATTACTACACCATGCTAGAAGCAGTTTGTGAAAGTTTCCTAAAGACTTGTCTGCAACCTTAAAGTGAGTTCCAGAAGTTTCATCTTTTGGATTTTCAATCTGCAGATTTGTTTTTACTTCTCCAGCCTCTCTATCCACTTTTAATTAATCTGTTTTGCAAGGAAGTGTGCTATCATTTGAGATGAATTGTCCTGCAAGAGGTAAGTGCAAAGGCATATGTTACTCCCCATGGTTGTCTTGCTGTCGTGAACATTTTTTGTTGGTTTTTTCTTAAGGTTCTCTCCCCGCTCTGTCTCCCATTTCAGACTTGACTAGTTGTCACATTTCAAATAAAATGCAGGTGTGAATTCAGGTGTGCCCTTCAACAGCTTCAGCTTTTGACATACTTTTGCCACATCTGCCTGTCACGTTTCTGCTCTGTGCTTCTCACTCCTGTGCTCCTGCTTGCACTGCTGGAGACAGTGGAGGAGACAGTGTAGAGCATTTCAATGTCAGAGACTCCTGGAGCCTGAGAAGGAGAGGAGGCACTCCCAGGATCTGATTCACTGCTGCAGCATGGGAAAGGAGCTCTGGCAGAGACACAAACATCTCAGGGACAATCACAGGAAGTCAGAGAAAGTGCTCACATACTTTGTAGTTATTATAAGATAAAAGATTATTTTTTTGAAGGATGTTACCATTACAAGCTGCCAGTGGTAGTCCTGTGATAGGTGTCCAGCACATAAAACTGAAAAGGTTTAGTTAAACATCTCAGGTGGAAAAAAACCCCGGTGCTCAGAAGGGACCTCTTCCCGAAGGCTGTGCCTGCTCTACTACATTACAAATGCACAGGTTTGCTATTGTATATTGCAAAAGACCTTCTCCACTTCCTCACAATTTGGCTACTCTCCTCTCATTTTAATCAGAAAAAGACTTTGTCAGAATGTCACCTTTCCCCAGCCCCCCAAGCCCTCTCCTAGACAGTATTTGTTGTGTCTCTTGTCAAACTGACAGTGACTTCTTTTCTGATCCTTGTATCGGACCATATAGGTATGCTAGCTGCAAAATACCAAATGTATTGCATGACCAAGAAAACAGGGGAATAAAGGACAAAAGGTACTTTGTAATTGCCAGAGATCAAGATGATCTCCTGTGTTCTTGCACCTGATTTAGGAAACCACCTTTTTTCCCCATTTTTGGTATTTTGCTCAGTTCAGTAAAGGCTGATATTTGATATTCAGTGAAAGATAATATTCTGACAACAAGCATGAGCAGCTGCCACTCAGCTGACAGCTCAGCAGCCTTTCTGTGTCCCCACAAGTGCTTTCCTGACAGGGAACACAAGGCAATTTGATGTGCAGTATCTAAAAGGTGGATCAGATTTCCATTCCTGAAAACTTAGAGAAAGGCTTATCTTGAGTTTGATCAAATAGGATGTTTTCTCTCATACTTTGCCTGCCACGCTGGGATTTTTGGCACCTGGGATAAATTGCTTAAATCACAGTAAGAAAATAACTTTGGTACTGAAAAATGTAGAAGAAGAGAGTCACGCTAATGACCCCAAAGTGTGAAAGAACAGTGTTGCTTGAATGATTAATTAATGTTGATACTAGTGGAATATTTATTAAAGATTGGCATGCAGAAAGGTTTTGGATATATAAGGTCTGCTGCAGTTCTAGAGCATTTAGTGCTCTTAACTCTCCCATTGTCCTTGAGTGAATCTTTTTTGCAACATCTTTTAATCCTCTCCCTTCGGGGTTACAGTTTTCTCTAGTAACATACGTATTTTTCATCTCCACTTTGTGCTTCACCCAGAAATGTGTATTTTTAACTGGGAACCTGGCTATCCTGAGCCTCTCACTGGCTTTAAATTGTGAGCATGAAATTGGGGATGGGGAGAGGTTTCTGCTTCTCCTCAGGGGAAATGTCACTTTCCCAGGATTATTCCCTTCAGACAAGCTGGGTTGAACTGATTTTCGTAGGCTTTAGTTGTGCTAAAGACACTTGTTGTTCTAAGACACACTTGTTTAAATGGGAGCTATTTGAACTAATGATTTCCTAATTTAGGAGGGAGGGGAGATCAGACTCCACAGACTGAGGCATTTAATGACACAGCAATTGGATGAAAGCAACCGTAATTCATTGGTATTATGGGGAAATTCATGAGACTCTCAGGTGTGTCAGAAGGACATCTGTAACAGTGTCCTGGTTATATAGTCCTAGTCCTCTGCCTAGAAAGTAGAGTGATGTGTCCCTGATCAGATAGGACAGCCCAGGGAGTTCCATGCTGCAGCTGTTCTGTTCCTTAGGAATAATCTTCTCTTGTCCTGTTTGGATTCTTCTTCCTGAACTGTAGAACATGCAGTGAGCAGGTGATAGTACCTTCCTACCTTGTCCTGAAATGTGAGGTAGGAAGGCTTCTCCTTACCTGGTACTTACATGCAAGGAACTGCTTTCTCTCCTTGGCTTGTTTGAGGGGTAGTTTAGCAAATCTGTCCTCTTGCGAAAGTCAATCATCAAGAGAGCAAAAGAAAAGCCAGGAGGCATAAGAAAGTGTGTATTTCTGCCAGCATCGTCAGGAGTTATCCCCTTACAGCTCCTATTGGAGACCTCAGAAGAAAAGTTCTGTTTTCCATTGCAGCGAAAGCATCACTGATCCTAACTCCTGATATTCTAAATCCTTGTAGACCAGCTCCTGTTAATATCAGCCAACTTTGCTCATTATTTATCTGGGCTGTCAGTACGGCAGAGAAACACGTCTTTCTTCAGGATCACAGAATTGTTCGGGTTGGGAAGGATCCTCTCAATTCATCAAATCCATTCAGAGATCATCCTCGCACTAAACAGTGAATGGTCCAAACCAGGTTTTGCTGAGAGTGCCAGTTTTTAGGACCTAGCCCAGTGGTAGAGTAACAGAATCCTGGTTTCTGGGACCAGAGCCCTGACAGCTGGACTATCTGCTCCAAAACGCAATCAAGGTTTTAAGGGTCTCAGATAGCAGTGCCCAAGCTTTTCTCTCTACCAAGAGGAGATTACCTATAGGTGGTTCAGCCTTCCTTTTTCATAAATTTCGTCAGAATCCTAGTTTTACTGGTGTTTCTTCCATACTGCCTAACAGCTGAAAGCATGAACTTACAGATGGAGATTGAGGTGAATAGAAAAAGATCTGTGAGCATTTTGTTTTGCCTACAAACCTAGAATTGCGATATGATTTCTGTTGGGTGTACCACCACATGCAAGAAGAAAAGAGCCAGAATGCATACAGTTTAAAGATAAAACATCTGACACCTCCAAGAAATATATTGATGTGGCATATACACAAAGAATGCTGAATGATAAAATAAATGTTCACAGTAAAGCAAATGAAACAGTGAAATTATTCAAAATGAAAATAGCACTCACCTGATATTACACTCTGGGTGCACTACTTTTGAAGCAGTTCTTCCCAATCAGTTAATGAGAAAAAGATAATATGACTTGCAGGTGTAGACAAGCCCTCTAGAGGCTTTTAATTCTGATTTTCTGAGTGATGCTTTTGCTCTCTTGTTCTTTCCTTGTTTAGCACCGCAGTAATTTTGGTGTTAGCAGATAAATTCATCTTGAGATGTTGCTTTTCTCTTCTCCAGGTCACGGTCCCGCTGCAACACCAGCAGTGGCAGTGAATCCGAAAATTCCAACAGAGAACATCGGAAGAAGAGAAACAGGTGATAATAAATTGTATATTTTAGACATGGAGATGTGAAACACAGAGAAATGGAGACAGGCTTTTCTCAGATAAACCTAGTAAGAAGGAATCTTAGCATGTTTTGTGTGTATAGAGTCCTCTTTAGGCAGTTTAAGGTCCTTTTCTGAATAAGAAAAGTGATAATTGCCAGAATACATAATCATAGTTGTATGCAGTGAATGCCTGCCCTCCTGTTGCTTGGGAAAAGCTCAGTAATGAACCACAAGATCAAATATGGGGCACACTTACAAAAGACTTGCAATATAAATGCAAATAAAGTGGATAATACCTTGATAACAATATTCGCAGCATGCGCTTCAATACCTCACAAATTCAAGTGCAGATGTAGCAGAAAATAAGCTTTTGAGAAGTAAAAATATTTTTAATGGATCTGAAACTCAGTGATGTTTTTAAATTCATGCATTTAATTGTATAACTGTTTTATTTTCCAAAACATCAAGTGTGGACCCAGAGCCAAAATGTGTACAGCATCAAGTTTTAATAGGACAACAATACCTCATATCAAGTGATGCTAACAAGTCCTGTATTATATATTCTATTGTTCTTGTTGCTGGTGTGAACAAGATAGCATAACAATTGATTTCCTTTAAATTCCCTTTAAAGCTCTATCTTTTATGTTGCACTGGAAATAACAGCATTTGAGAGTTATTTATGAAAATGTATTTTTAAAAGCACATAGAATTTCCTCATATTGCATAAACACAGTGCAAGAGAAATGTCACTGGACAAAAGAGGAATTTTTTTAAGGCAAATTTTCTAAGATGCTGTTTGTATGAGCTGCCATCACTTCTTCATGTCTCATATGCAGTACTGTGAGTGATAAATAGAAATAATTGTATGCTAGATAGTTCTGCAGGAGTATGCAGTATAATAATATTTTAAGCATGACTTGCAGTAGTTAAAGAAATGCTAAGAAATCATTGTGACACTCAAATGGGGTGGTATAAAGCATATCTGAGACGTAACATTTCTTTGGAGTTTACCTAAATTAGACCACAGTCTTGTAAGGTACTTGGCTAACAATAGCCTTGTGTGCATGGAAGGTTTATGTTCCAGCTGAAGTTTGAATGACATGCTGAGTGTAGTTTCAGTGATCAGCAGTAAATGGTATTTCGTATCCCTTTCTCTAGAACACTCTTGTCGGTCCTTCTTCCTCCTGTGAAACTCCTTGTGCAGGGAGCTGCATAAGCAAGTGAAAGAAATCAGAGACTGACCACAAAACTTTTTCTGAGAACTTCTTACAGTATAAAGACTGAATTGTAAAAAGGATTAAGTACTGCTTATAATTTTTTAAGAATACAAAGGCCTTTACCAACCCTTCTTCATCTCATGGAAGAATACTTAAAATTAAAAAGAAAAAAATGAATTTTTTTAGATTGTTTCTAAGTTTTTCACATTTTCAGAAATGTAAGATACAGCAAAAATATTAATGTTGCAGCATCTCTAGTTTTTAGGCGATCACTTGAAATAAGACTAGATAAAAAGTCATTATCAGTGTTGGATCAAACAAGTACTAAATGAGCTGGAAGTCTGAGACTTGTTCATTGTGAGCAGGTGCAGGAAAACAACCAGTCATAATGAATTTCTGCATTTTGTTAGCAGCCACAACAGGAATGTAACCAGCTGAAAGGGCAGAGGCACTGAGTAGTTTTCCTGTTATCAGAAGTGAGCCAGCCCTAACAGAGTTAAATAGGACATTATAATGAGTCTTGCAGTTGCTGTTACTCAAGTTTTACCTGTTGCATAGACTGGTATAATTTATTTCCCAGTACGACAATCAGGTTCCTGGCACAAGCAGAAACAAAATTGTTTTATTTTATTGGAATAAAATAAGCGAATACTCACATAAACCAAAGGAATCTGCTGCTGATCATAGAAGAGTAGAATATGTTGTTCACATGATAAGAGATCACTGTGAACTTTTTGTCAGAAGAAAACAAATTATCAGAGAAAAACAGAAATGTAGGTGGGAACTTCTGAAGGTCCAACACTGGAAAAATGTTATAGGGGAAGACTTTTTTACCTGATCTCAGTCTTCGAGTTTTCACTCCATCATATGAATGTTTTATCCTAAGCAGATGTTCATATGAAAGTAAAGAAGAACCTATGATGAGCATATTTCCATCACAGAAGAATGATTTAATGCATTCGTTTTTTTAATCCTGGGGTCGAAATTTATTGTGCAGATAAAAATGTATTAAAGTAGCAGACCGTGTGTACTGAAGCACAGATTCCTTCCTGAGTGCGCTTAGAAGATCCATCTGGTTAGGATCACAAAATGACTGAATGGTTGAGGCTGGCAGGGACCTCTGGGTGTCATCTGGTCCAGCCACCTGCTCAAGCAGGGCCACCAAGAGCCAGGTGTCCGGGATCATTCCCATACAACTTTTCAGTATCTCCAAGGATGGAGATGCCACCACATCTCTGGGCAACCTGTGCCAGTGCTCAGTGAAAAGAATGAAAGGAAAGTTGTACTGGACTTTGAGTATAAGGACAACACTTTTTATTCAGAAGTATCTTTAAATAGAAATTCAGGATTTCAGTTAGATTTCTTTCAGCTTTTTTTTTTGTCATTTCTCTGGCCAAAAAGCTAAAGGATTTGCCTCCACATTATTAGAATTTGGACATTGTGTCCAAATAATGTATTTTATGTAGAGATTTTGTTACTTTGGTCATCCTTTACATTGTTAAATGTGAGCATTGTACCTTTCTTTGCAGCTGCAAAATGGATGTTTTGTTTCTTCGTGTTTCCATCTAGTAGAGTTCTGCTGTGGTCCAGTGGAACTTCAAGTGTGCTGACACTGCTTGTTTTAATAGCTGCCATGCTGCTTCATATATTTAGATTTTCAGTATTTTTGTGCAAGTGACTGCCGTGTGTGGGAGGCAGTTGGTTGTGTCTATACCATATGGGACGATTGCTCTTTCCACAAATTGGATTATTTGGGATGAAAATCAGAACTCATTACTTGCTGCTGTGTGAGTTCTTCTACTAAATCCTTAGATAGAAGTTTATGTTAATACCTGTCACCAGATTACAGATTTAAAAAGATTTGCTTAGAAATCAAAACCCGAGGTTGCAGTCTTCTCCAGATGCTTCCTACCATTTGGTAGAGTTGTGGCTGTTTACAGGAGTTGAGGATCCAGCTCAAAATTCATTATGCATGTGAGAGAAGATCTGATTAAAGGAAAAGCAGCAGCCTGCATAGCTGGTTTAGCCTGATACCATTCCATACTCAAAGAGAAAAGTACATCTGTAGAGAAGAGCAACAGCAACATACTTTGCATTACCTACATCTCCAGTGTAATCCCTTTATCTCTGTTCGCTTCTTTGTTTGTTTTACCTGTCAGTCTTCCCCTCTGGTTTCTCCAGTATGCCAGTCCTATCAGACAGTCCCCACTCAGGTGATATTTTCCAGGGTTGTTTTGAAATCCCTACTGAATTTTGAATTCACTGCTGTCACCAAGCATATCCATTTGCTCCACCTTAGCACCTCATCCCACCATTCATTTGTGCAGCCCCAGAACTGTCAGAAGCATCTGTAGACCTTTGGTCAAACACTGCCTGGCTGGCCTGGATGGTGGTGGCATTGTAGATTTACTTCAGCCTGCTAACAAACTTGCTGAGTTGATAGGATTTTGGCATTTGGTTCAATCTGTAATGCATTCCAATAATGAATTCATGGATTTCAAAAAGGAAATTAAAGAAGAAATAAAAGGCACAGCATGTTTGTTTGGATGCATACAAGCCATTACAGGGACCAAAGCCTTAGGGGATGGTGCAGAAGGAGTGCCTTGGAGATCTGCATGCCTCCTGAGTTTTGTTGAGGTTAGGACGAAGGGACTGCTGCTTCTGAGTGGGAACTCACCAAGGAGATCAGGGGATTTTTCCCTGGATCCTAGAAAGGTGCATGCTGCAGCAAAGGGCTTGTAAAAAGTTGCTTCTTTGTTTTCGCTTATTTTATTCCAAGTAGTAGAGCCTTGTATCATGATGTGAGTTGTCCATTTGCTGTAGATGAGGTTGACTGGAATATGTAAACAGGGAAAAAATTCTAGATGTTTGGCTTGAAGAAGAATTAAAAGTTGTGGGTCTTTTCTTAAAGGCACGGGTCATTTCATTTTTGGTTCATGCTGTTTCTAAATAACAAATCAGGGAGTTTTCCTTTATATAGTTCTTACACTTCAATGTAGTTTAGGAGCATTAGTTAAAATTAAGCAAGATGAAAGGTTAAGTACTGCATTTCAGGAGCTGGATTTTTCTGGGGGAAAAAAATACCCAGTTGCTTCTCAGAGCATCCTGTATCAGAGACCTCCGACTAAACTCCTGGGATTGCTTTTGCAGATTAAGGCAAGAGAATGACATGGTTGACTCGGCTCCTCAGTGGGAAGCTGTGCTGCGGCGGCAAAAGGGGAAAACCCAGGCGGATCCAAACTACCGGCGATCCAGGCACAGATCTCGATCGTACGTAACCCTTGCACCCTTTGATGTGTAAATTAACGCTGCTGTATAATGTTAAAAAGCAGGAGGTGTATCTCCAGGGTGGTGGTGGCCCTCAGCTGCTGAGGAACAGAGATTTTCACAGGACATGCTCCCACTTTAGCAGATTTGTCTTTGTGGTCAAACTGCTTTCGTTCAGTGATTTGAATTTCGGGGCACAAATAATGCAGGAGGAGCTTTGTAACAGAGCTGCTCAGGAACTCTCCCCATCATCTGGGAAGAAGTCCTGGACAGTTCTGTGGCTCACTGAGCATTAATTCTGTAAGGAGGATAGTGATTCCCCTCTTCTGATCAGCGAGTCTGTGAAAGCATTCAGATGTTATGTGGTAGCTGAAAATGTTTTTAGGAAATAGATGCACATTTGTTTAATCATATAATATCTGCAGAGGTGTTCCTGATGAGAGCAGCTGCTGATGTTTCCATGTCAAATTATCACTGACAAGCAGCAGTCAGTGACATATTGCACCCTGATGTCAGGATTTCCATGGTGGAGCCATACTGCCAGGCACTGCTGTTCCTTCTGACAGCCTGCACTGTCATGGTGAACTTACCGCCTTTTGAAATTTATTTTCTCAAACTAATGAAAGTCTTGGTTTCTTTTAATTTGCTTTTTTCTTCTAATGGCAGGTTTTTTGGGCATAGACACACTGCTGGGTATCATGTTTGGTATCACTGAAAACATAGTCAGCATTGAAGTTTCCAGCATTAAAATCCACTGGAGTTCTGTTTTCAGTTGCCTGTGTTGCTAGAACTCATTTCTGTCTCCAGTTTCATAGTGCAGAGTTTTAACTCTTTATGAGGAATAGAATTTGCCATTAAAGTTCCAAATATTGGAATTACTACTTTAACAGGCTTTGTACAGACTTGTTCGCTTTCAGCTGCACAAAAGTCATGTGTTATTAGGTGTAATTGTACAATGATATATTACCAAAATTGAGAATATTAAAGCTCACTTGCATGGAATCCACAAAATACAGTTGATTAAGTTTGATTTCCCTTTGTTTTACTATATACAGAAAGTGCTGTAAACTAGAAAATGTATTCAGTTAATAATGGTTAGATTAAATTTGTAGACAACTTTTCTTTTTTACCCAGAGGCCAGCTAAATGATATTGTTTGGACAGCACGGGTTCCCTCTTGTGGTTAACTTAACTTATGGAATTGCTTTTATTTTCCAGCACGGTGACATTCTGGGTTTTATTTTATTTAAACTACTATTAGCAAAAAACCATAAATGTGAAGCATATTACTTAATAAGCAGACTTCCTGGAGGAAGCAAAGAAATGAGGAAATCCTGAAGATTTTGAAGGCTTCTCATTTCTTTTTGCTATGAAAGTTATTCATTTTTTTCCTCCTTTTTATCACACTCTCCAGTTTAAGAAAAAAACAAAAGCAAACAAACCTCCAATGAAATAAGCCCAAACTTCATAAGTATGGCAGACATCCTTCACATATACAAGTAGAAACTAAAAGAAGTAAAATGGGATTTTTTTTTCCAGAGCATTTTGAAAAAAGTTTAGTAAAAGACATTAAACTGTTAACCCGTAGTAGGTTATAAGAGAATTTATTTAATTTAGTTTGGCTCAGCTGTTTGTTTACATGGCTGGATGCAGGTCAGAGAAAAAGGAAAAATAGTTCTGTAGGGTTTGGTTGTTTTGGTTTTAAATGTTGTCATATGGGCATTTCAACTTGCATATTTAAAAGTTGATGCTAAACCTTAATTTTAGTAGAACAGGTAATTCTTTCACAATAAGTCCATTATTGCACCCGTCGTAACTAGAGCTCCCCTTTGGATGTGTGAAGCAGTGGCCGAAATATTTGTGACTGTGCCTGGTACAGTGCATGTCATTTGATAATGAGTAATATTAATAATTCGTGGTGGCAAGGTGGTGTCTCTTTGGTCCGGGGAATAAAAGTATTTGACAAGAATTTGACCTTTCTTTCTCCTCAAGGAATCAGCAAATAGAGAGAGATCCCAATTCTAGTTCCACAGGGTTTGTTTTCAGGAGTTCATGTAAAACATCTGTGTAGCCAAAGGGCTTTTTCTAATTAAGAAGAATGGCCATAAAATTCCATGGCTATTTAAATTTACCATTTGTGACTCAAACTGAAATATTAATAAGGGTGCAGATGCAGGCACAAAAAATAATGTAGACCTTATTAATGTGTAGAGATGTTCCAGCTTGTGCAAACAAAATAAAAAATAAACAAAAAAGCCCCATGAGATTCATGACTTACTGGGAATTCCCATTAGGTTTCTTGTGCATTAGAGAAACTGATTAGCATACAAATTGTCCAGAAGGTATTGATTCAGATACTGAGATAGGACAATCTGAGTCCTATATATCAAAACTGTGAGTTCTAAAACAATTCACAGTAAAAAGATGAAAACAAAGTGAAAGGGGTATTGTGATCTGGCTTTAAAGATTTAACAGAAGAATTGCTTTGTTGTGGGCTCTCAAGAACCACATAAACATGAGTTTCCTATGCAGTATATGCAATACCTACATTTCATCTTACATTTCAACTTTCTTTTTGTAAGCTTTCTGTCATTTTGCTTTCAAAGGAAGCAGGAACAGGCCTTTGGAAAGAAAATGCTTTAATTGAGTTACTTTATCTGTATCATATTTCTTTATATTCTTTGGTGGGGAGCTAACCTGAATAAATGCTGTAAGGTTATCCCAGTATGGTAACACTTCTTAAACAGATGGAAAAGACCTAATTGCAGGATGTGAAGTCTGAAAGAAGTTTGTTCTGAGGAATCATTGTATTTAGCTGTGGTTTTGGTTTTTTTTTCATGGGATGCCATACTGCTAAACTGGTAGTGTGCAGCAAAGTCTTCCTTATTAGTGTAATTTCAGGGATGGAAAGAGGGAAAATGGCAGAGACCATGGAGCAAAGTGCTCAGAGCTGGTCACAGAAGGCAGGAGCCACAGTTCCTAGAAAGTGGAGAATTGAAGATGTCTTCTTATTTAACCACTCTCTTTCCATGCTGCCCCACAAATAAGTATTTCTCACTGTAGGTGAGGCTCACATGATGCTTCATGATACTTGAGACTCCTGAACTGCTGTATTTCCATGCATTAGTAAAAGCCATGAGCTGATCAAATGGGTCAGTGGTGTGCACAATACCCTGCTTTGTGCGGGTCCTGGGTTTGGGAGCGACCTTGGGGCTTTGCTTCCTCGGGCAACCTGGGGCTTGTAAGCATTACAAAGCCTCCCTGGAGAAGCTGGCCTTTTCCAGGGAGCTTTCACATCCCCCACTGCCTGATTATTCAGCCTCAGAAGAGGATGCCTATCTTCCCAGCCCCAGGGTGAATGCAGGGTTTGCAGCTGCTATTTTCTGAGCAGTAGGTTGCATGGAAGCAAAAATTAGGTCAAAACTGAAGGGTTAAAAAGGCTGTTAAATGCCACTGCATTTACTGCATTAAGGAGTTAAAAGCAGCATGGACAGATTGTAAGAAGAAGTAAACACAAAAAGGGAGAGGGATAGAAGTGAAAATCATAGAAATCTAAATGCATTATAATAAACAGAAACACACAAAGCCACAAAAAGCTCTGAACACAGAGAACAAATGGACTGTAAGCCACTCATGGCTTCTCATGTTGCCATCATGAGAACCTGAGGAGTAGGAAGGGACAGCAGTCCATGAAGGATGGGAATCATCCTGCCTAGAAAGCCTTGGAGGCTGAGGAGGTTATGGATTAATTCATTTTAGTCCTGCTAGGGAAACAGAAATAATAGGTTGATTTTTGTTCTCTCTGTGGTGTTTATAAACCAGTAAACGAACATCTCCTAGTACTTCTCCCCCTGTAAAATCTAAAAAAAGTCCCCAAGACATTACCATCCCTAAATACTCTGCTTTTACATCAGCTGTTTAGTGTTTGCTGCAGTATAGATCACTCTGAACATTACTCCTAGACTGAAGTCTGGAAATGAGCCAAATATGGTAATACTGAAATACAAAAACAGTGAAACTGTTAGCGGTAGAAAGCAGTTTGGAATTATTTCTGATACATCTCTGTCACTGGGCAAGGGAGAGCCAATTTAGAGGTGCTAAAATTCTGCAGAGCAGAACTCTGCTATCCTCCTTGATCTCCATCTAAATTTGGATTATATCACTCCCAAAGCATCTTTGACTATGATAGGCCTTTTTGTTTAAGGAAAAAAAAGGTCAGGTTGTATGACCTGATGATGTAAGACCTAATATTTGAGAAACTGTGGGAGCATTTATGTGTGCTGGCTGGACATGTCTAAAAGTTTCATCCCTCACATCTTAGATGGTGTGGAACAGCCTAGCTGTTGTCACTGGGCTTATATAATGCCAGTGAAAAGAGTTGTCTGATCTCTCCATGCAGATGTAGTCCCTGCCACTGTGCAAAGTGTTTACTTGATCTATTACTCTGAACGGGTTTGGGTGAATTCTAGGTGCAGCTTTAAGTGGTGGTTTTGCACTAACCATGCAGTAAAAAAAGGAAAAGAAGAGTGAAAATAATAGGTTCCAGTCAGAAACATATATTCTGTACTTCAGTGGAAAATGTGAGACATGCCATTCAGGCTTGCTTTGCTACATCTCTATGTCTGCAATAGAGAAATTACCATTTTTGGTTAAGTGTTCTGCCTGTGAATGAAATTATCGCTAAAATATTTGTGTGCACAAGTAGGCATAGTGGCTGGGTTGATTTGTTTGTTGGTGGGGTTTTTTTTTTGTACTGGACACCAAAAGTAAATAAAGTGAGCAGAAACCCTTCTTGGAGACGACCAGAGAGAGAGGCTGTACTGTGATGGCAGTGGAGCAACAGGTTCCTGGTGCTCACTGGGAATGGCCAGGGGTTACTGATGTGTCCGCCTGGTGTGGCCTGTCCCTCTTTCTGCCCACAAAGGGCCACACGACATTTCTGAGGGCCTTTTACAGAATTGTTATTCCAAAACAAGTTGTCCTTGGAGGGATAAGTGGTGGCAGTGGCCAGGCACTGATTTGGCTTGGGAAATTCTGCTGTTGTTTGTATTTTATGTACACTCTTGCTGAAGGCTGATGGAACTCGAATTGTGATTGAGAGCCTGTCATTCAAGAAATGACTTTTCAGTTGAAATAAAGTGATGAAGTTTAATGCATTTTCTGAGATAACAAACCCTAAAATTGAAGTCACTGGTGGATTACATTTATCATGATTTCTGTGCAGGGTCTGTGCTGTTAAAAGTTATTTGAACAGCAACATGTCAGGTGATGGTTTTCACAGCTCAGCCTTTGTTGTCTTTGTTGATATTTCTAGGAGAAGCCCAGATGTACAAGCTAAAGAAGAACTGTGGAAACACATTCAGTAAGTATGGTCCTTGTAGGGGCTGAGAGATGCTTGGTTTGCCTCTAATGTAGTTATTCACATCCCCTGCACTGTGGCATTACACTGATTTAGTTACATGCCACAGTAAATTATGTATGTGTTAATGACCTCTGTGTAGAAGATACTGCAGATCACTGAGTGCACTGAATACAGATGACCATTGTATGTAAATAAATTATTAAAGAACAATACATAATTTTAGAGATTTATTCATCTGTGGCTTCCAAAATACCCTTGTTTGTGATGCTAACACTTTCAGGATGACACCCCATATACACCAGAGCTACCCCTTAGGAAGATATTTAGCTATTCCAAAGCATATTCATTGTTTAGCATACATAATGTTCATTATATTGTGGAGCAACAGGATCAGATTTGCAGGGAGGTGAGAGGAAGGTGGAACAGGATGCAACATGCAGTTGAAGCAATCAAGGTGAAGTTACACTTATTTAAAAATAGGTTTCCTGTTTTGATGTCAAGATAGCTTTAGGGCTGACAACGGCTTGTTTCAGTAAATCTTTTCTGCCCAATATAATCAAAATAAGAACATTTTTGCACTTCATAGATACTATTACGATTTTTACTTTTTCTAATCCTTTATAGGAAGGAGCTTGTGGATCCATCTGGCCTATCTGAGGAGCAATTGAAAGAAATTCCATATACTAAAGTAGAGTGAGTTTATGTCAGAATTTTTCTTTGTGAATATAAAAGCCCACTTTTCTTATTTTACTGTGAACTCTGTCATATTGAAATAGGAATGGATTTACACATAATCTCTAAGCTCTTATTTACTGGAAATACTCATCTAGGGTGGGNAAAATCATCTTCATCTCTCCGTATCTCTCCCACACACTCGGGAGCCTGTTGGATGTCTGTAGGTTCTGTATGTCTCCCTATGATATCCATTAATCTTTTTTATATTATAAACTACAGAATCAGAGAGAAGTGAATGCAAACAAGAAAATCCATTTTTTCCTAAACTTTTGCTTTAAGTATTCTGATCATCCAAGGCACTCTTTGACCTCTGCAATCCCCTCCCTGGCTTGTCATGGGCAGCTGCCAGGGCACAGCTATTTCCTTAAGAACCAACATCCATTTCACTGCGATAATTGCTCATTTGGGATGCCACATGTCAGTGGAAGCAGCTGCATGTGGCACAAATGGGATCCTGGGTTGCATTATAATGTGCTTCCACAACACCACTAGGCAGAAAAGGCTGATGTTAAGGATGTATAAATTAATGTATTCTTTACTAAAGTCTCATTCTCATATAAGGGCATGCCAGTTTGTGATCTTTGTGCTTCTAAAGCATTGAACTCCAAGTACAGACTTCCAAAAAAAAAGCATCAGCCTCTTAAACTCAACCAGTGCAAGAAGCCATCTGTTATACTTCAGTAAGAAATGGGAGGACCTCCCAGTCTGCAGCTGAATTTATGTTTTGTGCCAAAGCTCTGGTTTTCCAGCCCACTGTTGTGAATTCTGTGTCTCTCTTAGGACTCAAGGCGACCCCATCCGCATCCGGCACTCACATTCCCCTCGAAGCTACCGGCAGTACCGGCGGTCCCAGTGCTCTGACGGGGAGAGATCTGTCCTGTCTGAAGTGAAGTATGTGAACCTGGTTATTAGCACTGGACTAGTTTAGGATAGCCCAAAAGTTGTTCAAAGATCACAGTCATAAGAAGAGGCATAAAAGTGGCTTGTTGGTGGCACAGGGTTCAGGCAACCCCCTAAATAGTAGGTTTTCAGAGCTAAACGTGAACGAAACAACTCCAAAACCATTTATGGTCTATTCAGGGCCACAGTGGCTTGCTTTTTCCACTTGGAAGGAGGAAAAACTGAAAAAGTTGAAATAAACCTGTAGTGGTCTTTAGTGGTAGCTCACGAAGTTGCCTAAGGGATGAGATTCATGAGTTAAATTCCAGATAACTTCATCCTTGATAGAGTTGTTATCTATATTAACTCTGTAATTTGTTTCATGGGAACTCTAGTACAACCTTCTTCATCAGTGGGTGGATGAGTCTTTCCTAGAAGACTGAAGAGTATGGAAAAGTGACAGCCCCATTCTCAGTTGCAGTAAGGCCGTAAAAATATAAAAATCAGTCCCTTGATGATACCACCCACCTGGAAAGCTAGTTTTAGCTGGATAGCACCCTGAAGGAGGTGTGGCACACCCATGGTTTTGAGTGAGACTCATCTTTACTGTGAGGATGATGAGGTACTGGCACAGATAGCCCAGAGAAGCTGTGGCTGTCCCCTGCCTGGAAGTGTCCAAAGCCAGGTTGGATGGGGCTTTGAGCGACCTGGTCTAGTGGGAAGGTGTTCCTGTCCATGTCAGAGGGACAG
The DNA here is from genome assembly GCA_013397565.1 of Ptilonorhynchus violaceus. Lineage (NCBI taxonomy): Eukaryota > Metazoa > Chordata > Aves > Passeriformes > Ptilonorhynchidae > Ptilonorhynchus > Ptilonorhynchus violaceus. Next base: position 122,015 of record VZRJ01001661.1, read on the forward strand.
AACTGGATGAACTTTAAGGTCCCTTCCAATCAGAACCATTCTGTGATTCAGTGATGTTGCATGAATTTGGGCTGCTTGTGTGGACGAGGGGAAGACAGGGATGGGATGGGCTGTGCCCTGAAGGTGCCCACAGAGGATCAGCATGACAGCTTTCAGATATCTCAAGTCAGGTGATAAAAGCCTTCCAGATCTATAGAGCTGTCTGTGTCCGTTTCATTATCCTTCCTCTGCACAGTTATAGTTTACTTCATTAAAGTGATACCCATTTTGTGATATCATAATTCCAGTGTTAAAACCGATCTGGTCCCTCCACTGCCTGTTACAAGATCTTCAGATGGGAAAGGTCCCGGCATCCAGTTGAGTCAACAGGTTAGTGATTGTGCATCCTTTGCAATTTTCCTTTTTATTAAAGGGAGAAATGGGCTCTAGTGCTTTATTTAAGATGGTCTCTGTTTTTCAGTGAAAAAAGTAAAGCTGGCTGAGATTTTTTCAGCAGCAGTGTGAGTTGAATTTTTGTATTTTACTTAACACTTACACTTTGTATTTCAGAATACCTGTAGTTCTGTAGCATATGCCCCTGTGAACACCTGCTTCTGCTGCTGGAGAACTCTTACCCAGTTTGAGTTCAATACATCCTTAAGATGACACTGCCCCTCACAGAAGGAAAACTGACTTTCACAACTTCTTAAAATAAGCAAGTCTGCTTGTGATGCAGTTGTAATCACAACGTGCTATCATTTATTCACCTCTTTTAGGGGTTGTCTTCAGAGATTTTTGCTTGAGCTTGAAGCATGCTTCTTTTTCTTCTTTTTTTCCCCCCACAAATACTGAATATTTTTTAAGGTATTGACATCTAAAAAGGACAGAACTTGTCTTTTCTTAATCTAACCTTATCACTGTCTTTCATCATACATTATACTACCATATCTCTCAGCTTTGATAATTTTATTGACCTCAAAATGTGAGAAGCAAAATTTATTCAAAAGCACTCGCAGGTCTTTTGTACAAGCACACAAAAGGAAAACCGAAACCTGGAAGGGAGAATTCCAGATACCTAACTTACCATACCATTAATGTTAAAATGTTCAGTGTCTACAAACACCTGTCTACAAACACCTTTTCCCTCTGCCCCAGGTTCCCTCACAACAGTGGCCATTAGTTCCTTGTGAGTGTTTGCTTGCAGTGTTTTGCTAAATATCAAATAATTAATTGTGGCATTTCCTGAATAGGCCATAGCACAAAGGGACAGCAGCTGGCAGGAGGCAGGAGGGGAAAAAACGTTCTGTTTGATCAAATAAATGTAGAGACATACAGATACATATATATAGAGAGACATATATATATATATATATGTATCTATAAATTGCTATACCCATAGCCTAAGGCTTTCATAACAACAGTTGGCAAAATATAGTGTTTAAATTCTGCTGTATCTTTCCCCCAACATGTTTAATTTGTTCTCTTCAGAGACAGAATGGATCTAAAGACAGCCTAATAGAAGAAATGTCTCCAGTATCCACTAATAATGTTGATGGAAAACCCATCACCAAGATCATAAAAACTGTACAGGTGTCACGCTTCAAGGTGGAGACTTGACTGATGAATTGAAGCTGGTGATTGGATTTCGGTCTTTGAGAACTGAGAATTTGTTTCTATGTGCAAGGGAAGAAACTGAAGTCGACGTGGTAATCATTTCTTCAGGACATTTAGAAGTGCAGCCTGCTTGCTGGGAAGACCAAGCAATGCTTTTCTCCCCAACACCATTCTAGTGGTGTGACTGATTGAGGAGAAGCTGCCTGATAGACAACCAAAAAGAAAAGTCTTAGCAAAACTGAATGATCAGCAGTTACATTTCCAAAAAATGAACAACAAAAAAAATTGCTGCAACAAAACAGGCTTCATGGTCTGCTCTGTAACTGAATAGCCTTGTTCCAAAAAGTGACTGTTAACTGACATGATAAGGACCAGATGCTTCAAGATAAGTAAAACAGTCATACTTTTGGTCAATTGTGCAATACAGTGTGATATGGGGAAATTATCTTCACAATTTTATATGGGGATCAACTTATGTCCTGAGACATAAGGACAGATAGCTCTTACAAGGTTTATTTTAGCCTAGCACAATAACAGATGCTCGTGTTGTTACTACAAATTTTGACTCAACCCTTTTTAGCTCAAAACCAATAGACTCTGTAACATGCTGTTAGCAGTGAGTTCCAGAGGTGATACAAACTTTCTCTCCTTTGGCAGGTTTAAGGGTTCTAAATTTTGAATGTCCTTTTAAGTAGAGGGACTATTTAAATGAACATTCCATACCATAGAAATGCATTTACCAACTTACAGTAAAGCACACTGGAAACTGGGATATGTATACTGACCCACCCTATGAAGACTGCTTAGCAAGGCACTTAAGTGCTGGTTAAATGAAACTTGTGGAGTAGTATTTAAGACAGCTAGCAAATAGCTTTTTTTCTTTTAAATAAACTAGAATAGCAAAATCTGCCTTAATCTCTCTTCATATAAAATAAACTGACTTTTCTCTGAGCCATTTCTACTATGTTAAAATGACAAAGGCAGTATTTCGGGTGTGAGAACTACAATTTTTTTTTCTATTGTCGTGGTAGGAATACTGTGTTTTAATGATGCTGCACATTGAGTGGGTTATCTTTTATTATATATCTGAAGTGATGCCTGGCTCTTCTCTTACCACTTTCTACAAATATCTGAAAGTCATTCCTCTCTCTGCCTCCCATTTGTCCAGTCAGCACATGGATGAGCCTTCAGGTGCTGCAAACTTACTAGGAAGCGTAGCAAAATGTTTGTGTTGTGAAAGTAGTTTTTGCTAAGTGTAATCCTCGAACTAATATTGAATTTGTCAAGCAGCATTGTAAATGGCTGTAGCAGCTCACGTGCCTTTCTACATCTCTCCCCGTTACACTCAACCCCCATGACCAACAGTGATGTGCAGTGATCCTGCGTCTGCTTCTCTGAGCAACACCACACCAGGGAACTGCAGCCCTGTCAGGGAACCAATACAGTTTGAGAACTGGAGTTAGCATAAGGTGTCTAAATTACACTTTACAAGAGGCATGGGATTACTAATACACATTTTTAACTAACTCAAGTGGTAAGCAAAACCTTGTACAATGTGTTATATTTTCCACTCCCTTTTTTGATTCTTTATTGTTTCACAATCTGAGGTGGTCAGGTGGATGTTACTAGCCAGGGCAGTAGCCATAGTTTGTACATTCCTATCCCAGTATGGATTGGTCTGCAGGTTGGGAAATGCTGCATCCTGCCAGGGAAGGCAGATTCACTTAATAAATGCTGTTCTTTCGTCATTTACTTGGGACTGTTCTGCTTCTTCAGTCTCAGTGAACAAATCTAAGGGAAGGAAAGAGTTAGAACCCCTCTGTAGTAAAAATTCTGAATTTGCTATGGATTTAATTCTAGGACATTGTTGGGCTTGGCTTAAAGTATTTGCTCAATTTTGTAAGTGTATTAAATGGATTCATTGTCATTGCTCCCATTTAAAGAGACCCTTTAGGATCTGTTTATGACCTTGTGTGGTATTGTCAGAAATAACAGTTAAAAAAAGCCCAAACAAAACAAAAAGAAAAACCAAAAAAACTCTCCAACCCACAAAAAAACCCCAACCAACCCCTAAAAAAAAAATCACTATGTCAAAATGGCTTAATTAAGAGTATCACAATCTTTTGGAAGACTACTGAAATATGACAAACTACACAAGAACTAGTTACAGTGTCTGCAATGAAAGCCACTCCTAATTTCTTTGAGGTGTTACGAGATGGAGCATTACACACTTGCTTGTAGTTTGTGGCTTTCTAAATAATTACCATTAGTCTGCTATCCTTACCCAGGCACAGGCAAGTAACACATAGCTACTACTTCAAGAGGATTTGTGCTGGTACTATTGGAGAATTATCTGTACATAGCGTTCCTATCTTACCAATCTTTAAATATTGATCATGAAGAAAATTACTTTTAAGGTTTGTTTCCAACCACATGTTTTCCTGTATGTTGTCATCTGCCTGTGGGCTTTTGTGTGTTATTGCTGGATACCATCAGCCAAGTGTGTGGTATTTTACTTACCACACTACATCAGAAAATAGCCGCCTGTCTAGTCTAATAGTGAAAGGTTTCAGTTCTCAAATCACTGGAGAGTTGTTTCGTAATCAAGCCAACTTTTTTGCATTTAAATGAGAAATTTACAGAGAGAGCCCTGGATTTGAGCTAGTGGTCTTCTCTCTGATGAGATGGTATAGGAAGCAGGTTTTTAGCAAGTCTAATGTGAGCCTGGGCCACTACAAAACAGTTTTTTTGTTTCCACAAAAGATTAAAGATATAATGCCTCTACTACACATTGTCTGTGCCAAAACAAGGCAAAACTTGGGACAAGGACATCACTGTCAGCTAATAGTACAGCAGAGGAAATTTCTTCCATATATGTGAGCCTCCTTTCCCTTTGAGCTTCTTTTCTTCAGTCATTTGAGGAAAGGCATTTTTCATTTTTGTGAAAGACCCTCACAAGTGATCAATCACTGAAGGCACTTACTGTGTCACAGCTATGCGGTGTAGACCTAAACCAGCCCCACATCTCTAGCTGACTGGCCTTATAGCTCTGAGCTACACCTTGCCCTCTCCACTGTTGCTACCCTTCCCCAGCTCTCTTGGGGCATTCAGTGCCTAGAGGCAGTTGTATTTTCAGATCTGGAGTTTGGATGTCAGTCTAAAACACGTGTTCATCCTGATGAGTCAGGCAAAAGATATGAGATGCATAACTGTGTCAGGAAAAGTTTACCCTGGGGTTGAATGCCATACAGACCTGTCCTCACTTGGACAAAGGACTGATATTTGAGACGTTCTCATCCTAATTCTCCTGAATTGATCTCAGGCCAACAATTTTAACTTTGTGCCTCTGCTTTTACCTCTCCTGGGACTTCCGTAAACGTTAAGCATTAGTAAGTTATAGAACTCTCTCACTAATTAGCAACAACTCCAACATTGTTGTACAACCTTTTGCAAAACATCTATTTTCTACAATAAAGAGGGCTTGCTAAACCATGGCACAGAAGCATTTTTGTATATCCTGTACTGCCTCCCTTGCTTAGTTGGCTGGTTTCTTCCATTAGGAACCAGCCTTGACCTGCTGTTTATTCTACACTTCTTACCAGTATCACTAACTTTACAACTTGTATTCTAATCAAACTCATTATATGGATGATGTTGGTTGAAAAAAGAAAAATCATTACCATTTAAGTTGCCAAATCCATTACCTTTATAAAGGTGAACACTGAACTGAATAGACACAGCATGTTTTCTTTTGGGAAGATCTGTTTAATTCAAGACTCCCTAGAAAGGTGTTTGAAAACAACATACATATACATACCAATGTGATACATTTGTTTTATGTACATTAAGTATTCATGAAGCAACTGTGTGCTTTATTTTAAATTGAGTTTGATAGATGGCTGGCTGTGTCAATACTTGTGTCCAGGTTATTTAAAAGTCAAGTAAAACTTGAATTTTTAGGGCATTCCATGGTTGCCTGTGTGTCTTATTTCCATTACACAAAGGAGCAAAGCCTTCAAAAACACAGATTCATTTGACACCACCATCTGGTAAAAACAGGTGTAGTACCAATTAAAATCCACTTGAGGATACAGCTTCTCCAGATTAAGTATTTTATCTTGTAGCAGGAAGTTGTCAGTGTAAGCTTTGTATTTCCAGTGCATATCTATACTAATTTCCTTTCTCACCTGAAAATCACCAGGGAGCAAGAGCAGACCACATAAGCTGTCAAACCAAACATGCAGATACAGAGCGACTGTGGCAGACACTCTCCACTTAATGTGTCTGTTTTTTCTCCTGTATTTGTCTCCTGAATAAGTTGCAGTGGGTTGACCTTGGCTGGACACCAGGTGCCCACCAAGCTGCTCTATCACTCCCCTCGCTAACAGGATGGGGGAGGGGGGAGAGAATGAGATGGAAAAAAATCCTTGTGGGTCAAGATAAAGGAGTTTAGTAAAGCAGAAGCAAAAAAAACCCAACCCAAACCCAGAAGATTTACTTTCTACTTCTCATCAGCACCTGACATCCACCCACTTCCTGGGCAGTAGGGCTGCAGTACACATAGTAGGTTGTTCCAGAATACAAACATAAGAATGAAGCCTCCCTTCCTTACCCTTTCTCTTCAGTTTTTATTGCTGCGCATATTCCTGTAGTCTGATTTTTTTTCAAGGGTGCAATCCAGTTAGCCAGTCATAGAAAATAAAGGCAGGCCTAATGTTTAACCTCAGGTTTACCAGCATCATTATTTTAGTAATCTGTGAACCTTGGACCCAGCTATTCCTCCCTCTGCCTCACTTTTCCCTTGTTCCGCTCCTGTCTTACACACTGAAGCTTAGGGTTCTTAATTTAAAAAAGTAATTAACATTTTAGACACCCATCATTAAAACTTGGCACTAGCTGTTGCTCTTTGAGATTTTTTTTTTTAAGTCTTAAAAAGGTACTCCTGTCAGTCTTATACTTCAAGAGCAAAGGCCCATGGGCAGAACTCCTGAACAGATGGTATCTTCAGGGAGTGTAATCCCTAACAGAAACCCTAAACTTTCAAGTGCATCCAATAATTACATGTGGGATCACTAAAAATTAATTGCTCTTGTCTAAACCTCCTTCCCTCTTGACAAACCAAAAGTGGCCTTACACTTAGTATTAGTAACACACTTACATTCACTACTGAAAAATCAGACATTGCAAGAGACACAACCACAGCATTTGCTCTTCTGATAAAATTGATTTAAGTCTTCCTGAAAAAATAAGCAGCAATTCCAGTTATCTCAAGAGAATTTCACTAATACCTTTCCTTCCATTTTTAAACCCAGGTTTGCTGAATTTCTACTTTTTAAATTTCTACTTTTGCTCACCACAACACAAATCTCAGCCAACCCTATCTACTACAGGAGACACTGGTTTCAGTGGCCATGTCCCCACCACTTACCAGCTCCTAGGCTGTGTTTAGTCCAAAGGGGTGCATTGGTATCCTAATAATAACACAGGAAGTCAGAACTGTCAAACAGAAGCAACTGGTACTGAAGCTTGGGAAAGACAGAAATTCTGAGAGCAGAAACATAAATCTTTATTTTCTGTCTACATAAACATTACCAGACACTGCCTCAATGCAGTTAAATGCACTTTGTCTTATTACACTGAAGCTTAATAGTCCATCTTTTAAACAGTGTTTTGTTTCTTACAGAGGAGTGTTTCATAGACAGCCATTCCTCTCAGGCAGTTGTAACAATGCTTTCTAGGGAAAAAAAGAAACAGAATGTGAGAATGGACACGTGTAGCACACAGCTCTTTTCAGTAACAGCCTCTAGATCCACAAGACTGATACAAAATTACAAGGATCAGCCTTTCTCCTCATCCCTTTGGAAAAAGGCGAAGATCTAAAATGTGCAAATCTAATTTTTAAAGAGCCTGCCTGCAAGAGAGGCTCTTTGCCCACCTAGGTCAGAATTCAGATGCTAACTACAAGCTGGTGGCAGTAATAACACTTTCTGGCTGATGGGAATCCAGAGAAAGTTTTATAGTACTAACTCATGCATACAAAGTGACTCTGCATTACAAAAGAGTTTGAGAACAGTAAGCCAATAATAGACATGATTTAGTAATTTTATGTTGGAGAAAAAGTAGCAGCCCTTTTACTGCATACATTACTAATAATGGATTACACATACATTTTCCTTCTCAGCGACCAACACGCTCATACAAAAAAGTGCCCACCTTACTCTTCAGCCTTGCAAAAATCCCCAGGATCTCTGGTGCTAAAGGTCTGGATGGATTTCACAGGTCCATTTTCCACCAGCAGCAGTGGGAAAGCATTGAGTGCACCTGTGTTGCTCAAGTAGATTTTCACATTTCATTGATGAAACTTTCTGATGTTAGCATTTTCAAGAGCATCGTGACCATCTTGAAGGAGTTTCATCACTTCACTGAAGAGTCATTATATTTTTTCCTGAAAACACCCCCCCAAACAAAAACACTGATGTAGTACTGGATCGTTCTTACATCAGATTTCCAGTTTTGACCTAGAAGTCTTGTGGCTTCACAGACTTGGATTACTTGTTACACACCCTCAGGTATGTAGGTTACACAAATCAGTTTCAGCAACAAAGAAATATTTGATAATGAATGCAATTTTTATTAATGCCTTGTTTGTACTAATGAATTTCATGCTGACTTGCACTACTCAACTTTTCAGTAGTGCTGGCTTTTTCAAGAATTGAGACTGAAGCAGTATCTTGCATATAAGATTCCAAGCTTTCATGTTTTGCCAGCCTTTTCAACATTTTCAGTCCTTGTATTCTGAACTGCTCCACAGTATCACACCCCTAAAAGCAAACATGAAAAAGCATACGCTTGTCTTGGGACACACTACCAGCCACATAGTGGTTTAACAAGCCACTCACACCAAACTTTTAACTTTTTTTTCCCACTTTTCTTTTGTTGATGAGAACACAACCATCAGGCTGATCTCACTCTCACTGTTCTAATTCTGATTTCTGCTCTAAAGCCATTCTGTCAAACTTCTTTTTACAGCAGAAAGTCTGCTTCATTTTAAGAGCAGGCTGGAGGACAGAGTTACACAAGAAATTATTGTCACTCACCCTATGAGGCAAGTTGCAGGACAGCTGTGCAATCAATTTTTTCTTTCTGGCTTTCACCACACAGGGCTGTCTCTGGGAGCTCCCGAACTTCCAGCAAAATACACCTGAACTCTGTAAGAAGCATTCATGGCATTAAGCAATCTGGCAGAAATCTGGCAATATTAAAGTATACTTTACACTTTCAAAAGTGCGTCAAGGAAAGCCCAGCAAAAGAGCAGACTACATATCATTCAGTACTGAGTAATGTTCTGACACCAAACATAAATAACAAATCCACAAATCTACAAAAGCAAAGCATATTTTTTCTCCTTTAAGAAGATTTTAATCTTTTCTACACCTGAGTATTAAGCTGTAAATATCTTTTTACAATAGAAAAACCAGAGGCCACTGCAAGAGTCTGAAAAATTATGTACTAATTACTTGCAGATGTAAAAATCATGATAGACAACTAAACAATGCTAAAAGTGGTCACTACGATTTTAGTTTTTCCTCTTTCAGTAACTGTCAGGTTCTTCATTTTAAAAGACTTAAGTATAAAATCTAGTTTGTAGCTGCTCAACCATACAATTTCTACAGGTTGTTTGGGTTTTTTTGTCCTTGCAAAAACAGAGAGGAGAAAGGTACAAAACCAGCTCCCTAAAACAGTTTGAGCAAAAATTCTTGTTTGCCTTTTTTGACACCACATTCATTCTGGACAGGAATGAACGGGCAACACAAAGGCCAAAATTTAAGTATGAGAACTCATTACCTCTGCAAAATTAAATTCACAGCTTATGAAAAAGAGCAATTAATCAGTTGACAAATACTTCATGATTCACAATTAAGTAATGCTTTATACAGAGCAAACATTTAATAAGAAAAGCCAAGCACACCATACTCCTGGGACATCTTTCGGTCATGCTGGTAGTTGCTTAGGCCATCGACAGACTTCACTACTTTCATCTGAAAAAAAAAAGGTGGGGCGTGAAGGGGAAGAATACACATTTGGAAGAACGACAGAGATACACAAACAACATAAGGAATCTAACTAGACATACCTGAGGTAAGTGGCCCATTTCGAAGGACAGAGAGCCCCAGTCGCCACAATTTAAGGTTACCCGTCCCTCACAGGCCCCGCCTCGGCACCGGCGGCGTCGCGGGTCCCGGCATGCCTTCCGCGGGGTGAACCATCCCTCCCGAACATGAGGGGGGGCGCCGTGCGCCGCCTCCTCCTTCCGCAGCGCAGAGGCCGCGTACTGAGTCTGCCACGAACGCGAGGTCACGGCGTATGCCACTCCAGCAGGCGGAGTCCTTAGCAGGCGAATCCGCCCGGGAAAGGTGCCGGGGTGCGGGGCAGCACCGCCCGGGGGCCCCTGCGCGATTGCGGCGATGGAAGCGCCCCAGGGAGGGAGGCAGGGTGTCCCCCCCCCAGCCTTCCTGTCCCGTACGCATGCGCAATGCCTCCCCCGCCGCGGTGTGAGTGGGGCTGTGCGGAGGATGTTCCGGGTGTTTCCAGTTCCTTGGGGAAGTTCCCGGTTATCCCCGTGCCCTTGTGGAAGTTCCGCATGTTGCCTGTGCTCTCGCGGCGAGGTGGCTGTGGCGGGGAAGTACCCGCTGTCCCCTGTGTCCTTACGGGGGCACATCACGGTGAGAGGACTAAACGCAAACACCCTCATCTCGTGTCCTGCTCCCTCGTGATCGCGATGCCTTCAAGTTCAGTTGTCTGGCCCCAGGCTGAATTTTCCTCACCTTTTGTAAACGTAACCGATGCCGTCAGATAACTTCCACAGTAGAAGTTACTTAAGGGCTGTGTTTTCAAGAATTGCGGAAGATTCCATCACACAAATAAGTATGCATTGGGCAGGCGGAGAATACGTGTTGGGTAGGCGGGCCCATGCCAGTTTTACTGTATAAAAGCTGTAACCTTTTACCGCTTGCTGTCCTTGATTTGTGGCAGCTTGCACCCTTGCAGAACAGGCAGTGTTTCCTTTCTGAAGCCGGCTCTGTGTCTGTGTTCAGAGAGCTACAATGGGCAGCAGCCGCTGCGGCAGTGCCCTGCTGTTCACTCCCGCCGGGAGCAGGAGCCACATGCAGGGGAACCAGCCTCTGTTCACGCTGGCAAAATGTGCGATGATTCCTCGACATTTAAGGCTTGAATGCTGGCAGAGGCTCAGCTCTGAGCGCACAGTTGCGAGATCTCCTGACCCTGCAAGTGGCGGCGGGTTTCACATGTTGGAAACGCTGTGAGGAGGGCTAACTAGAGCAGGCAGGTATGCCAGCAGGATAAACTGGGAGTATGTCTAGGGATGAGCAGGATGAGGCTGGAGCCGGCTGTAGAGAAACCTGTACAGCTCTCCTGCCTGCCTTACAGCTTCTTACAGCTGCTGTGGCCTGCTTTCTTCTTCTGGCTCCTCCTTACCTGGGAATATCAGATAAATAAAAAATAAAGATAAATAAAACAGAAAGGTTAATGAGCAAGCAGATGTCACCACTTAGAGCTTCTGGGGAAGTTTGCATAGTTTCGGGAGTGCAGCATTAGTTTGCTTGACAGAAATTGGGTTTTGTGTCATTATTCTTAGACATATCTCTAAACCAGAGAGAGTATGTTAGTGCTCTGTTTATAGCAAAACTAAAACAATGTCGACGTTAAGCAGATTCACCTTCGGTAGCTTTGGCTTGTCATTTGAAATTCTGCTTTCCACATGAGGAAGATTGTCTCAGGCATTGCCTCAAGCCAAAATTACGCATGCATGAAGGTCAGCACTTTGAGTAAAGTGATAGTTATTATGCACAAGTAGTGGTCTTGGAGGAACACTGATGAGATTGTTGCCGACAGTCAAGCTATTAAACCAGTGGAGGTCTGTTACTCTGTGTTGCTTATAGTCAAGTGTTGATTTGCAGCTCACGGACAGCTGCCTGGGCAAAAGTTTAAGTCAAATGTAACCAGTCCAGATTTTGATTATCTAAGTGAAGGTATATAGTGAAGGAAATGCTTTAAATGTCTGTGACATTTATTATTTGTGCCTGGGCATACAGAAGAGCTTGAATAGCTAAATGAGAAAACATTCTATCTATAGAACACTGACTGTAGCAAAAACGTTGTCACTTCAGGTGTCCCCAGAAATTTTTCCTGAGTCCCAGAGTCACAGAATGATTTGGGTTGGAAGGGACTTGCTAGTCCAAACCCCCTGCCTTGGGCAAGGGCATCTTTCACTAAACCAGGGTGCATGAAGCTGCTCCACCCTGCCTTTGAACACTTTCAATAATGGGGGCATCCACAGCTTCTCTGGACAACCTGTGCCAGGGCCTTATCACCCTCAGAGTAAAGAATTTCTTCCTTATGTCCAATCTAAATTGCTCCCCTTTTAGTTTCAAACCATTGTTCATTGTCCTGTCACTACAAGCCCTGTCTATGCCTTGCTTGTAAGCCCCCATTAAGTGTTGAAAGGCTGCTGTAAGGTCTCTCTGGAGCCTTCTCTTCTCCAGGCTGAACAACCCCAAATCTCATAGGGCCACCCCTCAAGCCTGTTGAGGTCTCTCTGAATAGAATCCCTTCTCTCAAGCCTTTCAGTTTGGTGTCACCTGTAAACTTGCTGAAACAATCATATATCATGAGAAAACAGTGATCAAAGTGCTTTTTGTATTATAAACACGGGTTAGGGACATTGGTCACGCATCCTGTGTTTCTCTCCTTACTGAACAACTTTCAAGGTAGTAAAAATAATCAGTGGAACAATTCACAAAAGACAGGAGATGATACTGCATAACTGGATTTATTTTCTTTTTCAATGGGATTCATTTAGTCCAATCAGGGTTAGAATTTTTCTGGAAGTGGCAATATAATTCAAAATGGAGTGACTTCATGTGACCTCTATTCTAGATGATCATAGTGAATCTGAATTCCTAATCTCTGAATCTTTATTTGTTATAAATGACCTCACAAAACCAGAAGACATAATTGTGTCTTATTAAGACATAATTAACAATAATTATTAGTTATCTAGTGGATAGTATTAACCTCTTGAGGTGGAAACAGATACCACATTTAAATATATGGGAGCTTTAACAGAATATTAAAATGTGAGTCCTGCTTTTCCAGGTCAGGACACTTCTGTCCCAGCAGTTGGCCCTGTTGTATTATTTATTGTGCAGGTTGCATGGTTAGCAGCAGTGAATTACCTGCTCTGATATAAATCCCTGTTGCAGTTTTTGTGGCCTTCTGTGGGGAATCTGAACTAAGCTACTGTCCAGCAGCATGCAGTGGTTGATGTATTCCTGTTTGTCAACTTAGCCGTAGGGCACAAGAAGAGAACTTTGACCCTACACTGATTAAGACAGAAAAGCTTTACCTAGTGAAAGACATGAGACACTCAGCCTTTTTGGCTTTGAAGTTTTAATGGTGAGATATTACTTTCTGTTTTGTTTCCTAAACATGTGATAACTGTAATTATTTTGCTTTGCATCAGTTGGCAATATTTCTCAAGTCAAATTTTTCAAAGGGCTAGAGAATATTTAGTTCCTGAAGGTTTTCTGAAAAATCATCATCTGGCTGGCCCAAAATTCTATGTGCACTACTTGTCATCCTGCCAAATGGAGAAGGCATGGGAGGGAGCACTGGTAGTGTGTACACTCACTGGTGCACACGTTCTTCTCCACAATTTTCTTTTTAATCCATAAAACCAGCTTGCAAGTGTCACTGCAGTGTTCCAGCAGCAAGGTACCTGTGTCTCTAAGTACATGTGGACAGGATTTTTGTTTTCCAGCTCCACTGAGCTGCTTAGAACCCAGCACTGAACTGAGTCTGCTATTACCAGCTACCTAAGCTGAGATTTTCCCTTTCTGTTAAAATATTCTTGGGCACCTCCTGAGCATGCACAAAAGGCCTTTTCTTATCACTGATGTATTTTGTCAGACCTGAGAATATTTCTGACAAGTTAGTACTGAAAGAGCCTATTTAGGCTTCAAATGGCATTGACTTTAGTTCTAAAAAGTACTGCATATCAGCAATGATCTCTTCATTCTCTCTTATTTCCTATTTTCAAAGTATAATTCAGCAGCTGGCAACTGACATACTCAGAAGAGGGCTCCCCCTCCCACCACTCCTCAGGAAATATAATGTCCAAGTAAGTTAGTTTTTTATAAAATTACCACTAGGTGAGAGGGAGAGTGAAGTTCAGTATTCAGTCTCACTCTTCAAGTGCAGTGGACACAGTTCTGGCTCCTCATCCTTTTCAGTAGTCATTGATTTCCTGTGAATGCTAATAAGCAGTCAAAATCTGAATCTGCAATAAACATCTTGTTTTGTTCCACTCTGCCTGGGTGTGTCCTTAGTTTTCCTGAGTGAATTCCAACACTAGCTTGTAAGGCTAAAAATCCCTGTTGTGCTTTCTTCAGCAAGAAAACCAGTTCCTGCCCTTCCTGGCTTGTGGCCTCGTTTCTGTTCCCAACGTCAATTAGCTGCTCCATGAGTTTTGTCAGCGCTGGTATTTGTGGCAGCATGCCACCAAACCGGTCACTGAAACGGTCAGACTCGTAAAAACAAGTGATTTGGCTTCAGGCACACTAAAACGTGCAATAGAAAAAAACCAAAATAAACAAAAATAGTTAAATATAGCGTGAGAAGAGTCAAGAAAGGTTAAACATACGAACTTTAGTTTGAGATGTATGTTGCATAGAAAGTTTGCAGACCCACCTATTCTTTGCTTCCTTTTCCTCATAAAGATTAAGGGGCTGCTGTGTATACAGTGTTTTAGGGGTGTTATAGGAAATTGTAACACAAGATGATAGAGTATCTCGAGGGAGCAAAAGAATGTGTAAAAGCTGAAATATCTCTAAAGTGATTTGTGAGCAGTGAGTCACCAGTGTGACATTGCTCCTGCCCTGCTGTCTGGAGGCACTGTCGGTGTCAGGCTTTCTTCATGCCCTCGCTGAACTCTCACCAAGATTGCAGGGTGTGATTTCCTTGGCTTTTTAGCGGCTTCATTTCTCAGCGTCTTGTTTTCCTGCAACCCACCAGAGGTCAGTATAATGCCAAGAATGGTGAGGAATAGAGCCAGGACAATAATGTGAAGTTTCTGCTAATTTCTGGGGTTATAGGAATTGCCTGAGTGTAGCAGCAATCTGTCCAGCAGTGTACCTTGTCTTTTGCCAGTACCAGCTGAATTAGGAGACGAGTATGAAGCTGGCAGTAAGTCAGTGTGAAGTCTTCTGTAGCTGATGAGATTGTTAGAAGCTGACAAACTCCCAGAAGCATGAAGCTTGCTGTATCTTCCAAAGCATGTTAACATCTCTTAGCAGCATTTCAGATATTCTGGAGAGGCAAAGAATGCCCAAGTCTTATTAAGCTCTTTTCTCAGTGGCTGCTTCCCTTCCTTTTCTAACAGCACCTGTCATTCTTCACTGGACTACAATGACATGTCAGTTCCCTTCAAAAATTATAATATTAATTGGAAACGTTGTAGGACTCCTAGTGTAATTGTTTTTTCCCTTTACTTTTTATTGTTACTGAATTGGTTTGCCACTATATTTGCCTCTGGCTGACTTGTGCAGGCCCTTTGGAAGTTCCTCTTGGCTTCTGTTGGTAGCCTCAGTAGCTAAGTATGTTTAATTATAAAACCCAGTAAAATACTGGCACACTAAGAATTGTGTTAAATGCGTAAGACTTTTTTCCTTTCAAAAATTTTTGTAGCCACTCTGTATCACAGGTCTTCATCTGGTGCATTGCAGTTGGAGCTGGTTTCCTGAACTGAAGGGCTTTTCCCAAATGTTCTGTGATTTTTCTTACTACTAACAGCACAATAGGCTAGGTTATCCTGGACAGAAAAAATGTTTTGAGCAAGTGTGTTTTCCCCCTGTGATGTGAATCCACTGATTGACTCTATTTTTTGGTACTTCTAGGATCTAGTATTTGATAGAAATAAGTACAAGAAGTACTCAGGCTTAGGCAAATCAGTTAGTAAAACAGATTTTCATGCACTCTGAGCATCCCCAAAAGAGGACTCATTTAATAATATGTGAATCTGGGCATCAGTGACAAATGACAGATTGCTCCCTTAAATATAGTTTTAGGATAAGGTGTCATCATTATAGTATAAATAATTCTCACAATTATTGAAAAAGCCACAGAAAGTCACTAAGGGAATTGCTTGGTGCACAGATCTGCCCAGCAGCATGTATCTATTTACTCTTGAATTAAGAAGAAGAGTTGAAACTGGTGCAGGAAAAAGACACATTAGTCCTTGGCACAGTGTCCACAGTTCTGCTCAGCAGTCTGATGTGAGCTGCTCAGCTGCTCTGTGGGGATGGTAGATGAACCTGCCCCACCTAGTGGTTGTGAGAATTTGTCCTTTGTTAAGGCAAAGGATTGTTAATTTTTGTGTAAGTGGACTGATTCTTTTCAGAGCAAGATGTTTTGTATGGTTATTGGCACTACCTTGCCAATCTGGTAGATACACTAAACTTGTTTACTTTTTTTGGAAAAGTTAACTCTAATTCCGGATACATTCAAAGGTTCTAGAAATACCTTTTATTTTCAAAACATTAGTTAATGTAAACATACACACACTCATTCTTGGCATCATTGTTAAATCTTTGAGCTGTTTATTGTTGAGAAGCTCAGTGAAGGTGGACACTGAGTAAAAATGGTAACTATTTGTTTCGCTAAATTATCACCATTTAGTAGTGATAGTGCTGGTGGTTTTTCAGGATGGTTTGTGAAAGTAATTTTCTTCTTTCCACAGAAACTCCCTCTTATTATGGCACTTTGCATGTTAGCCAGGAGTAGTGTGTTCAGTTAATTTGACACTGGATGCATTTGACTATGGCTTCTAGGTTCTGTTTGACTCATTTATTCAGTTTCCTTGGAATAAAGTTCTTTTAGTCCTGTGAAAATGGGCAGAACAATAGTGAGAAAGATTACAGTATCTTTGCTTCTCTTCAGGGTGTGTTGTCTTTGCAGAGTCCCTTGGATAGGTCTGGGGCTCTCTGCTTGTTCCCTGTTCTTCAACTTCTAGTGGAAAGGGGTGGAAGAGATCCCACATTTCTTGTACAGAAAAAAGCTTGTTTATTCTTGTCCAGATAATCAGGAGATTTCATCTGAGTGCTCAGATTACCGATACATTTCCTTGGGAAATACATTCCATAACTGCAGCTCCTCTGGCTTGTAAGAATGGAGCCCACGGCTGTGTTGCAGAGTGGTGCATCACTGTTCTGGCTTTTGGTTCTGTATAGGTTTAAGAAGTTGTAACAATTCCCTCTGCACTGACTGTGTTGCCAGCATTTCCCACTCTGAAAAGGGTGGTGGCGTATCATTACTGTAAGAGTTGCTGTCTATATAAAAAAATGATGTGTCTTGAAAATCACCATGTCTCTGGGTCACTGGGAAGCAAGGGAACTGGAAGAAGAGAGATGTGCTGACAAACACACAAAATTTCTGGTGAGAGGGGTGTTTAAAAATGGCCACCTCAGAAAAAGTTAACAACTGACATCCTTCATCTGGCCTTTTCTGTAGTGTTCTGACAATTTTGGTCTGTGTCCCTGCTAGAAGTTCCTAGTCCTGATGTGCTTAGGAATTACATAATTTGGACTAATAGGGAAAAAAGTGGTGCCTTTTTAAGTCTAGAATATTTCAACACGTATCTATGTTTGCCTGATGACCAGTTTTTCTAGTCAGTGAGCAGTGGGCCCCACTTATCCCCTAACCAGAAAAAGCAGTTATGCATATGGAAGTTCTCTTTTGCTTATATGGTAGACCTGATGCTTCCTGGAGACCTGGAATAAATCAGTGGCAATGCTTGAGGGATCCTTTGAAGGGAGGCAGCTAGGTGCAAGCTGAAGGTGACGTAACAAGTTGTGCACCTTCTGACCTGCTTCCACAGAGCCCTCGGGAAAGAGGGCATCTGGAAGGAAACTGCAGCCTGGAAAAATTTCCTTGGCTTGCTGCAAACAGACCGCAGAACTGGAAATCTGTTCAATCTATGCATTTTTCTTCCTTCTTTCTCCATTCCCTTCTTCTGCCAAACACTCCTGTAGTATTATTTGATGACCATTGGTCTTTTGCGTGGTTCAGTGTATTTTAATATATTCTCTCTGAGTAGGATGTAAAATTCCAGGAGATTTTTCTTTTGAACTGACAGCACAGTGTGATTCAGAGAATTAAATATTCAGTTGTAAGACTGTGCTCATAGTTGAGAAATAATGCTATCTGCTGGTGGTAATATGCAGAATTAACGTTACTTTACACTAGTGCTGCTCATTAACCCTCAACATTGTAGTTTCACTGGAAAATGTGTTGGCTTGACATAGGCTAAGATAATCAGAGCTTTTCTTTCATTCTGTGATTGCACACATCCTCTTTAATTAGGAAATTGCAGACTAGAAGATCCTTTCAGGCTGCAATATGAAAAATGTCAGTATTAATCTACAATATTTGTCCCATTCACTATAAGCAATTATGAGCGATGAATTATAAATGATAAATTATACACTATGGTATTCATTTGTACTGCAACACAAGTAGGTTTTCAATTCTTGTCCTGTGCCTAAGAAAACCTCTATAGCTTTATTCACCATGAAAATGGGATACAAGTTTTCACTTCTCCTCGAGAGCTGTTGGCTTTAACGTAGTCTAGAACAGCAGCTGGTCACAGGTGTCCATTCCATAGGAGAAATTTGTGTTCAAAGTCCACAGAGGACATACCCAGCTGCAGTTGCAGGCTTGCACATGGATTACATGCCAGGCTGAGCCCACTGAGGCACTGGATACTGCACATACCTGTGCCTCCTTGCAGACATGCCTTTTCAATGGGATAAATGCAATGCCAAAACTCTGGAAAGGGAAGAGTAACACCTTTGTTATAGCCTTCCTGTTGACCCTTAAAGGTAGCACTTGCTTAAAATGCTGGCTTTCTTTTCCTGTTGCTCATTCTGAAATATTTAACTCTCCCTCCACAGGGTAGAGAGTGAGAGATCAAAGCCAAAGGCAACATGGCATCACTGTAGTACGCTCAGGATTGTGAAGCCTCTGTGGGTCTGATCCTGGGTCAGTCGAGTTCTGGTCCTGCACTGCAATACACCTGTGCATATGACTCCATATGGGCATGAAGCTGGAAGCCTTTCAGAGCAGCCTGATATCCATTTGAAAATAGTTTTCAAACATAGATGTCACTATTTCACTGTGCTTGTTGTCTATTTATTGCTGTGTAGTGCTGGCTTTGCTTACCAATGTATACTTGCTGTTTCACTCAGGCTCCTAAATGGAAGACTGTGCTGCTACCTGGTCAGGTTCAAATTTGTCATTTAAATGTCTGGAATAAATGCAGTTTTCCAAATTCAACCTCTAATTCCCCAGTGTTGTTGTATTAACCATCTCACCTAGTTAAAATCCAGAATACATGCAGCTACTCTGGAAGTTTGTCTTTAGACTGGCAACCAGATCTTGTTTTGTCCAAAATTTCATTTACTTTAAACTTAAAAACTCTGCTCTGTCTCAGGAAGTGACTACAGGAAAGGCTTTTGTTTCTCAACAGATCTGCTCACTAGATTCAGGAGAATAGGATAAACAAGCATTAACCAACTTTTCCTCCTGTTAAACTTAGACTTCACTCATTTAAAAGGAATACATTGAGTCTTCTTTTTGTATGTTCTTCATGGAGTTGCTTACTGAATGCCAACTTTTGTATGTCCTTTGAAAACAATGGGTTTCCCTGTTCCTGCTGAATGTTCTCACGATCATATGCAAACAGGAATTAACTCAGCTTGCCTTTCAAATCCCATGCTAAATTCAGACTTGTCAGAAATTACTTCATTTTAATGTGAACATACTGATGTGAAGGTTCCAGAAGAATAAAATACGCAGAATGCCCCAAAGGCCTGCCTGAGAGACACAAGTTTTAAAAAAAAAAGTTACTGTTTTAATATGGAGTTAGAGAAGAAAAATTGGAGTATCTTAGTTACAACTGATACACTTCAGATATGGATGGTTTTACCAGCCACAGACACCAGTTGTGCTTCTTTGTGTCATGTTTGAACACCACATATTGCCTGAGTGTACTTCTCAGGTTCCCCCTGCTGTATACAGCCTGTCGTCCTGGCAGTTGTGAACTCATGGTTCCCTTTTTTCCTACCACCAGAGTTTGGCACGTGTCACTAACTGTGGTGTGAGAGAAGCATATGGTGTTGCTGTGACTGAGGAGGGATTCCTTGTGGATATATTAGTGCTGGAAGAATTATGTCACCTGGAAGATTTTTTTTTATAATAATAATAATAATTGTTATTTTTGCTTTATTGAAATGGACATGTCTGTCCATAAGCAGGCATCTTGCCACTGCAACAGATGGGCAGGAATTCGAGTAGCCAGGAGAATAGATCTGTATACCTCTCAAATGTGTGATGGTCTGATTCTCAGAAAGCTGCCACTGTAGTTCTTCATAGGGAACTTCCTTGGCATATGGCTATAAGGGAGATAGTGTGTTACTACTCAATTACTTAAAAAAAACCAGACTATCAAATGTAATGTGCTGTGTTTTTCTCTCTAATGAGTGGGAAGCAGAATGTCCAGAGATAACAAAAAACGTTCAGGTTTCTCTGTTTATGTGAAGAAGAGATTCTAAGGACAATGAGGCTTGAAATCTCTGTTTGGTGTGCTAATGTGTGATAAACAATAGTTGGTAGTCCTGTATTCCATGAAGTGTTTACAACCCAGAAGCAAACAGTAGGTAACTGGCACTCGAGCAATCGAGCAGGTGGAACACAGATGTAGCTAACACAGAGACTCCATATTACAGTGTTTATGGTAGAATGTTTTCTTCGTGCTTGGTTAGCATTAGAGATATTACATTTAAAATAACATTTTTTTAGAAACTTTCCCTTAAATCTTAGAATGAGGCATAGTCCTGTAGATCTAATGAGAACTAGCGACTTTGTATAAGCAAAAAGCTCTCACTGGAAGAAATAAGACAGACAATTCAGGTGTTAGATGTTTGGCAGCACATTAACCAGCTGGCAGCTGGATGTTAGCAGCTGCATGTTCTATTTCTTGCCTTCATGAGGGTGTTGTCTGAGGGCTGAGAACAAAGGACACAACCCCAACAAGCCTGCTTCTGAGTTCTGCTACCCACAGAACACCCTGTAATACTTACACTTTCAGGTGATGAGAAAATCAATATTTTCTAAAGAGAAATTGATCCAATGAGAAATGTAAAATAGGATCTTTCTTCAGGACTGCTGGTGTATTGGGCTGGCTGGATCTACATGGGAAACATTGGAGAACATTAAAAGAGAGCAATTAATAATATTCAGTCATAACAAACTAGAACATTCTTTAGTGTTGTAGGGGAATAGGAGTTTGGGTGTAAGGCTTGGCTTTCTACTTCCATGAATGTGTAGAGGAAGGTATGACCTTCAGTCAAGCAGACACCTGCAAGGTGTTGTTAAATGGGGCCATTCAGGCATGAACAGTAATGTAGCTTTAGCAGCGTGCAGCACTGCAGAACCCAGCTGCACAAGGGTTTATTTGTGGGACAGACTGTACAGAACCCCACACTGCTGCAGTTGCAGTTACCCGTGGAAAGCCCACCTGGATCACCTCCAGGAAAACTCAGGCACCAGGGTAGAGATGTCACTGCCCACTGCACACAGCCCCAGAAGTGAGTATCAGATAATTCACTTGCTCTTGGAGGCATCAGAGTTTGTGTGTCTCTGTGTGTGAGTCTGTGTGCCTGTGTGTGTGTGAGCCCTGCTAATTGATAAGCATTGATGCTGAAGCCTAACCAGACATGTTCTCTGGCACAGCCCAATGATCATGCTGGAGATGCTTTTCCAAATCTTATGTTGCTCATGGACAGACTTTCCCATTTTTGAATCTAATCTGCTTTTTCATTCTTTACGGATAAACCAAGTAACATGCAGCGTCCAAATTGCAATTGCTTGTTAAGTCTAGACTATTTTTTCATATATCTCAGTATATACCTCCTAATTTCCAGTAGTGCTCAGAAGACCACTCAGTAGACTCAGAAAAGAATGGAGCCCTGCTGCCATAATGTGAATAATATCCTTAAAAATTTCATTTCCAGCTTCAAGAACTTGTTTTCTGAAAACCTGCTCTGTAGGGAAGAACTAGTGAAAACAATGTTACCAGATTACCCGAATTCCTGCAGGGTAACAGTGCCCTTAATTATATGCTTAAGGTTAAATACATGTAAATGCAAAATCTGGTCTTAAGAAAGTAAGTGATTTGAAAATAAAGAGAGATACAATTAATTCTGAATTTTAAAGGTAAACTGGAAACATGTCCACATACTTTTGCATTCTTTATATTGCTGTTACATAACAGTTTAAAAATTTAAAGCAAAAGCAGATTCAAGTTTGCTTGGGAGTGAAAAGCATTTATATATAAGGCAAGTTTGTTACTGGAAGAAAAATTAAATACTCAAATATGGATTTTAAAGTAGAGAATAAAGTAGCTCCTAAAGAAGCAATATAAGGTATGTGACTGCTAGAGGGGTTGCATAATCCAGGCAAACAAGCTGTGTTCTGACCATCTCCAGAAAAATGCACTTAAAAGCAGATTGGGTCAGGACATAATTTTATTAGTTCTTGAGCATCTTTACTCTCTCTCTCTCTCTCTCTTTCTTTTTTGGTCTTATTTGTTTGGGTTTTTGTTTGTTTGATTTGTTTTTTTTTTTGTAGAGCCATGTATCTGAGCTAATATTGAAGCCATAACTGAAAGAATTTTAGAGGCATAGCTGTATTTTAGGCCTAAAAAAAGTCAGAGAAAGCACTGCTTCTAGTCAGGGAATATTTTTAAACTTACATGGCTTTGCCCATGATATAACTCCACTGAACTCAGATTCAAAGCTGCAGATTTGCACAAAAGTTAAATCACCTCAGAAACTGAGTATTTGTTTATTATCATTATCTGAACCTAAAATGATAAACCGTTACGTTAAATAGGGGCCACAGCAGGTCAGGATTGCAGAAAACTTAATTTATTCAGCTCAAAAAGCAAGGACTAGCCACTTAAAATTCCATGTGATTAAGGTGACTCATTCTTGGCAGCAACATACTACACCAGAATGGAGAATCATCTTGATTTGTAATACTAAACAGAAGCTCCTATATACCATAATAAGATGGAAGATGAGTATATGAGAAGGGCTTATGTGTGTAGGTTCAAGTGAATTGCAAATTTGGACACACCTTTTTGCTTGCTCTGAAATGATCTGGGAGAAGTTCAGAAAAGTTTGCTATGCTGTATCATAAACCAAACTGAGTTTTTGCATCACAGAATTGTGTCCTTGCGTGTGCCTTTTTATGCAACGTCATTCCATCACGGTGTGTTTTGATTTGAGTGAAGGATTGCGCAACTTCACAAATGGGCCCATGTTCTAAGAAGAAGAAAAAGACACAACTCCATAAATTTCATTTTACTGGACAAGTACCTTCGTGGTCATATATGCTAACAGATGGTGGAGATGCTGAGGATCTTGTGGAAGGATTGATATTGATATATTGATATTTGGGCAGGTTCATAGTGTGGGCCAGGAATGGAGTTTTCTCCCTAGGTGGTGGAATCCTTAAAACTGTGATTCTTCCTTTTTTTTGTTTTTGTCTCTATGCAAATGCCAACAGCTTTGAATATATTCTGAAAGTAGCTTGTGAAGTGATTTTGTTTTAACACAAGATTTACTGTATCCAGAGTGAAAGAAAATAAAATTAAACATTTGCGGAGCCAGACCTCACTTTCATGCTGAAGACAGCCTCTGTTTCAGCAGGATTTCTAAGCAGTAATGATGCCGAGGCTTGCTGACCATAATTTGCTACAGTTCACCATGGTTCATGGAATTATTTTCACAAAATGGAGCTAGTGAGACTGTTCACTGAAGTTTAGTTGTTTGTGTGCTTTGCTGTACAGATAAGACATCCAAATCAAGCCTTCATTTAAAGGAAGATAGTCACTATGTGTTTATCTCATTAAGGTCCCGATAGGAAAGTTCACTTGTAGGAAGTAGATTTAGCTCTATGGTAAAAGATGACACATAGAGGTAATGAATATTACAAGTATACTTGTAATTCTCTTGATTTATAATATTGGTAAGCACACCCTTGGAATCTTTCTTTATAAAAGTGTGTAACTCCATAAAATACAAATGGACCATTACATTGTGGAAGAGAGAATATTGTTCTTTGTTTGGACCTGTCATGCTTTGTATGGTGCTGCAATATTGAGATGTTTTTCAGGTAAAACCTAAACAGAGAGACTTGCCCGTGCTGCATCCCATCTCGCCTACATACATATTTATATGAGTGCAGTCAGAGGATGCATCTGGCTGACCCCCTACAATTTATCTG
This sequence comes from Ptilonorhynchus violaceus, assembly GCA_013397565.1. Classification (NCBI taxonomy): domain Eukaryota; kingdom Metazoa; phylum Chordata; class Aves; order Passeriformes; family Ptilonorhynchidae; genus Ptilonorhynchus; species Ptilonorhynchus violaceus. The sequence goes on from VZRJ01001661.1 coordinate 146,033, forward strand.
GTGACTTTGATCATGATAATGTGCTGTTCCTATTAATCTATCACCTATGAGATTTATTCCAAATTTTGAAACATCTAAACACAACAAATTATTAGATGAAAAATAGAGCATGACAAAAAAATGTTTCCTTCACTTTTCTAAAAATTAGTTATGTAGGTTTTTTTTTTATCTCAAAATAGTCTATATTCATGGGCCATTATTAATGTAATTTAATGCAGTATTTGTTCTAGCTTTGGATTTTTTAAGCAAATATTTGCATTAAAACTGCAGTGTTTAGTATATTTGACAACTGCAATCTGTAATGTTTTAAAAGACTAAAACCATTAAATCCATAACTTTTTTAGGAAGGTAACTTATATAATTTATTGATTTACAATTTCTCCAGTACAGTACTTTGAATACATGATACACAAGAAAAAATGCCATGAGAGAAAAGAATTGCAGATGCTATACAGCATTGTCATATTTTAGTTTCACAAATCCTATTTTTATACATATGGTGTGTGTAGTGTGTAGAAGTCGGAAGACATGAGGAATTACATAAGACCTCATTTGGTCTTTTTTAGTAATATTTAGTAGTATTTCTAATACTTTTTTCTTTTCTTCCCCAGAAATTGCTGTTAATACAACTGTATACATGATAGAAAAACAACTGACAACTGAGCTTGCATTTAAAATACTAGAATTGGCTGTTCAGGACTCAGCTGTGCTCCATGTTTTCTTCATATTATTTTCTTTTGTTGAGATCAGTCAACACAGTTCTGAACTGGGATTTCATCTAACTCTTGTGACTTTGACTCATGTGAGTGATTCAGCCATTCTAAACATCACTTGAGAAATCCTGTGTATAGACTATCGAGGAAAGTCCTTCTGTGGTACAAATGTGATGTGACAAAGCTACTTTTTTATCTTAGATTCTTACCTCTTAACATCTCTGGGAGAAGAACAAAAGATAACAACAGAAGCTGGTTAAGAGTCCTTAAAAATGCGTTCTTTCATGAGTAAGTGAAAAGCAATGGTCAAATGAATTCTGGAGGCAAACACTCTGAAACACTTGAAATCAGCATTTCTCTGCAACAGATTGAAGGAGTGCCTGGTGACAATCTTTTGCGAGTAAATATTAATTAGCACAAGGTGTCAGAAAACAGATTCCCTCTGCAGATACGGAAGGCTAAGGAGCGGGGCTCTGCACAAGACCTTACTCATAGAGGAAAATGTTACTGACAAATAGAGGGCAGAAATATTCACACATGAGCTGTATTTTCAGTAACTTAGTGGGATGAGAAGACTCAGTACAGTCAGTGGGAGATGTGGAGTGATGCTCCATGGCAGTGAAGAGAGTGCTTTCCTGGGAAGAGCTGCCAGTGTTCTTCACCTTGCAGATCCTCTGAAAAGCACTCAGGAAGATGTGCCTTTTATTCTTAGCCTTGGCCTATTGAGACTAGGCCTGGTTTCCACAGTTAGAAATAATGCATGAATCCTCAAATTAAAAACCAGTGACCATGGCCAGTCTTTTCAAATGTGAACTCAGTAAACTCAGGTGAACAGCTCTGCTCCTGGGGGTTGATGTAGCTGATGCTGCAGTGTGGGCAGCTCTAAAGCTCACTCCTGGTGGGTCTCATGCTGAGCTTCTAAAAATGGAGACGAGCAGAATGAACACCTGAAGTTGAAATATTGGATGTGAGTACCATTTTTATGGACAGTCACAAAAAGTGGATACATTTCCCCTGACTACACTTAAAGTTGCCTGGAACTGGGCCAGGTTTGGCCTGCAGATCATATTGCTTCATTACCCTGACTCTGAGCCTGAGCTAATAAGCTGTGCTGAGCAAGCTCATGTGTCTCTGCACCTGTCTCCAGAGCTCCATGAGATAATAGAAAAAGATATGTATCCTTTGGGAAAAGCTGAATACTTCTTTTGTGATAATTGCAAATGCTGTCTTTTAAACCTGCCCTATTTATTCTAAGGAGGTTTTCAAATTGATGAACTCAGGGAACTGAGCTTGTGTGAGAAGAATTTATCCTGAAAAATAAGTCCAGCTCATTTATTTATGTGGTAACGGTCCTTGCTTCATGGTCTACTTTATTTCTTTTAATCTTGTCATCCTCAAAAGTTTGTGTATGTTTGAATGCAAAGGTACTAAAGACCCCCAAACCATACTTTTATTTAAAGTAGTTTCCACGTGATGACATCACAGTCACTGGAAGGATAATAAAGGTGTTTTACCATAAATTTTTTCCTTTCCATTTAACACTCAGCTCACATGAGTCAGGACAGTTGCTCTTTCTACTGCTGGTCATTCAGATACCAATACTTTGAAGTTAACAGAAGTTTTAGTTCCTATGCACTTTTCAAGATTAAACATATTAAATATGGAGACAATTCAGTTGCAAACAAAACTTGTTCATATTTGAAATAAATTTGGCTAGCCTCATTTATGGTAATTAAATATTTTGTAAGCATAGGCTTTCAGTATGTGCCACTATTTCTAACAGTCAGGAGTTTAAATGGAAATAATTACCATCACATCACTGTTGCGAAGTCTTTTGTAGTGCACACTCAGGTATTTTGTAAAATGAATGTAATAAGCATGTATTTTCTTTTCTCTTTACTAAGGATCTTGCTTGATAAGCTCAAATAAAATGTAGAGTACATCTGAATCATACTTTGGTACTACTTCAAACCTGCTATTCATGAGTAAAGAAAAGTTGTCATGGAAACTTGAACTGGGAGATGCAAGACAATAATTTTATTCAAATCCTTTATTCAATGAATATGTTCTCTTGCTGTTAATTAAGTGAGAATTACTTACAGTTTCCTTGTATTTTTCTGTTATTTGAAATAAGTTGCTAAGCAATTTATATTAATGTAATTTCTGAGTAGTTCTTTGCACAAATTTAATATATGACATTGAAAAGGTTTATTAGTTTTGGTTGAAAAGAGTAGTCACATGATAGCATGTATTGCTTTTCCCTGTGCATCAGGTATGTTTCTCTTCCCTTAAAAAAGTATCTTTTTTTCTTAAGTTCATGTTTTTGTTCTGAATACTTCTGATTTTTTGTATATTCACTTAACAGACCATCTTCTAGGAGACATTCCTGTCTGTGCATCCATTTATTATAATATTTGTTGAATATAAGAAGACAAAAGAGATTGAATTTGTCACTGAAGCATACTGTAGTAGGCCTTCTTGGAAAACTTTTTCTCAGGCTGATTGATTAATTAGGAAGCAGTTCACCTGCACAATATATGACCTTAGTGCTTTGAAAAGGATCTATTCAGTGAAATACATTTCTGTCATGAGTAGAATATTGTACATTTGGGATGTACAAATAGGGGTTTTTTTTCCTAGTCTATTTAAAAATTGTAAGCAATTTTTACAGTATATTTTGTTGATACATTTTTTTCAGGTAGGTGTAAAAATTGTTCTGGTATATGAAGAAGTAGGTGTACAAATGGCTGTTTTTATAAAGATTGAAGCTGAAATACAGCCAGATATTTTTTGTAAATTGATGAAATGTGAACAATTCAGGCTGCTTGGTTTTGTGGCCTATTCGCATGATGACCATAGTAATTTGTTTAATATTATATTTAAAAATTTTAACATTTTTGTCCTAACAGTTAGTAAGTGTTAAACATACTGGACTGACAGCCATGGAAACTAAATTTCTCTGTGAATTCATGGTTTTAATCTAGGCTGCAGAGTTTCTCCAAGTGAATTTCTTCTAGCTGAACTGTTCTCATGGGCAGGTTACATGGACAAGTTACATTTAAGAGTGGCAAATGCCTGTTTCCGCCCCAAAGGTCTCTGCAGTCACTTCTGTGCTCTGTCTTTTTGTACAACTTTATGCTCATTTACCCTCCTATTCATACTGCTTTTTCTTCCCCCATATCTGCTGTTTTAATTTACATGAAATTTTGAAATATTTTTCCACCAGGGTTGTTCCCTGGATGTTGACACCGAGTGTACCAAGCCAGTGGTGCTGAGTATGGTGTAAATTAGTGCTGCACTGAAGAAGTGTGGCTGACAAGTAGTTGGGTGGCTCTGGCCACCTGTAGCCTGGCTTGCCTTTCAAACTCCTGGGAGATGGGTTAGTTTTAGTAGTTTCCACTCCTGAATAAAGTATTCTGGAAATAAGATTCAGGTCCAATAGAAAGATTTCGCTGGTCTAGTGTTCATGAGTTGAGGTGAGATTTTCCTAACAGAGCTGCAACTTTATATGCAAATTTACTACCAGCATATCAGTATACCAGCAAAAGTCTTGTGGTTTTTTTGTTGCTGTTGTTTTGGTTTGGTTTTGTTTCTTGATGAAGTATGTCTCTAACATTTTTTAACACTATGGCACTGACCAAAACTTCTACATGTGGTAGAAGTGCTACATGGTAGCATGTACAAGGTAGACATGTGGTTGTAGTGCTAACAGTGCCAGACTTGAAGAGTTGAACTTTAAGAGAGGGAAATGGAGAAGCTGATTGATAAACAAAAGTTAATGGTAGAGACTGTCTTTTCTCTCCCTGACGTGCCTTTCAGTGATACAGGCTTTATCTGCATAGGTGAGCAGCTGTTTGTTCACTTTTTTCCTACACCAAGATTGAGACAAATAATTGTGTCATTTCATTTAATATAAACATAAATAGAACTTGCCTTCTCATGTAAAAATCTTATCTATCCTTCATTTTGTGGCTGTGCTTTCTTACCACAGCAAGATCTGGCTTGACTTCAGAATCATACAAGTAATTGCTTATTGATTCTCTCTAATCTTTTGGCAGGTGATCTGTGAAACTACTAGTTCAATCCCTACATTATTGTAAGCTTTGTCAAAATCACTGTTTGTGCCTAGACAGACTTTGAAAAAATATTGTCTGAAAAAGATCTCATTCAGACAGCATTTCAGATCCTGAAAGCTCTCATAGCACAAACAAAATAAATCATCTTCCTTTGTCAGAAACTGATGTTTGAGAGACCTTGCTTCGAAGACAAGTAGTTTATGCTTAAGAAAAGGTAGTGTAAAGCAAGCTAAAGAAAATTACCTTCTCCAAGGACTTCACTTGTTTAGAAGACTAGTAACAACATGTTGAAACAGACTACATAAAAACTCTGTTTAGTAAGAAGAATTCAGTGCACTTGTAAGGAAGAAATGAAGAATAAGTTCTCCACTGTTTCTTAGTTACTTGTAGAACTTATTCGTGCAAGAAGTGAATAACTTTATAAAATATCTTGAAATAAATATTTCAAGTTTGTGTAGGAGTACTCAAGTAGGAGTACTCAGTATCATACCAGGTCTTCTTATAACAAAAAGAAATTCCCATAGTGAGCCATATGTACAGTTACCTGAGCAGACCAAAAGAAATGTTCCATGGTGTATTACACATTTCAAATTGCTAGCAAAAACCCCAGTGTTGAAGGCATACTGACATCCACTCTTTCCTAGCTTTCCCTTCCTGGAGATCACCAAACTTCTGGATGAGGACCAGTGAAGCCACTTGGGCCACTGCTGTTTCCAGGCCATCACAGCAGCAACATAACATTCAGTCCACATTCAACTCGCATTCCAGTTTGTGAACTGCAGTGATCACCCATTGAAGCAACTGCACTTGGTCTTAAAACCCCTACCCACACTGTTCAATTATTAGTGTTTGTTCAGAGTAAATTAGCATTTCGCAGTTACAAGAGTAAAAACACCATCATTAAACTAGTGTAAAGTTCAATGCTTGATCTAGTTTCTAACCCGAGGCTAACCATTGTTTAATGCATACTCTGAGGGGTTGGAGGCTTGAGGTAGAAGAGCCTTTTGAAATAACAGGACTGCCATGGCTTAAGTGTTTATGATATCAGATTTGGACATCTACATTTGTTCTGCTCATCAGACAACCTTTGAAGAGGTATTACATTTAACATTTGTTTAATAATCTTTCTAAAGGAGTGATAGCATAAATTTTATTTCAACCAGGCAGCACACAAAAACAAGGTTTTGGCCTGTTTGGAACCTGAGAGGCTGTAGAGACAAATATTAAGTACTAGCAGCATGATGAGTATGAAAGATGGGCTTCGTTAGGCAGAATTCATCTACCAGAGATTACTGCCCTCGCTTTGTGCACTTATGAGGCCACATCTGGAGTCCTGTATCCCATTTTGGGACCCCAGTACAGGAAAGATCTTGCAAAGCACAAGCGAGGTCAGCAGAATGTGCCTTGAGCACACAACACGTTCTATGACTGAGTTTGTTTGGCTCAATTTTCAAAAGAAAAAAGTCTTCAGCTGCAAAATGAGGGCTGTTTACAAGATGAAACTATAGTGGTCCCAGGGATGTGTGCTTGAAGGACAAAAGACAACAGTCCCAACAGTCCCAGCAAGAGAGACCCTAACTAGATAATAGGGCAAAAAACTGTTAACCATGGCAGTGATTAAACACCGGCACAGGTGCCCTATGGAGACGTGCAGTGTTTATCACTGGAGATTTGTCACCATAGGCCAGACTCTGAGCAACCTAATCCATCTTGGAGACTGCTTGGAGCCTAGGCCTGCTTTGGGTAAGAGCTTGGACCAGAAAACATCCAGGGACAACTTAAGCGATTCAACTTGAATAAACGGTAAATGTGAACAAGATGAGGAGACAGACATATCAAAAAAATTGCTCCCTAGGAAAAAGGATGCAATTTAGCTTTCTTTAGTGAGTGTGTTTAATTCATTAATTTTATGATGTTCCTGTCAGTTGAAGAATTTTATGGTATTTTTTTGTTACTATTTATGGAAGGCTCCATCCAATGTGCTTAACTATGTATGTGAAAAATCTAGCTGAAATCCATGGACTGTAGCAGCAGAAATATTTACAGTGTTGGGACCGTAGTCTGACCCATGTGATTTCTTTGCTGTGCATGACAATATGCCTAGGAAAAAACAGAGAACTAGAACTGGATGCCCTGTTATGCCAGACTAAACTTTGACAGCAGTTGATTTATTAAAGGGAATTTTTTTGAAGGAATTAACTCCAGGGCTAAATATCTCAGAAAATTTGCTCACTTTCTAGGGGTTTTGTGTTTTTGAAGTCTTTTTCTTGCATTTGTTAGTGGTAAAGATCAAGTGATTTAAGTGGTATCTTGGATAAAACTTAATTCCATCAATAATAGATGTCTTTGAAGGAAAGCTTCATTTTTGAGATTTTAAGTTTTCTTTTTTTTTTCTTTAAGTAGGTAGAATATATTGAAGTAAAGCTTTAAGTACATCAGCGTAACATTTTATGTCTTGTCATGTGTTTATTGCACTTCAGACCATCCATTGCAATTATCGCAACATCTGATTCTCGGAACATTAGTGATAAACAATTAAATGTCTTATTAGTTAGCTATCTCTAAAAACAGACTTCATTCTCTACCAGTCAACAACACCTGTGGTGGAACTCTAGTTTCATTTCCCCTTTCAAATGCACAAACCATGAAATTACTCAGAAGAGTAAGATACAGAAAATAATGTCTATAATGAAAAATGAAAACTGGAAAGTATAAGACAGTTGTGTTCCATGCACCATCTATAGTAATTATATCTTTGGCTCTCCCCTCCTGTAAGAAAGGAAGAAGCTCTTTTGCTGACACTAAACAGGTGTCCAACCCACCATGTGTGGAGATAAGAAGGATGGAGAGGAATCAAAGGATCACTTTGATAATGACAATTACATTTATTTTTAAACAAAGATGTTTAGTTTGAAACAGATCAGGTACGAGTAAATAATGAACTATGCAGAAAGCTAAAATAACTTTCAAGCTTTTTCTGTAAAGTTCTTTTAATGATGCTTGATTTATTTTTTCTTTGAATTTGGATCCTGAATTTATTTACAAAACAGTCCTGTGTGGAGGTGTGTTGAAGAGAGAAAGCCTTTGGTCTTCTGGATGGACTATAAAACACTCTCTCTTGTTAATTTCCTCCCTGCTTTTCTTTTGGAAAAAGCTTCCAGCTGTTCCCAAGTAATGATTAGGTGTTGGTTATAGTAAGAGAGATGGAAAAATCGGATAATTCGAGAAAAGTTATAACTGGGGACAAGTTATGGAATGCCACCCATCTCCTGAGGGGTGGGGAAAAAAAGAGAAAGAGAATGGGAGAAAAATAAAACACCTGCCTGAAATTGTTCAATGGGCAACTATGCTGTTTCTTTTTTCCCCCTGTTTCCAGATCTAGACCCTGCAATTACTTGAGAATTAAATAATTTAGCAATTATTTAAATAACAAATTATGTAAAGCTTAATTAACCATAATACACCCATCAGAAACATGAACAAATGTAGAACAGCAGGGAATAGAACTACCCACACAAATTCTCTTTCTTCCCGAAAGACCTAGCACAGATAATTACCTTCCTTTTGGTCCAAGTGACTAGAAAACATTTGGGGCTTTTAAGGATATTCCAGTGAGGAAAAGAAACCAAGCAGCCAGCTAAGTTAGTTTGTTCTGGTTTGTTTGATCACAGTAACACAGAAAATTTAGAATTTTTTTTGAGCAAAGGAGTAATCAAATAATATCCTCCTCACAGTCTTTTAGTTTAGGACCAAGCCTGGTTTTGTACCTCTTTCTATGCCCGAGAAAATCTGACTTTTTTTGTCTTGCTCTATCAGCATCTCACTCTTTTTCTAACTTAAGTGCCCAGCATTCATTCAAACTTCAAATAAAAAGATATCAAGTCCCTTTACCTGTAGGAACAGGATTCCTTTGTCTGTTTGGTGAGGGGAAATGGCTGAACCAGGTTCAACAAGATTTAACTCAGTGTTTTACAATACCCATTGCACTGGTCTAAAAAATCCCAGACAGGTTTTATTGAAAGATGAAGGTGTCCTGGAGCTTAGGCCATAGAAGAAAACATCTGCCATAATTCCCTTTCTTTCATTTTTCAGAGGTCCAAGTGGGGCAGCACCTTTGGCAGATGCATGAACACTATCCCACAAGAAATGAGCCATTTTCCAAACAGGCAGCTCTCACAGTGTTCAGGTCAGAGCTTAGGCTGTTAAATGTCATCTAGAATCCCACAGACAACTTACTAAGGTCAAACAGTGTCAATAACCACATACTCCCAGAAAGTGGTATGATTGAAAATCAAATCCATTGTCACTTTTTCAAGTTTGGAAGAGGGAACCTCATTAAGATCACACTGCAGTACAATAATGTGAGTAAGGTGTGAATAACAACAGAGAGGTCTAAACTCTAAATCTGTGTCTTAGGGCCAGGACCAGACTTAGATTGCAAGGAGCTGCCTTGCCTATTGAAGTAATATGATTATCTTAACCAACTGGAAATCTAGCAAAGGTATTGTTAACAAGATAAAGAATCATATAAATAATTTGTTAATGCATGGGAAGGAATTACTGTTAAGTGGGAGGGGAGTTCAATTGAATAGGTGACTTTTTTGTAGGGGGGGCTGGAGCAGCAGATGTAAGTCCCAGCGTTGAAGGCATACTGACATCCACTCTTTCCTAGCTTTCCCTTCCTGGAGATCACCAAACTTCTGGATGAGGACCAGTGAAGCCACTTGGGCCACTGCTGTTTCCAGGCCATCACAGCAGCAACATAACATTCAGTCCACATTCAACTCGCATTCCAGTTTGTGAACTGCAGTGATCACCCATTGAAGCAACTGCGCTTGATCTTAAAATCCCTACCCACAGCAGATGGAGGATGGCTGAGCAGAGAGAGAAGGATGAAGCAGGGTTGCAGTGGAATAATAGGTCCCCACAACACCAAGTTTAGCTGTCCAAAAGCCGTAAAAATTCTATCAAATATCTGGAAAGATGAAATGGAAGCCTGCCAAGGCATAACCTGTCTAGGGCCTGGAGAACTCAAATGATTTGTTTTTACAAACCTGCGTAGTCACTACACAGGTTTTTGTGAATTTCACCAAAACTGACTTTTTCATTACCTTCACCTGCGTGGAAACCTTCTATATAGTGAGAAATGGTTTTTAAGAATGCTGCACTGATGGAACCTGTATTAAAAATGTGCTTCAAATGCAATGGAAGGGAGAGCAAAAAGAGTGAAATAGAGATTGTAAAGAAAGCAGGTGGCATTTGATACGATCTAGTTCAAGCTTGTAGTTGCTTCACCTTTGTTCACAGTTTTTGTAGAAGCCTTCAGGATTAATACACACCCAACTACTGACATATTTTTATTGTCCTAATAATCTTCTTTCTGAGTGATGGTTGAGACCCTCAGAATACATAAACAAAAATGTTTATACAGTGTCCATGCCTGCTGTATATATATCTAATTACTATTTTTACCCAGCTTTGGTAAACGTGAGTAAAAGTTGGCTAAAACCAATGCTATTTTCTTGATGTTGTGTTTGGTTTTGTTGTTGTTGTTGCTTTGGATTTGTTTTGGTATGGTTGTTTTCTTTAGGATGCTTGCAGTTTCAAGGGTCAGATTTCAGTCTATATCTCAGTAATAATCTCACAGCAAATCCACACTGTAGGTTTGTGTTCAGTGTACTAGAAACAAAAGTCAGGACCATACATATTGGAAAGGTATGCTTTATTATGTGTACATTCCTTCCAGATATTTTAAGGGGTACCTGTATGTTTGCCTGCAGACCAGCCCCTGCAGTGTTCTAAGATAGGTCAAAGAATAGGAATATGGGTATCTGAGCTCTTACTCAGGCTCCCTTTTGGTTTTAGCTGGTCTAGTTGCGGCAGTCTCCACCAGAAATCTTGTGAGAGACTGTCCTGTACCCCAGCTGTTAGCACCCAAAATTCTAACCAGGTCAAATCAAAGTTCTGGCTGTGAACTGCCACTGCTGAAGGGGGACACACTGCCCTTCTTGCCACAAGTGCTTGGTAGGTGATAGCAGAGTCATCGCTCTTTAATCTGTGACATATGTCATCTAACGTTGACAATATCCATGAGTCAGAGTGTTCAGCACAGCGCAAGCACAACACAGTGTCCCATGGGTTCTTGACATGACCTGCCTTATGGCTTGCCAAGGCATGGTTTTATGCAGAGCAAGAGCTGAACTATGCATACAAGTCCTACACCTCTGTCTCTGTATTGCACATATTTATCGCTTTATTTCTGGAGTTAGATCTAAGGAAATGAATATGCTTAGCCCACCTCAGAGCACAGCAGGGCATTGCTTAAACTGGCTGGTTTCTTGCACATGAATTGTCAGGTAAACTTAATGTATGAATGCAAATGCCCCAGTGGAAGCAAAGAACTTGGGCAACCCAGGCTGGATAACTTACCTGGTGCAGCATTTTTTGGTGGTAGCACAGCTCTGTCTCTGTCTGCAGTGTGGTTTGTCGTCAGTGCCTTTGTCCATACAATCATTATTAGCATCATAAAAGCCACATGAGGCCCCAATCCCCAGCACTTTACCAATGCCACTCTACAGTCAAGAGCCCTATCCTGGAGAGCAGTCTGGGCCTGTGGGGTACAATACTTTCTTTGTCTAGATTCAATAGCACAGCAGAACCAAGAACATTCGCATGTGCCTGTGTGAGAGGAGAAGGCTTGGGCTGGTCACAGCCAGTCTGATGTGCTTTTTTAGTTCTCTTTTTTTGCCTGCTCTGTTTTAACTTGTTTTATAGGTGCAACTGAATTCTCGAGCAAGACTGGATTTTTATGCCTGAAATTGTTTGTTATATATTCATACTGGAGTAATACATCTACATACTGCTGTTGTAAACAGCACTGTTTTGTGTCGTACAGAAATTTGTGAACTTGCCTTTTTGGCTCTTGTCTCTGCCATAATAAAATCCATCTGTACTTGGAGCAAAGAGATAAGGCTTGGCTGAATACAGGAATATTCCTCTTTGTAAATTCTTACTCTTTTTCCACGAATTAAGAGTTATTCTTCACCCTTGTCTGTTATCTTGTCTCCATGGTCTGGATAACTTGTTGGAATATAAGAATTCGGTCAAAATTAATTTTGTACCTCCGCTTTGCTCAGTTTAAGACTGTTTCTGTGACAGCAGGAAATAAATTTTTTGAAGAAAAGTATTTGGCTCTGGAGGCTTTCTTGCAGACCTGATATTGTTCTCTTCCATAAAGTGAAAACAAATACAGTAATTATTTTGTCGAACCTCTCTGTCCTGCAATTCTGTTGATGTGTGTATAGTTACTATCTGATTGGATTTGCACTTGTCCTCCAGATAATTGGGTTCAGACAGACCAAACAATGCATTGTTATGTCCACAAATAAAGTGTTAAGTTTTTCTTTCTACCAGACTTATTTCATGTCAGGATGTATATCAATGAACAGCTAGTAATATATACATGTATAAAGAATTGCAGAAATGAAATTCCTTCCCAGATTTAGGAGGGGATGAAGTCTCCCATGGTCTCTGAGAAGCCATGTTGAATAGCAGCTAACACTGCAGCATCCATGGTACACCTAATTTCTTTGTCTCTGCACTTGACCTGCCCTAGATGAGACAATGTTGATCACAGAGGAGAAAATGGGCCCACAGTCTGTTTCTTAAGTACAGCTCTGCAGTGAATAAGATAGGATTTTCAGTCCATGGCTTATGCTGGTGTTTGAGTTGCTGAAGTACTGACAGCACTATCTATAATTCAGTGATAAAAACTGTAACACTATACACATGAATGGCTGCTGTTCAAATACCAGAACGTCCTCAGGCCAGACCACTGATATCAACAAATATTTTTATCCCCATCTGACAGATTCTGAAATCGAAGAAGGGAGTGACTATCTCACCTCAAATCACACCACAAGTTAGAAAGCACCCGTGACTGTTTAATGTATGTTATATAATACTCTGTATAATTTAGCACATGTATTTAATATATAGTAAAAACTCACTGATAGGTTCTAACTTGCTGTGTGATTCACAGCTGTGTGAATTCCTCCCTCAGTTTCTGAATATCTAAATAATAAACCCATCAGTGTTTGTATTTTAATATTTGCCCTTCTGTTATTTTTTCTGTTCTGCCCTCTGGCTGTTCTTTCCATGCACCTGGTAGCTCCCATGTTTTAAGAGGTGCCTTCTTTAGCTTTATCTACTGATCTGCTGTGGGCACTTAGAAAACAAAAATTTGCTAGGAGCATTTCTGAAAATCTTCTGTAAGTTGTACTTGAAATTAAAGTACCTTTAGATTTGATCTATGCATTGAGTAAAACGTTTTAATCTGTAAATTAATCAAAAGCCTATGGTCCCTGACAATTCTGTGTGGATGATATTTTATTCTGGGATTTATAACCATATAACAAAGAAGCCACTAAAACCAAACAGCTAGCAAAATGATCTGGTACTCATTCTTTCTGAAAGAATTACACCACAAATGTAAACAGATCAGAGGATATTTAATTATTTAGGCTTAGATTTCAGGTGAGACATATCCAAAGTAAAATGTGAATACAAGAATAAATGGTTTGCCTCTATGAAAACAAAGGCTGTGGATTCAGGCATAACACATTTATTTACCATGCAGAGAGAATATTTGCTTCTAACTCATTTATAGAATTCTTCCCTTCAGCGATATGGAAGTAATTTTGTGGTCAGTGGGATCTGCTGGATGTCCTTTCCTAGTTTAAGTGTTAGATATTGTACGTGAGGCATGCAGTCCTGTGTGTAATGTACTCCATCTGTTACAAGACTGAAAGGCACATTTGGTGCACGCGCCTGCCAAATGAACTGCTGTGAGCTGCCAAAAGTGTAAAGATGTTAAAAGGGAGAGAAGGTTGAATTTCCTGATTGTCTAATGCCTGCAAATGTAGCAACTGGAAAATAATTTCTAGCGTGGCATACAGTGGAAGAATACAAAATTTTTTGTATTCCACTGTCTTTGGTGTTTCCAGTCATTTCCCCACCTTCCACCCTTGTCCACAGTTGTCCCTCTCAGCAGTGAGCGGAGGTTTACTGCCACCGGGCATTACTCAGTCTCTCCCTGAGGTGCACAATCAGGCATCCTGTTTTTCCCTTGGAATCTCCTTGCCTTCTGTTTCAAAAATATCACTTCTCTACTAGAAGTCATGGCTACCCAGCAGAGCTGGGATTTTTTAAGCCTAGGAACCAGACCAATAAGAAGATTCTGGGTGCATGATGCATCCAGTTAAAGCAGGGGAGACTTGAAATAGCTTCAAGCTTTCTACCCTGTTAAGGTAGGAAGTGTGCCCACAGTCACAGAAGAATGCATCTCTCTGCTTTTCCTCCATTTCCTTTTGCTCTGTGCAAGGGTGTCTTGAGGTAGACAGGAGGACGTGGCACTTGGACAACTGCAGGCTGCTGGTGCATGGCCAAGGTGTGTTCCCCCTGCTCAGCTCGGAGCCCTGTTCTTGCTGCTCCTCAGCTTTCCTCTGCAGAGGAGTTAGTCCTTGGCCAATGGAGGAATGAGGGGGAGGACAAAAGGATTTTGCAGCATGGCTTGGCCTCAGTTTCATCCTGAGGCCTGTAGGGCATAGAAAATGCTTCCCTTCTCGCCCTAGCAATACAGAGAGGGCAGTGGAAGTCTTTCAGCTTCTGAGTTGTGCAGTCTGGGTACTGTCTGCATCAGCACTGCACAGGACTGACATCATAACTCTCAAATTAAATAAAGATAGACTGACCTAGAGCCCCATGCCCCCATGGTCAGTGGAAAAGAGGTCTAAAACCTGAATGAAAACCTTCGGTACAGTTTGCAGGGACATGCACATGAGGGTGTGTACAGTACAAGGGACAGATCATTTGGAAATCCGAATATCTGATATTCAGAGCACCTTGCTATTTGATTCCCTGAGGATCATATTTGTGAGCAGAGGACATATGGTGATGGATAATAGATGCAAAAGGACAAAACACACTGATGTCAGCAAAACAGCAGCAAGGAGTGAGTAGGTGTACAATGAAATCTGCAACACCCAGATCATCTCTCTTTCCTGCTCACTCTGTGTCTTCCATGAATAAAAGATAAGCCTGTCAAGGCTACTGTCTAGACTGCATATTGGAGCAATTTCTGCAGAAACAATGGGACCACAAAACAGATTGCATTGAAACTTGAAGGTTTTAACAGGTTTTAAATTCTGGTTTCCCTTATGAGAATGTTTGCTTTTGGGACATTCTGCTTGAATGGGCAGTTCTTGGATGTGTTGAAAGGGTTGAGGTTTCCCTTTGCCTGTGCAAACAAAGCTGAAAGCTCTGATTTAGATGGAACTATTGTGTGTGTTAATTTAATTGAGCAAACACAATCAGCTATAATGAAAGCAAAGTATTTCTGTGCTGTACTGCGGGCGGGTGTTGCACTTCTCAGGGATGGATTATGATGTTGACAGGATCTGCCCTAGCACAGTTTGGTATTGTCTTTCTTTTTGCTGCTTCTCATGGGGATTCATGTTGGTAAAAAAAACCCAACCAACATTACAAAACCGAGAGAAAGTAATGATGCATAAAATATAATAACAGGGCAGAATTACATCTGACCCAGAAATCTTTCTAGACGGTCAGTGAGGTCACTTGTGAATAAGGGTGGCAAAGCACAGGGAATGATATAGCTTAATAGACCACAATTTTTTTGTAGGTAGTCCAGTACAAATTAAATGTTAGGTAACAATTCTGTCCCTGAGTACTCAGTTTGCTGCATGGCTGGTAACAGGTACTTTCACCTGGGTCCTGGCTCCTGGCTCCTTCTGGATGGAAGGCACACCATGGGAAAAGACTGCAGCATTACAACAGTTCCCTGCTGCTTGGAAAGCTGCACAGCAGCTGTTGAAACTTGGTATAATTTAAGGTCAGCAGTAATGCTGATCCACCTTGGGCAAAGAACTGGGATGGCTCCAGGATTGGCTGATCCCCCCTTTAGCTCAAGTCCCGTGAGAAACAGAGCACGAGTAAACCCAGGGATCCAGAGAAAACAGTAACCACTTGAGGGTATAGGTACTTCTTTTTGTTATATGGTAATGAAACCAATTTTGATGCCCTTGCCAAGATATGTGAGGCCATGGTGTTACTAGCTGCTCCTCTTATCATAGGTCTGTGCATGAGCGGGAGAAGCAGGACGACACATGCAGGTGTCTCACATAAGGACCCGACAGCACAAACGACAGATAAAGCAAAGCAGGAATTTTTGCAGTTGATAAAACACGGTGTCACTCACGTAGGTTCAGACTTTCAGTGGCTGAAAACACAGTTAGTTTCATAAAATCAAAGTAAGAAATTGTCTACATCCAAAGTTTTAATGAAACACGTGAATTGTAAACTCACAGGAACAGTGTGAGAATTTGTCTAAATTTCAGATTGCACAAGTATTTTTTCAGCTTAATCACAAGATATCATCTCACCGATTCCATAGTCTCAACTCTTAAAAGGTTTATTCAAGAATCCCAGAGGATTCAGCAGGAACTAGCCCTCTGGTTATTAGGCTCCTGGACCCAGATGCCAAGCTTTGTACACTGAAATAACTGCAATTGCCTCAGCAACCATGTGGTGTGGGAGAGATCTTTCAGGATATGCTGCCTGGGGACAAGAATTATTAATACTGCAGTAAGCAATGGTGCAATATTCTGCAGCACATCACAAATAAAAAAAACCTGGACTTTGAGATGGAGTGGATTTCACTGTGAACTGGAAGAAATTAGTTATGTTTGCCTACATAGTCAGTGACAGATGAGTTGAAGGTGGAAGAAAAGAGAAGACAACTGTACAAATGGCAAAGCTTCCTCGCTTGCAACTCCCTGAAAACTGAACCTGTATGCAGACTCCTTTGCAGCTGACTAGGACAAATAAACAGATCTCCCATTTTTCTCAGTGCAGTTTATGTGCTGACATGTGGAGGGGTGTATATTTCTTGAGTTCAGAAGGCACTGAGAGGAATGGAAAGAGAAAAACCGTGTGAAGCTAAGAATTAGGTGCCCTAGAAGCACTTCTAGAAATTCTGAGATGAGTAAACAAGCCATGATCATGGGCATTGCAAGAGAGAAGGGTGAAGGGTGATTGAAGTACTGAGTAGCCCCAGAAGAGAAAAAGAGAGACAAGTGAAGGAAAGTTAGAGACAGAAGGTGCTTGCAAACACTTTGGTTAACACCTCTCCGTATAAGTCATCTCTGTGCAGAGATGATAGCAGACCTTAAGCCACTGGAAGCCACGGGCTGGGGGAGAGGGAGGCTCACCCCGTCGGCACTGGCTCTTCAGTGTAGTTGGCTTCCTGCAGCCCAGCCCCTTTCCCCCAGGACGATGAGCTCATAGCAGATACTCTTCCACTTGGCCCTGTGCCACCGACTGAAGTGGATTTGGAATGTGATCTGTATTAGCAACAAGCTCGTGCTATACTGAGGCAGTTCTTGGTATATTGCTTTTGCTGTAATGCTTCTCAAATAATTATGATTTAATTGTGATACAGTCATTCAGGCTAACCTATGGCTGCATTATCTCATGCTTTTCTGTGGGCAGATTTTACTCAGCCTGTTTGGCAACTGTCTCAGGAACAGGCCATGTTAGAATTCTTCTTCCATTTGTCTGTACACATTATGTTCCTGTCTGATAGTGTAACATTACACATGGCTCTCAAGAGGTCATGCCAGCCTTTTTGCTCTGTACTATCTGCAATTCTACCTGCTTCCATCTCAAGCAGCACTGAAGCAGACATACCTGCCTTGCACCTAATCACTTACTTCAATGTGCCCAAAACATGCAAACCTTTCCTTACCTAATGATAAATAACTTTTCTCTTTGCAAAAGGTGTTGTACCTACTGCATGCAGGCTAGAAGAACCACTGAGATGCAATGAAGAGAAAGAAAAATGCAAAATGCATTCCCTCATTGTGGCTTAGGAAAATTCTTTGCACCTTATAGAAAGCTGCAGGTGTGGTTGTCCTGGGGCCAGGGTGTGGGCTGCTCTGATTCTCCAGTGGCAGACACAAACATGGTCACACTCCTGTTTTCACACTCAGACTGCAGCAAGGATTGTGGCAGCACGTCATAAAAAAAGAGTAAAATTTAAGTGTAGCAATTTGCGATAAGCAGTAATCACTGCTGGCTACCTTTGTAAGAAGAAGAAAGACAGATTTATTCAAGCCTGTGGTTACAGTTGTATAGGTACTCAAATACATCTGCAGATGTTTGCTCCCCACTAGGAAAGCTGTTGTTAAGAGTGGGATTGTTGAAATTAGGCTGCAAGAGGCATTTTGTGTAGAGATTGCTGCTGCCAACTTAGTGGAGTACATGCTGAGTGGTTCTTAAAATGCCTTTCAATCGATATTACAATTGTAATGCAGGGACACATTTATAAGTGTATGTGAAATAAAATTCTGTAAAGTCAACAAGAACAAATGAATAATGCAGGTGCAGATTAGAGACTTTGTTGAAGCAATAACCCCTGACAATCTAGGTGGCATCAGAAAAGCCACAAATGGCAAGGTAGAAACCAATGATTTTATATTGGCTCCAGTGGTAAGTAATGGGAAAAAAACCTTCATGTCCTTCCCCCGCATTAATTTCCACCCTAGATTGAATTTTCTTCCCTGCTATTCTGACTATTTAAATTATTGTCCTTGAGCAAGGTCACCTTACACAGCTATGGATTTACTATGTGCAATAAGGTTCAAGGACAGCCAGTGTACATCATAGCAGCATCTCCTGCTTTAGTCCCAGCACAATTGTGGGCTGAAAATCAGAAAAAGGTAGATCAGGAGGAGATGCACTGTCATTTGTTATGACCCACAGCTTTTAGGAGACCTTGCCAAATAAAATTTCCGGGTACTGCATTAATTTTCTAGAACATTTTTTTTCAAATATGTTGTTCCCTTCATACCAAATTAAATGTTTTCAGAGGCAAAATGCTCTTTCCCCTGGGTCAGCTACCACATAGTTGGGAAAAAAAATAATGTACCATTCTTATTATTGATGAAAACTTATCAGAAACAGTTCTTAAGTTTTTTTTTCATTTGTCTCAAGGCCTCAGGAGATGGAGAGAAGTATATTGCCATAAGGGGAACTTTGTGAGGTTTTTTGTACTTTAACTAGAAAAGAGGCTTCTATCAGTCTCACTGAGTCAATTTTTTTTCTCTTTGACAGAGAGGACAAATTTTCAGAAATCAGCTAACATGTCAACACCTTGGCCTAAGTCACTGTAGTGGGCCCAGGGGTCTGCTTAGAGCTTTGGGAATATGCAGGATTCAAGCTCAGTGAATGCAATAAGCCTGAGTCTTTGATCTTGGATGTGGGCACCAGCTGCCAACTGGATTCCTTCCTGTGGGATTTTTTTTGGTGATTTTTGTAGGTTTTTGTTGTTGTTGTTGCTTTTGGTTTTTGCTTTGTTTGCTTAGGGTTTTTTGAAATTGTTAATTTTTTTTCTGTTTAGGATTCCCCAGCTCTCCCTTCATGTTCTTCCCATCATCCTGCTTTTACCATTTCTCAGACTTGCTATTGCAAGGGGAAGTTATAATGGCAGAAAGAGTAGAAGAGGATTATACACAGTTAAACTTGACTTTTAATTGCTAATCAGCATTAGATAAACCAGCAATATATTTGCAGACTGCAGTGGAACTGAATCTTATCCGTTGTATTTATTTGTCATGTACAAGTCCTCATAAGTCCCAAGCAGTACTGAAACTTAAGTATAGAAGACAGTAAATAAACCTAGAGCATGTCAGGAACATCCCTTAGGAATTTACAAGCAAGCTCAACCAACTCACATCAGACATATCCAGCTGGAAGAAAAAAGAGCATTGGAGGTAACAGGGAAAGTCTTAATAGTAGAAATGTTTTAATAACTGTTTGAGGAGCACAGCAAAAGGTTTTTGACTTATAAGAGCCAGATTTGAGGAGAAAATGTCTCACATATGACAGATAGGAGGGTGAAGGGATAGTTTGAAGTGAATGGAACAGGAAAAGAGAAATCTGAAGCTCCAGCTACTTTTTCATAGGAATGTTAATGGACAGAGTGAAGGAGAAGAGGAAAGGCTGGTATAGAAATGGGGTTGTATTAACTGCAGGAATCTATGCCAAGGGAGGCATCCAGATACTGTAGGTGACTTCTGGAAATGTGTGAAGATGTGGAAAAGGAGGAAGAGAAGCATGAATATAGAAGTGAGGATTGAGCAGCAAACCATGGAAGAGAAGAGATGGCAATAAGGTAGGAAACTGCCAAATGTTGAATAAGACAAATGGCCAGGAGGAGGCAAGAAAAGCTTGCTTGGAATAGAGAGGAAGAACAGGAGGGATGGTGGAAATAGTCCTGTGAGAAAGAGAATAAAGAACTAGAACAGGAATGAAGCAAGGAGGAAGAAAAAATAAAGAAGACAGGAGATAGTGCAAGCCATTAGGAGAAAGAAGGAAGAGGCAAAGTTATACAAGTATGGTGAAATGGTGGAGCAGTGATGCCAAAGAAGCACTGACTCATGGGGGGAAGAGTCAATAGCACTGCTGAAAACAGGAGGGGAAGTGTCTGCCAGAAGGAAGCCTGGGCATATATCTCATGAGTGAGCCACTGAGGTGCTGAGCATCAGGTTCATGAGCAAGATAGAGTAGAGGAACAGCTGGCTGCCCTATCTGTGGCTGTCCCTGCAAGGCTGGTGGGTGCCAGCCAGAAAGTGGCCTGTTAGCAAGCCTCTCATCAGTGCCTCTATGAGCAAGGACAGAATGTCTCAGAGTGTAAATACTTTCGAGGATGAAGGCTAAACTGACCGGATTTTGATGTTAGGAATGGGTGGTGTGTGGTCCAGGAGTTCAGCCTGATTGACCCTGAGGGGAAAATCAAGGAAGGAGAAAGGAGAATTGTCTCTTCAGCCATTTCCAAATCCCTAGTGTTGGAAGCTGCTGGTGTGTAGGGTAGACAGGTTGGTAGCAGAGCAATACTCTGCTATCCAAAACCTCTAGAAGGTATCAGTATCCAGCTATGCTCTCTTTTACTCCTTTGCCAAATCTCTCTCAAGTTGGAAATGAAGAGCCCAAAGTGGATATCACATTTTCTGGTGTCATAAGTGGCTTAGCTTTCAGTAGCAGTGTGATGTGAGCAACTGATTCAAAGATTTGACTGAAGCAGTGGTTATTTAGACATAGTCCCAAATTTAAATTAGCCTGCAAACTAGTTGCACTTATTTATCAGCACAAAACATCAATTCAGGGATTAATTTATCTTAATCAGATTATTTATGGAAACTTGATTAGAAAGGATGGCTGCAAAATGCAAATATTGGGTTTGAAATGTCATAACATGAACCTAATATACTTCTGAATTATTCAGTGAGACAAAGCAGTATTGGTCGATGATATTTAAATTATTAAAATCATAGTTTTCCATTTCACAAGCCAGACAATTTTTACAGGAACCTTCCCATTTAACATGATCAGACTGATTGCATTTGTTAAGAACTCCAGACAGTCCACTGCAGTACAGTGTGTGTTGGTAACAAACAAAAACAAAACAGAGGTGTTATTCCACAATTAATGCAAGATATTCTAGTTCCTTGGTTTTAAATTTTTTAAGAAAAGGAGTAAGACAGCACTTGTGCCATACTTTTTGTGTGATTTTTGGTTTTTCTTCAGTTAGTTAGTGGTTATTGCCTGAAGTGTATCACACAGTACCACAAAAGCACATGGTGCTTTAAACATGAGCGTGCCAGATCCCATGCTGAAGGATGTGTCATTTGACCAAAACAGATAGGCGTAATGTTTTGCATCTCAAAATCCACATTTCTGTCTGCCTACCTCTATTTAGTTACTTGATTTACCACACACATTTTTAATGCTTGTATGACTGTAGTATCTGGCCAACCTACAAATGGATGAAATTTTACATTTCTTTGTCATTTCAGACCCAAAATAGATCGGGTCCTGTGACTATAGTGATGATCAGTGTTGGACAACATGCCAGCTTGATTACAGCGTACATACATGGATATTTCATACTGCTTTTCACAGCAAATGCCAGTTCCAGCAGAAAATGTCCTGCCCTGCCTTCCAGGCACTCCTCCCAGGAGCTCTCAGCAGTCTAGATTTGCCATCAGGATGGGCTGCAAGGGGATGTCATCTGCTGGGAAAATTTCTCTGATACTGACCCTAATTCCCAAACTGCTGGGCAGTGCAAAGCACAAGCTGGTGTCACAATGTGCCCTGTCAGGCACCTTTGGGATGCTCCACTTGCCATGGCATCAGCCAGGGCTTCAGGCAGCTCCCGTGTCACTGACCACTGAAGGACACCACGTCCACCCCAGCACAGCCCAGGACCTCTCTGTGTTGGAGTTGTGGCTTCAAACACAAGTGGAGGTCACCAGTGACAGAAAGTGCCACAGGATTGGGCAGCTACTGGGTGACCTGAAGAAAGCTGAGCCTCAGCACCTTCCCAGGGAGAAGTGTTTTCATGCTGTAAGATTCACCCTTCGTGCTTTGTCAGCTGCCTGCTTGGAGACGCTACATGAGAGATCAGTTATGGCACTGGTCCTGAAAATGTTTGTGATCCAAAATTCCCACTCAGGTAATTTCTGAGAGGTTTTTTCTGGTCGGGTATGTGTTGGCCCAGGGCCTGAGATGCCAGAGATTGTCCTTTCAGCTTTAGGGCCAAGTTACATTTGAGAGAGGAAGGCTGAGCAACCGCTGTGGATTTCACACTTTTGAAGGGTGAGCAATGTCTGAGCAATAGCTCTCAGCCTCTAACATTAACAGTTGATAGCAATGAATTAATTTGAAAATCCTGATTTATTCCCATTCACTGTGCCTTTAACAAAATCAAACCCATTGTGCCAAGTAGGATGGTGCATAAATAAATAACTAACTCATAGCAGCTGTGAAGTCAGTGCTTGCCAGAACTGTATATAGCAGTTCCCAGAGACCACTGGGAAGTTGTAGAGGAAAAACAGTTTTAAAATAACATTTTTAAGTACAATTTTTAATCAAACTAATAATTTACAGTGTAACTGCATCTGCGGACTTGTTTAAGTAGAATAAATGTGGAATAAATGGAATATTGACATCAAGCAAATTATAATAGGATTGATGAGAAATATACTCTTTTCCACACTATCCATCTTCTGAACAATAAAGGTTTGGGGAAGTGATTCAGATATCACCCTGCATCTTGAAATTTAGTATAAGTTGATTTCCACCCATGCCTGATTTATAGCATGAAGGACTGTGAATCATGGGATCATGAGCCTTGCTAAAGCAAGAGGAAGTATTGACTCCTTGAGTATCGTGTGCTTAATCTTTTGAAGAAGTGAAAAGTGTGCAATGCTAAATGCATTAAATTCCCATTGCAATTACCAGTTTAGGGCCTTTTTTTTGTTAATGCTAATTGTTTAGCATTTTCCATTGCGACACTACTGACTGGACACCCAAGAACTTTGTGCTTGATATACCTGTTTATTCCTAAAATCTGGCCTCAGTTACGGAAAAAAAGAAGTTTTGAAAGTCTCTCCATTGTTAAACACATCTCATAATTGAACATGGAATTATAAAAGAGTCACAAATTTCCTTAAAATTATAGAGATAAATTGAAGAACTCTTGCCCTGTCCTCACAATGTATCCTTGTGCACATGGAACAAATTCCAGCTGGAACCCTTAGCTTTGGAAAGGTTTCCTAATAGGTCTCATTGCACGATGGTACGGGTTTTACTTTCGAGGACTTGAAGTGCTATGAGATGTACTGCCTTGTTCTCTGCCTACAAGGATGCTTTGCACCCAAATGCTCGGTTTGAATCATCCTCAGAAAGGCTCTTGGAAATCTGTTTCACATTGCCACGTCAGGAGTATCATCCATATAAGCAATTTATACTTGTGTGTGTACTCCTGTCCACTAGGTTAAACTAGTTTAGTAGATTAACAGCCTTTTTTTTCTATTAATGTATAGGGTTTTTTGTTGCAAGAAAGAACAGCAATATTCTGTTCATGGAATCATAGAATATCTTGAGTTGGAAGGGACCCTCAAGGAACATTGAGTTCAGCTCCTGGCCCTGCACAGGGCAGCCCCCAAAATCCCACCAGGTGCCTGAGAGTCTTGTCAAATGCTTATTTGGTGGGTGAGAGGCTGGACAGGAGCTGGCCATGGGCACTCCCAGCCCAGAAAGCCAACTGTGTCGTGGGCTGCATCCAGAGCCCCATGGGCAGCAGGGGAGGGAGGCGATTCCACCCCTCTGCCCTGCTCTGGTGAGACCCCACCTGCAGTGCTGCCTCCAGCTCTGGGGACCCAGCACAGGAAGCACAGGGACCTGCTGGAGTGAATCCAGGGGAGACCACAAAGGTGATCAGAGGGATGGAGCACCTCTGCTATGAGGAAAAGATGAGAGAATCGGGATTGTTCAGCTGGGAGAAGAGAGGGCTTCGGGGTGATCAAATTGTGACCTTCCAGTAACTGAAGGGAACCCACAAGAAGGATGGGGAGAGATTATTCATATGGTCTGTAGTGACAGGACAGGGGGGAATGGCTTTAAACTGAAAGAATAGGTTTGGGTTACATATTATGAGGAAATGCTTTGCTATGAGGGTGGTGAAGAACTGGAACAAGTTTCCCAGAGAAGTTGTGGGTGCCCCATCCCTGGAGGTGTTCAAATCCAGGCTGAATATGGCTCTGAGCAACCTGGTCTAGTGGAAGGTGTCTCTGTGAATGGCAGGGGAGTCGGAATTGGATGATCTTTCAGCTCCCTCCCAACTGAAACCATTCTATAAATCTATGATCTGTCCATCCAGTTCCAGACCCTCACACCTGTTACGTGAGGCACCAAACCTATTTGCCATCTGCCAGTCTTCAGGGGGAGCAGGAGCCCGCTCCCTGGTGTGGGCAGTGACCAGCTTCCAGCCTTTGTGTTAAGCAGACTCTTGACTTACTGCTCAAAGTGGCACCTGCATCTCTGCTGCGATGGTGGGACGGGACTCCTGAGGCTGCAGGGTCTCTGAGAAGATCCCACCAATGCCTCCCTCACCCTCCCCAGTGCTGCACAGGCTGCTCATGTCCTCACATGGAAAATTGGTGAGAGACAATTTGATTTTAAACAACATCATGTGATTTATTTTATGTACTTGAACATGATTATAAAAAGAAGATAATTTGATTTTCCGAAAGTAACTGGTGAATCTGAGTTGTGGATTCGAACCTTGTGTGCCCCATTCTGGATAATTTTAAAGAGAGTTTTTTAGAGATTGAAGTCTTCTTAATGCATTTAAACTTGATGCACTAAAAATGTAGTCAAATTTGAAAATCTGTACCCTTTAATTAGTTGAGCAATATAAAAGAGGCTCATGAAATGGCAAAACATTGAAACAATCTGGGCCAATTTCCTTAAAGAGGAAAATAATTCTAAACTGTATGGCTAACTTCCAATAAATTTACAATCCAGAGGATGTAGCCATTAAAATGTATTGTGATATAGGATGGTTCTGAAACCAAGAAAGAAAATCCTTTTGCAAAGAGACAGGTCTTGTAGTATATGAAATGAGTGACTAACCAGGGGTCCCTGGTCAGGCTGGTATATAAAGATACTAGAGTTCTTGGTAAGGTCTAATAGCAGGTAAATGACCTCAGGTCTTCTGCTTTTCTTGATAGCATACAAATTAATTAAATACAAATAATATTTTGATTCATTGGATTAAATTACCCCATGAGTTATAATCATGCATTTCCTGATTATAATTGTACAGCTCCTCAGAGTAGCTGATGTGATGGAGAACAGAACTGACCTTTAGTTTCTGATTTAAAGTCTTGGTTTCAGTATGAGTGAAAGATCTGTGACTGAATTAATTATTATATTAATAATGAGATAAGCTATAGATTTGGGTTTTATTAGCACTATGGAATGCCAGTTATTCAGTACACTCTGTTATGTGTAGTAGTCATTCCTTAGTGACTAATTACAGGGATGATTCGTGTGATATTTGAAATGCTGATCTCACTGTTCATCGTTGCCATGAAATGGGGATAATTTCATGTACAGTGATGGATTGAATGCTGTCTGATGTAAACATGTAGTAATCTCATATTTTCTGATCCTCTTTATGTCTTTCAGATGTCTGTTTGTAAATTATTAGTGTCCTTGAATATTAGCGAATATTCCCCAACTCCCTTTTTAGATCACTAATTTATGTGTGTAATTTGTATGTGGAGCCGAGGGAAGGCAACATCTTTCCATAAAAAGCTGTAATGACTGGTGGAAATTTGAGAGACAGGCAGCAAGAATTCAGTTGGTGGATGGTTGTAATAGCCTGTGTACGCATTAGAAAACCAAGGTCTCATTTTTGGAGATCCAGATCTGTGGTTTCTTTCAGAATTTAATTTTGAAAGACAAAACTTCTGGCCAGCCCTCACAGTGCTAGTGCACTTTTTATCCTTTCTGCAGCCAACCAAAATATTTAGTGTATCATAAAAGAGTGTTGTAAACTACCAATTTTAGGAGCTGTGTGTCTTAATCTTGGCAAGTGACATCAAAATATGCCAGTAGACACCTACTGAGTGTGCTGCTGTTAGATACACACTCTGTTGCCAGCTTTCTCTTGGCTGGCCACGGTTTTGAAGGAGCTGTTGGGGTGTGTTCGGCGTGAGTTGTGGCTGCCTGCTAAACTCAGCACTTCAGGACTGAGGTGGGGAGCATCCGTGGGCCTCGATGGACTTTGCTGGTAGTGAACTCAGCAGAGGCTTTCCTGAATTACATCGACAGAGCTGCAGAACTGGACAAGAAGCACCCATTAGACTGTCTGCCTCAAACCTGGGGTGTCTCCAAGATTTACTCGGCAGTGTGGTTAGACAGAGGTCACAAGGCTTGAATGTTTTGACTGAAGTCCTGCTGATTATTTACTCCAGGAATCTAAGTCCTTTCGTGAGTCTGAGTCATAGGCTGGGATCTGTAACATGAAAGCTGAGAGCAGACTGCTGCATCTTTACGGGGACAAGGTTCTGGATTGGCAGTCATTGTCAGATTCATGGCTTGTCAGTCTCTCGTGGGAAGGGTCAAATATCAGCTTTGTGCTAACTCCCTATCCTGCGGAATAAAATGGTGCATAGGTCTGGAGCAGATCCTCCTCTCCCCTCCTCCCCGTCCATGAAGATGAATTTCACCCACAGGGATTGGGAGCTCACTGAGAAACAGCAGTGGCATTACTCATTTTCTAATGTGAGCTAAGACCAACATCTCTCCTGTGTTAAACAAGGAAAGAAGGCTATTTCTGGTGAATCAGAGAATGAATCAAATGCCATGAGTATAAACAAAGTAAATAATCATGTAAAAGGAGGCAAACATTTTTTACCTTTAAGACAACAAATACAGAGAAATTAGTGAGGGACTTGTCATCCACACTGTATTCTGCTGTTCTTTTTTTTTTTTTGTTAGTTTAAGCAGTGACATTTACTCACAAGTTTATACTAAATGGATACATGGTATTCATGAGTCAGTGATCTTAGTGTGGTATTAGGGATGAAAATCTAATTCTTATCAACACCAATCTTCAGGCAAGAAAACAGGCTAGCCAACCTAGATGGTTTCGCTTGTCTTTGAGCAAGTAATATGAAAAATGATAATGCAGAATGTAATTAAGCAAATATGAAAAAATATATACAAGAATAAACACACATCATAAAACACCTGCTATTTTTTAATTGCTGTGTAACACCAAACACCTAAGCAGAGGGCTGCAGATCAGACTACAGCATGAGTCTCATTTTATGAAAAACATGTGATAGAACGAAACAGGAGAAAGAGAGAAAGCTCTTGTACACAAATCTTGCACAGTCTGTATAAGACAGGATGCTGCAAGACCCTTAGGGCTGGTCAGAAAGACAAGGCTTCATTATTCACTATCTCACATGCCACTGGCATATGGCATGTCTGGAGTATTCTGCCTGTATTCATTCTTGTGAGCACAACCCAGCAGCTTCCCTACATCTTTATGGTGGTCTGCAAGGCCCGCTCCTTGAGTAGGTCATGGCCCCGAGCTAGTGTGCTTTGAGTAGAAAGAGCCAAAGTGGAAGAAACAGGTGAAACTTGCTGCACCTTGCTCTTCCTCGAATTGCAGTCGCGTGGAACCTGGATCCTATGGCTTTATCCATGTCATGCTTTGTGAGTGGTGTCAGAAAAAACTGTGAACACTAGCATTAGGATTTACTTCTCTTCCTATTCCACACCACTGCTGCATTGGCTGCCCACAGGTAGGCCATGGGGAGCCTGTCAGCTGTGAGGTGCATATTAAGATGTCCAGTAACCAACCAAGCTGTTGGGCATACCTGGGCATGTGATGTCTTTCATAAAGTGGCCTCTGGCTGTTCTTTCTCACTGTATGAATTGTGCATTTGGGCTTGAACCTTGCCTTGGGGCACCCTTTCCATACGGAAGGTACATAGAACTTTTGTTCCTGCAGATGGAAGGTAAGGGCTATTGCCACAGAGCACCAGAGGCCTGCCCTTTCCACAGCTGCATTTTATGTAAATGTATAAATAAATACATCCATGTATAAATATTTTTATTTAAGACTAACATCTTCTTCATGAAGAATACTTAAAATCCTGTACAGTTTTTTTCTGTCCTGTAGGTAATATAGTGGGAGAAATCAGAATCTAATATGAAAAGCCCACATAATTTTTTTGCTTAAGATGATCTACAGATCTTTTGTGGTATGCAAAGACACTATTTTTACTTTCTTTTTGTTTTTTTCATTTTTAGTTATAGTGTTCTTAACTGACTTTATCTTGGCCCAGGATCAGTGTTTTTAGGACATGCAGAATTACATATTTATGGAACTTTAGTACTAAAGATGTACAATTTGTTCTTTAAAATTTGGCTCCCCTTGTAGTCTTCACTTATAAAACCAGATAAATAAAAGAACACATGCCTGGCTAAAATGCACAATCCTTGCTGTTCTGACTAATTGCTTCCTCACTGCAGTCCTCCTTCAACACTTTCCCCTCTGGTTTTGTTTCAAGACTGTGAAGACATTTTTGCCTGTCTTCATGTTTGGCAGGAGACTGAAGACAATTGCAAGATAAACTTGGTCCCCACTCTGGGGGCATATAAGACCAATAGCTACCCAGCCTCCTGCATGATGCCAAGACAAGAACTTGGCCAGAATGAATCTTGTTCCTGTTAAGCCCAATCTTTTATATGGAAGATTTTTGATAAGTCTGTAGGAAAAAAAAAGAAAAAGTGTTTTGCATTTTAAATAGCATGCTCAAAGTACCCCAGCCAAGAATCCAGGGAGTAATTTGTTTAAGGCCAAATGGTAGTCTTATGCAGGTAGGCTAGCATGCTTACCAGAGGAGCAAAATGCTGAAGCAGCAGTTACAGGCACTGCCAGCAGTGGGGTATGCCAGCACTGGCACTATTTTTGGAGGCAGATGTACGGCAACTATCAAACTCTTCCAGGAGATGTGAATCAGTCTTGTTAACTATCAGAGAACATGGTCAATTGCTTTCTTATAGTCTAGATTTATTAACTTCTACTCTGAAGCTTACAAACCTGGACAAGTAACTTTTCAGGTTGCTTATATGTTTCCTATGCAGTAATTAAAACACATTCTACTTGCATTTGAATATGCTCATTCTAAAGTACTGCCTTCAAAAGGTAATGCTCTGGCCATGCCCAAAGACTTTTGTCCGGATGACAGCTTCAGAAATGCACACAGGCTACCCAATTTTATCTGAAAGGTGATTTTTAAAACATAGACATCCAGGGAATTTAGCAAGAAAAGGCTGAACTTTAGCCTGTGTTTGTTTACATAAGGAGTGCTTTTCTGGAATGTAGAGACCTAGAGGTTGTATATCAGCACTAGAGCTATAAAGACAAAGATTTGCAGGTTACACATATAGCAAAGCCACTGTGGCCTCCCACTCACCTGCCCCCGGGGGAAACAAGCTGTTATTCAGAAAAAATGTTGTTTTTCCAGTAAGGTCTTTTGTCAGTACAGCTACACTGGGTAGGGCTTCGTATTCTTCTTACCTTCACAGTCTACCCAAACAAATCCCTTGTAGTGCAAACCTAGGTGAGTATTGGATTTTTACTTGTAACATCTGCACTTGGAGGTCCTTTTCTTGTGTCAGGCTTGACTGTGTTAAGGAAACCTTGCTGTCCGAGCACCCAGGGGCCGCTCTGGCAGCCGCACTGGCACCACCCGAGTGGGACAGAAGCCCCTCCACAGTGGTGGCCCCAGGGAGCTGGTGGGTCCCCTGCTGGGCTCCCTGCACACCCCACACTCACAGTCAGACCAGTTTTCTTACTGGTTTTCAGCAAGGAAATGTTTCCCACGGGTTTCCCACAGCAGAGTCTCAGAGTTCTGTGTTCTTAAAATAATCACTGTGCAACAACAGAATAACAGCTCAAGCTGGTGCCTCTGAGGAGGGACCCTGAACAAAAGCACCCTTGGGTTTTATACCCCACAGTCTGCACGGGGACATCTGGGGTCTTTCTGCTGAGTCCTTGGCTCCTGCAGTGTCCCTCACCTGGCTGTGCAGAAGTCCCCGTGCCTCTGTTATGCAAAAGGTCATCAGTTCATGGACTCTTGCCTTGGGCTCCACCACCCAGACCTCAGTCTGCACAGCGAGCTACCAGCACTTAATATACGCCTCGGCATCTGACCCATCCTTGGGTATGACCTTTCGGCTCAGATTGCCTGCTGAAGTGTTTCATTCAAACTGATTCCTGCTCTTAGCCTCTTCATCTCTAGTCAATTACAAATTTTCTGGAAAACTCCTGCCACAGATAATATCATATTGTGAAGAGTCACTGCCTAAAATATTTTATTAATATAGTATGACTCATAATTTGTTTGATATTGCACTGGTTGCTATACAATTGCCTGCTAGGATGAACTCTTAGCTGTTTCTAATTGTCTGTCTCATTACTTGCTAGCCATGGCACTTATGTGAACTTTGCCTGTGTGCTGAAGCTGGCGCCATGGCATGGAAATCCAGGGTGGGAGATGAAATACAACCCTTTGCTAAACTTCTGAAGAATGGTAGGAGTGAGAGGTTTCTGCAGAGCATATCCTGCACAAGGCTCTTTTTAAGGCAGTGAACCGTCCCAAATTGTCTGAAGCTGAAGTTGCCCATGCAGCCTGTCAGGAGACCCCTTGACACAACTTTGGTGAACATTGACAACTTCTGAAAGCAGTTTGTGAGTCCAGGAATTGTTTCAAATGCACTGTGTGGCCTTTTTCAAGGTAAGAAGGAGGACAGAGGTAGACGAAGCACTCTGCAACCCATTTGTTCATCAGTACAGAGGTACTGAGTACTGGGTTTGTCTAGGGGAGACAGAAGAACAGGGCTTTCATTACCCTGAAGATTCTGATTGCTAGCAATGTTTCATCTCTCCTGAGGAAGGTATTTGTGTTCAGTCACTTGCAGGCTCACAGCACAGGCTCAGCATGGCTGTGCTGCCAGAATTGGGTAGAGCAGACCCTGGTTTAAATGGCACTTTGACCTCGCACTTTTCATTCAGTGAACGACATCTTGGGTACACCTGCTGGTAGCACGTGCCAGTCAACTTGCTGAGCAGCCATGTGGAGCCTGCTTTGGGTGGGGGTGGCAAAATCAGCTGCCTGCTCCTGGTTCTCCTGGCCCGAAGTACGAGCTCTGCAATGCTGTGCTGGTCCTCGAGGCAACAAAATTCGTTTTGCCCAATCTGCTGAAAACATGTGAACAGGCTCTGGTCAGCAGAGGAGCTGGGACTGGTGGGTAGTGTGGACCTGAGGAAGTTTATCTACAGTTTCACGTGCTGTGCTTCCTGGTTGGTAACATTTTGTTAAAGACAGGTGTTAAAATCAAAAATGACGAAGAAAAGTGAGTTTAAACATTGTTGGTGAATATTTGTGTAGAAAATGTTAACTTCATAAAAAAGACCGGTTTTGACAGGTCCCTCTGGAGATCTTCTAGTCCAGCCTCACACCCAAGATGGATCAAGTCACTCAGGGCCTGGTCTGGCTGAGGACAAGACATCTCCAAGGATGGATATTCAGTATCTTCTTGGGGCACCTGTGCTGATGTTTAACCTCTTAACAGCGAACATTTTCTCCTGGTATCCAGTTGGAGTTGCTTTTGCTGCAACCTGGGACAGCTGACTCTTCTCACTGTGCATCAGAGAAGGACCTGTCTTCATATTTTCTGTAATCCTTTCTATTTTAGTGATGAAAATTCTCTGTTCATGGCTTCTCTGGCTTAGTCGAGTTGTTCCCAGGATGCAGGTTATGAGTTAGGCATCTCCAACAGCACATTTGCCCACTGTGGCTGTAGTTTTTCTACAGCTTTTGCAACTGAATGGATGGCAAAATCAGAGCTCAATAAAACACAACTTTGCCTGTGCTGTCCCCAGCTCACACAGGCTGATCTTAATTCAGCTGTGACTCTGATGACAAGTAATGAATATTTCGATAGGGCAAATACACTCTCATTGCTCCAGTAGTGAGGTCACCTGTATGAAGTGACTGAATTATTATTTTAAGCTGATACTACACTGTAGAAGATGATCATGTGCCTTTTTGCTGTTTGCAGTTCCATTCTCCATGCTGGTGGAGCTCAGTAAAATCTGCATATCTGGGCAGGAATGGGGCAGGCCTAGGAAATGTCTGCTTTGTTCAGCATTTTCCTTGCAAAATCTAGGGGAAGCCAATGCAGTCTGTCTGCAAGGCTTTGTATTACATATTATCTTGTGTGGTTTCCGTATGGAAAATATATGGCTGGAAGGAATGCCTTGTGTTGAACCACTAGAATGTGAAGAATTTGGGAATCTGATTTTCTTACATAGCTCTGTATTCACTCTTCAAAAGAAAAGCCACAAAAAGGAAAGGCTCTTTTTCATATCCTGGGGTTATTTTCTCCTCTATTTGCTATTTACTGCATGAGATTGTGACAGCCTTATGCTATTCTAAAGGTTATTTTAGTCTGGCAGAAAGATGGAAGGAGGGGGAAAACAGGCAAGAGAGGAAGGGAATGAGTGGAATTTACTGCTAGATTCTAGTGGGAAGAAGCAAAGAGAGCAAAGCAAAGGATGGCATAGTTTCATCCTGTTTAATGGCATGTGTTTTGTTAGCAATGTAACCATCCCACGGAAACCTCCAGCAGTGAGAGGTAAATACTGATGCTGAGAAGAAATTTTGATGTACATGACTCACTTTGCTTTTTTGCATGTTTTTGCACATGGTAGTTCCCAATGATATTCCTGTCAGACTTCAGCGATCTTCATACCTGCTGCTTTTATTGGGGTTATGAGACTACATCTCAACACTACATCTCAACATTGCAGTCTTTTCTAATATTGCAGGAATGTCCAGTAAGTTTTCATGAGAAAGGAATTGCTGTAGAATCTGAATGTCAAAATGAAAACTTCCATGTAAGTAGATTCTACTTTGTAAATAAAATATTTTAAAAAATTGTAAAATCATGAAATGCAGTTAAAAAAAAAATACATTAATGGACATATATTTATATTTTAATATATATATATATACTGTAATAAAGTACATGGAGGTCACAAAGGATCCAAGGGGAAAACACTGAAATAATTAATCTCCCACTTAGATTATTTTTATGGTTCTGAAATTGAAATGAATATTTTGACTTGGTTTACACTCTGAATTCTTCTGCAAATCCTTAATTCTTTACCCCAGGAAACTAAAAATGTCTGACAAGAGCATGATTGACATTTACAAACAATAAATAATATCGTTTTCAAAATACAGCCTCCAAGGAAAGTACATACTTGAATTAGTAGGGTATTAGAATTCTTTCCCAGTGGTTCTGTGCTTTGGCAAGATATTTTCTTGGATGCTGGGAACCAGCGATTACAGATGGACTGACACAAGCAAAGAGGGAACATGTGAAGTGATTTTTTACACATTGCTGTAAGTCACTCTTCTGTTTCAAATTAGCAAGATCTAAAACATCATGGTAGCAGATGTTGGTCTCTGAGGGTAAACATTTCAGAGTGGAAATCTCTGTGTGTGTCTCCTGCTCTGTGCACATAATATTAGCAACACACAAACATATTTTGTCATTCTAAGAAAAGTTTTCACCTACACTGAGTTGCTGGCTTATTTAGACAAAAGTTAATAATATTAAAATTATTAATAATCTTCTTGTGCCTGACTGAAGTAAATACTAAGGCCTGTGAATAGGTATGATAGTCAAAAGCATCATTCCTTATCTTTTTTGTATTGCTACTTATATTAAATTCAAGAGAGGAACGTGACTTATCCTTTGGACAAAAGTTTCTCATTTTTGCTTGAAAACCTAGGTTTCACAAAATGTGGGCCATGATAACAGGATCAGGTGAAGTGAATGCTGGAAGATATACACATTAAAATAAGTAGGATTTACTCTTGATGTCTATTGCAGACAGGAGGTTTTCCCAAAGAGCTTTCAGAGGTTCAAAGGGTATTGATTGTTAGATTATTTGAGAGGATTATTTCTATTTCAACAACACACAATATACTGCTTTTATAAATGAGCGGTCTTTCTTAATTCATCTTTAGCATTGAAAATAATCCCTTTCTCCCACTGCCAAATTTAATATATTTTGTGCAGGATCAAATAAAAATACTTTGTGTTTCCAAAAAAAGCTTATATTTCCCTGAGGTAAGGTGAGTTTAGTGCCTGGTACTGGCATTTAATAGTGATTAAAATGGTAAGTGATTAAACTTATCACAAGATGAAGCTTCTCATTTGCCAATTAGAAATTAATCAGAAGTGTTAATCAGACCAATGAAACCCATGATCTTAATTTCCTCAATCTATTCTGGAAATTTAGAACAGATCTTGCATTTTCTGAAGGTAAAGAACAAACCTGGAAAACATGATACGGAAGCATACATGGATCCTTTTTTTCCCCCTCCAAATAAATATTTTAAATACAGCAGTTTTATTATTTACTTTGAACAACACCAGAATGCAGAATACTCAAGAAGGATGACTATCTCAATACTGAGGCTTAGGAGAGGTAACTTCAGACAGTGACCTGAAAAACTCATGTAGACTCACAAGCCTTTATTTCATTTGCTCTCATGGCAGCATTCATCTGTGAGAACTACCTAAGAGGAGCAAAGTATTTTTGAGGAGTCTCCATAGCTAGTGTTAGTTGCTGTTTTCAGCCCAGGTGTTTAGCTGGTGTGGAATCCTAGGGACTACTGGGAGCAAGAGAGCACGTTACACACTTTCTCTTTTTATAAATTTAGTTTTGTGTCTCTGGATACAGAAGAAACAAGAGAAAGTCACAAAACTTCTTCCATGAAGTAGCATTCATTCTCAGGGGTTTGTTTCTCTGAATAGCTGTTTGTACTTTTTTGACATCTTGCCTGCCTTTTCATCTCTTCTAGTACTAGAAGAACTGCAGTGGAAACTGAGTCCCTCCATCTCTTTCCCAGTCCTTTCCAGCTGCACATAAGTGTCTTTGAGTCATCCTAGTAGGAATCTGGCAGTGTCAGGCATCCTGATACCCTCTCCTGCACTCCTGTGATGGTCCCTCCAGAGACATGCCTACATTTGTCATGCTGGCAGGGGGCCCCTCTGCCATTCTCTGAGTTGCCTCTGTGAATGGCCCATCAAATTCTTCTAAGGAGTCATGTAAACCTACTTCTTTTGCTGTTCGTATGGAACTCCTACCCTGCATTTCCCTCCTTTTTGCATATCATTCTATGCTTTGGCCTGATTTCTTGTTTATTTCTGTCTATCATCCTTATGCCACCTTCCATTTTTGTTATTTCTTCTTCTCCACCCCTTTTTGGGAAGAGCTGCTTCATAGTTCTTTTTTTTCTATTTTCTCTTAGTGCAAACAATCCCTTCCTTGGGAATATTTTTGCTCTGGGAGCTTTCTCACTCCATTTCTTGTGTCCTCACATTGTTTCACGGGTAACCCACCTAGGACAGGGTATTCTGTGCAGCCATGAGGTACCTCTCAGTCTTGTGTTGCCTACCCATTTTCTGCTCCATCACAATGAGGAATCTCTATCAAACCCTGTTATTCTCTAGAGCCGCATTTAAGTTATTGAGTCTCATCATTTCTTGCCTTGGTTAGGCCAAACTCCTCACAACAGTGAAAGATTTGTGCCAGATACCCCTCTGCAGAGACATTCCTCTGCCTCTGCACCTTCTCATTTATGTCATGCCAAGCCTTAGGTCATTTCCAGCCATCTCTCTCTGTGTTTTATCACTGACAACTTTTTCCTTTATGCTGGCCTTAAAATAGAAAGAGCAATATCTCCCAGCATTTCACCCTGGTGTGGTCGGTTGACCCTGTCTGGGTGCCAGGCACCCACCAAAGGTATTCTGTCACTCCCCTCCACATCTGGACAGGGGAGAGAAAATACCATGAAAGACTTATGAGTTGAGATAACAACAAGGAGACATCACTCACTGATTACCATCGTGGGCAAAACAGACTCAACTTGGAAACTAGCTGAATTTATTACCAATGAAAATCAAAGCAGGATAATGAAAATTAAAAAAAATTAAAAACAGCTTCTCCCAACACATCCCTCCTTTCCAGACTCTACCTCATCCCCCAGGGGGCCAGGGAATGGGGGTTATGGGCAGTTCATCACACGTTGTTCCTGCTGCTGCTTGGGGAGAGGAGTCCATCCCCTGTTCCAGTATGGTTTCCTTCCCATAGGAGACAGTTCCCCATGAACTTCTCCAGCATGAGTCCTTCCCGTGAGCTACAGTTCTTCATGAACTACTCCAACATGGGTCCCTTTCCACGGGGTTCAGCCCTTCAGGAACAGGCTGCTCCAGCCTGGGTATCCCGCAGGGTCACAAATCCTACCGGGAAACCTGCTCCAGTGTGGGCTCCTCTCTCCATGTGGCCACAGGTCCTGTCAGGAGCCTGCTCCAGCATAGGCTTCCCACAGGGTCACAGCCTCCTCTCAGGCATCCCCCTGCTCCAGCGTGGGGCTCCTCCACGGGTGCAGGTGAATCTCTGCATCCCCATGGATCTCNGCATCCTAAATCTGTTATCACAGAGGCGTTACCACCACTGCTGACGAGTTTGGCCTTGGCCAGCGGCGGATCCGTCTTGGAGTCACCTGGCACTGGCAGCGTTGGCCTCGGGGGAAGCTTCTGGCAGCTTCTCACAGAAGCCACAATGTAATCCCACACTACCAGAACCTGGCCACACAAACCCAGTACAACTCATCGCTTTTCAAAAAATGGAGGGTGGATGTTGCTCTTCTCTCCTCCTGTATTACAGAAGTGGCTGAATTCCTGCTTTGAGTGTGAAATTTGTTCGTGTTAACTGTGGAAACTCAAGCTGTATAATTAATTAATTTTGCAATTATAACTGGAAAATTAAAAGCAAGTGTATGGGATTATATGCAAAAGTCAATTACAAGCGTCTGATTCAATGCTATATTGTAGGGGAACAAAAGGAGAGGGATGGATTCAAAAGGATCCACAGTTAGGATGTACGGATGAATACAATTCCACTGATAGGGAAATATTTCTCTACTCGGGACATTGCCATTAGAATTGGAAAGACTTTTTGATAAACAGCAGGTTTTGTCATCAACAATATCTGAGTATTGTCAAATGCAAACACCTGTAATCACTGAAGCATCAAGACTTAGAGTAGAATGATCTGGACAGTTTACGATTTTCAGGAAGTTCCAGTTTCTGTCATTTAAACACCAAAAAATGTTTAGAATTTTGGGAAGGCACATCCATGCTCAGCATCTGACAGCCAGTCATAGCTCTCAGTGACAGGACACTGCCTCATCCTCACTGAATCTGGATGACAGAGGTTGTGTACTAGGCCAGACACATATTGGTAATCTAGAAGTAATGTTTTCACCACAAGTTTCTATATTTATGTCTGGTTTGATGAAAGCCAAAGGCCCAGATTGTCACATAGTCCCTGTGATTTGAAAGCTGCTTCCAAATGATAATTCCAGGTGTCAGTTCTCATAATGCTGGTTCTGAATTTTAAACCAGATAGTCCAAAATGACCACGCTTAGAAGGCAAATGAAGTAGCTATTTTTTCCTGTTGGAGGAGAGAACTCAGCTGCATGATTTGTTTCAATTGATCGATTCTACAAGGGCTTAATAATAGCAGCACTGGAACAAGCTCCCCAGGGCAGTGGTCACAGCAACAAGCCTGCCTGAGCTTAAGAAGCATTTGGACAACACTTTCAGGCACACAGTGTGATTCTTGAGGTGTCCTGCACAGGGCCAGGAGTTGGACTCGATGATCCTGACGGGTCCCTTTGAACTCAGCTTATTCTATGATTCCATAATTCTGTGAACTGTTAAACTGCATTCTGACTACCAAGCAACAGAAATTTTTGCACTCCTTTTATTGAAAATCATGCAGTTTATTGCTTCAAGAATTCTCTCATTTCAGTTCTATTGCAGTGAGACATGTGGCCCTCTTTGTAGGAAGTGAAGAATTTGCAATTTTATGACTGAATGTGAAAATTGTTATCACTTTCTGTTTTGCCTTTCTTCTTCTTGTCTTGCTGAGCAGTCTGCTCCTGCTGTTGCAGGCAGGTCTCTTGTAGCAACCTTGCGTTTGACCTTACAGCACAGGTTACTCACGCCAACTAGGAATGCTCCTGTGGATGGCACTTTGTCTGGCTGTTTAAGCTGTAAATTAATTTTGCTTCTTAAGTCATCATTGAAGGATCTCACAAAGATTCCTGCAGTGATGACGGAGAGGGTGTGCATTCGCTAGTGAGTAAGCAGAATGACAAAGTCTCTGAGCCACTAGCGCTGCTCATAGGAAGGAGATGCAGAGTTGCAGGATGAGGTGTTGACCTTGGTGGCCAGCCATAATTTTCAGATCACCTTTCTGGCAAATCATGTGCTTGCTCCTTCCTTCCCTTTTCTAGCATTTCCATCCCCTTTGTCCAGGGAAGAAATTCAGGCATTTTCTGGGTTGCTACACAAGGACTTTCACATTTATTTTCTTCCCGTATGTGAGGTTTTTCCCTTGGAGTAAAATTTTGAGAGGAACTTAGAGGAGAGTAGGCTGCTGTGGAGCAATGGCATGAGCATTGATGAGAGGATTAGGTCTTTCAGTGAGGTCTCTGGTTTATTCATCCACTGAGTGATACAGAAGTTCTCTTGGATTCATGCATGCTACAGATGGAAAAGTCATATTCGGTCATCTGGTTCATCCATCTGAGAGCACACGGTTATTCAGCAGGACATTTGTTTCTAATATTTTGTCCAACCTATTTTTATAGGCTGGGTGATGAGTCATGGGGCTTACACCATCCCCAACGGACCAATATTCTACGTCTAATCAAATTTCAATGCTGGGAAGATTTTTTTTCTGCTATAGGTTTTCAATTTGTTAATTTTATTTTGTTACATTTGCTTATCTCCTCTAAACAGTTCCTCTCAGTTTTCATATTTGAGTTCTTCATCTGTATCTTTGCTCCTATCAGATCATGGTATTTTAAACAGGGCAAGTTGTTGAAGCCTATCTTTATTTTTGCCTGGCACGTTGCCTTATAAAACCCTCTGTTCCTTAATGTATCATTTAACCTTCAGACTTAAACATTTTGGAAAGTTCAGCCGTATCTGAGGACTGTATGAAGCAAAAATACCCATGCTCCCTTCTGTGATAATATAAGCAATACAGTCATTCAGTTAACGCTCTGCACGCCCATGTTTTGAAGCAGGGCTGGGAGATTTGGCAGGAAGGGTGGCTGCTTACAACCAAGATGTGTCTCCTGACATCACTAAAAAAATGTATTTTAGACAAATGATGAGTCCAAAAAAAGAAGTCATCTCTCAGGAGTGTAGTGGGAACTTGTCAGAGTCTGGCTGTTGGCTTTGGAGCACGGAAGACCCTTCGTGCAGCTGTGGCTGCTGTGGGATGGCTTGAGTGTGACTGTGCCAGCTCTCTGTCCCAGTGTGGTGCTGAGAACTCCCCAGCAGGCAGAGCCCCACCTTGCCTGAGGACATGGGGCACCCTGCCTGGTGCTGGCACAAAGCTGACACCGGGAAAGCAGGAGAGGAAAGGAAAAAGAATAATAGATCAGAAGAGGAAGAAAGGGAGAAAGATAGATCCAAGCTGGGAAGGAGAGATTAGAGCAGTCAAGGAAAACAGTACAGATTAGGCATGGGAAGGATGGTCCCCTCCAGAACTGAGCATATGATAACCAGTAGAAAGGCATATATTTGTGTATCCTATGGAGATGAGCACCTCTATTTTGCAGCCCTAGTTTTACAGACATAGTTTTTAGTTCCTGGCTCTTTTTTTTTGACCCCTAAGTAGCTCAATTCCCATCTTTCACCTCCTGTCCCACATTGACCTGAACACCTTTCTATCCAAAGGCAGCTCCCTGTTTTCCCCATCTCCTAGCTCCCTATCCAAACTCGTACATTTGTTACCTCTCCCCCAGCTTGCACTCCACTTCCTTTTAATGGCAACCAATTGCATATGTTAACAAATTTAGGGCTGTATTCCTTTGTTAGGTACTGTGAAGTACAGTGAAATATCCAGACTGACTGATTTGTACACAGTGATAGGAATCATGTCTACTGTCATTTCAGTAACTGAACACTGCATGAAGAATCCGTCGACAAAAAATACTGTCTAACCCTTCTCATTTCAATGGCTATTTCAATATTATATTTAATAGTAGTTCTGGGTTTGGATAAAAATCAAGATTCTATCAAAATCTGTAAACCAATAGTTCTCTAGAACTAGGTGAGATGAAGCAAAAATGAACATTGCTGTTATGCTTTAAAGGAAAATACAATTTGCTGTATTAGTGTCCTTTTTGCAAAGAGGGTAAGCTAGTTTTGCCTCCAGGGATTTTGCTTTTCTAAGAGGCTAAAAGGCTGCCAGATATTAAGGGTAAAGTTGTGAATTACAATATGGGAGTAACTTTCACTCCCTGAATATTACTAGGCCAGTCATAAAGAAACATGCATTTGCATTTATTAGTCTCTTTGCTGTCAGTATCAAAGCTGCTTTTTAAGATCGTGGCTTAAGAACTGAGATCACTGGAAATTCATCTACTGTGTCATAAAGAAACCTTTTATTACTGAACTAAGGATGTTTATGCTACTGCAGGAGGAATGGCACACAAGGAAATGTACTTGATGCTTTTGGAAATCTTAATGGTTTATCATCTACTTACTAATGTATGAAATTCTTCTACTGTTTGATTTCTTTCTAATATTTGTATTCTTTCATTCCTTTGCATACAGCCATTTCAAGGAAAACATATTGCTAACATCGCCACTGAAAGTAAAGATAAACCAGTTGCTACTGGTTACCCAGTTCCCAAATCCAAACCATTGTATCTCCTTGAGTTTGACTTACTGTGTTTTCTGAATATAAACTAGAATTTGTGACTTGTTAATGAATGAGACCTCTGCTTTGCGGAAAATATTGTATTTAACCAGCTGTGTTTCAGGTTTTAATGGGCCAGGATTTATTTTGACCTATCACTAACTAAGCTAGTTGTGTTTGTATCAAATACAAAGTGTACATGTCAAAAAAAAGCTTCACATACTGATCTGGTGTTAAAGAGTAACTTGAATCTTTTAAAATATCAGAGATCCTTCTGCTCAAGATCTACTCAGTAGCAAAAGAATATTAAGAAAATTTTTATTGACGAAGTGATAGGTTTCTTTTCAGAGTCTATTTGAAAAGAGCAAATCTTTGAATTGAACTCTCAAAACCATATTTGCCAAAAGTTCTACTATGCTGCTAGATATCTTTGTGAATTACTTATGCTATTGTGGTAGATTTATGTAGCTACCATTACATCAGTGTTGAAGAAGTAAATAAAATAAAAAATGGGATGAATTCACTGTTTGATATTTATAAGAACGAAATAAACTTGTTCTTGCTGAAATTATGATCAGATGAACTCCTTTCACCTCTATTTACCCTTGTAAGCAAGCATTGCAGTTAATTGTCTCTATCACATGTACCTCAACACATATTGTACCCATTCATTTGCCGAAGCAATTCAATTGTATGTATAAATAAAAGAGAGACTTCTACTTGTAGCCAGAATTTAGAGTGGCAGTTCTTTCTTCCTCATGCAGCCCAGCAATCTCTGTAGCATGGGAATGCCAGCTCTCCTTATTTTGAGTCCATACTGTGGGAAGGGTGCTGAAAGCTCTTTCCTGAGGAATGAACTGGACACAGTGCATGAGTGAATTACTCATTAATATGTGCACAAAGATGCCCTTGAAAGACGACAGCATCTTGAAGTAAACTGCCCTTGATGGTCTTTCTGTGCACTTCACCTTACACAGAGTAACGACATGAAAGCCACCTCCTAATGCCAATTAGACAGTCTGAGTCACTGCAACTGCACAGTCCTACCCACAGCTTTCTTGTCTTCCCCCCCTGTTCTTCCTGCTTCTAACCTGTTTGAAGTATATAACAAGTACCTCTGGACAAAGACTGTCTGCTCTGATTGTTTCATTAACTAGTGCAATATGTTCAGTCTTCATTGGAGAGGCTGGTGAGCACTTGGATGCTACTGGTAAACTAAAAAGAGAATATTAATTACAGAGAAGGGAATTTCCATGTAAGAAATCTGTCAAAAGAATATGCCACTGCCAACATGACTGCATTAAACTTCAAAATGTGTGGTCTGGGATAGGACCTGCTAAAGCAATTAACAGCTGCATTGGAAAGTATGATTTGGCTAAGGACTGGTCAGGGATTAATAGACACCTGCAAACTTCTCTGATGATTTGTATATGCCTTTGTATTTTGTATTTCCATGCCCCTAAAACATTAGGACCGTCCAGAATAAACTTATTTTATCACTACATCTTTCTTCTTGAACAGGAAGGAGAAGCTAGCAGGAAAAGCGCTTGTTTAATTTAAGAGTTAAGCAGGAATTGCATCATGCCTTTTCAGCTCTGGTGGTCTCTCATTCCTGTGGAAAGGCAACAGAGCCTTGAGCTGGATGCAGTGCAAATAACTAAGTGTCCAAGTCTGGATTTCCGGGGTGCACTTTAAGAGAGTATGACCTGGTTAGATATCACCTGTCAGAGGGGATAAGCAGGTCAGTCTAGAAGCCAAGACTGGAGAAAAGAAAGTAGAAGGCCCTGAAAGACCATTAAGAGACATTCACAGAAGAGGCAAGAGAGGTCAGGCAAGGAACCAGTCAGATTGAGGAAGCTTGAGAGCTGCTGGGACCCAAGATTTGGGACCAGAAAAGCTGCTTGATGGATATTCTTGGTGGGAAGAACAGATGAAACTGTAAGGCAGCTATTCAGTTCATTTGTTCATCAGAACAATTAATGAATCTTTAGTGATGATTCTTCAGTCTGAAAACCTTGCAAAGGTTAAGATGACTGTAGCGCAGCTAAAGAAAAATGTAGGTGGCCAAGTTCAAAACTGCACTTCTATAAGTGTTCCTCTGCTGGTCTCTCACTTTTTGGAGTTCTTCTCCTTGTAAGAGTTTGCCTCTTTTGAAGTACACAGGAGCCCCAGATTTGTCATGGCAGAGGAAGTTGATGCCCAGCTCAGACCTACTCACACGTGCTACTGGTTTGGATTTTCGAATCATGCAGTGTGCCTAAGCCTTCTGGTGCCAGAGATGCTTGAGAACACATTTCTGCACAGACCAGTGCCCAAAGATGTTAACACACAGGAGGGCTGCCCTGTTTCTAACCAGAGCTGCCCAGAAATTAAATCCTAACAGAGACAGACATGGACACTTCTTGACTGAGATACTGCATTCACTGATGAGAAAGAGTTTGGAAATGCCTACCTGAGGAGAGACTGCATTAGAACATTAATTTTGATCCTGATATCTCTAACAACAAAGGAAGAATGGATTGTGAAGGCATTTAGTGTCACGAGTATTGAGCCTCCGGACCTAGGAGAACTTCATCCTAGCAGACTCTTGGGCTGTTCTCTTAATAGTCCTGTATTATTGGCACAATAATCATTGTGCATGGACAATGCACTAGCATTGGACAATGCTAATCAACTTTTGATGATCTCAAAAAATGTGGCATTTAACAGATGGGTTAATTTGTAATCAAAATATGGATAAACCAAACCGCCTGGTAACTGACTAACAAGCAAAGAAGTAGTATTTTTTTAGTCTTTGTTACCTCAGGTTTCCTGCCATATTCTCCAGCTGCTACTTAAAAAATTTTGCTTGTGTTATTACGAAATTGCATATTTTAAAAAGTCATCATGCAAAAGCTGGCTGATTAAAAGCAAGTTACTCATCCAACTCATTACAGCTTTCATGAGTATCTATCTCATAGCAGCCGGAAGAGTTATTTTGCTATAGTGGCATTTCCATTAAATCTTCTATTTTAATTTCTGTTTATCAAGCCTCATTTCTCCAAGGATTAGTTGTCTTACAAATGTATCCAGTATTCTTTTGATTTTGCCAGTCAATTTCTTTGAGGGAGGAGGTGTAGTCTGAAAACTGTGCTAATGACCATCAACTTGTCCCTTTAAAACTCATATTTAATTTCTGAGTTTTCACTGCATAGATTTGCATTCTTACTGATCAAAAAACCCTCTCTTTTGTACCTGATTTGCCAGAGCAATTAATTCTCTCTAATACTTTATTATTTGATTTTTTTTTGTTTTGTTTTTTTTTTGCTATTTTTCTTTCATTCTTTAGCACCTATCTATGATTATGAAAACTTGTCATGGTTCTGGAAGAAAGGATATTGTAGTGTTGTTTTGTGAAGTAAATGTTCAAAGCTTCCATGCTCATTCTTTGGGATGAA
Source organism: Ptilonorhynchus violaceus (assembly GCA_013397565.1). NCBI lineage: Eukaryota > Metazoa > Chordata > Aves > Passeriformes > Ptilonorhynchidae > Ptilonorhynchus > Ptilonorhynchus violaceus. Next base: position 190,579 of record VZRJ01001661.1, read on the forward strand.
ATACAGCTCAGAGATCTCTGTGCCATCCCTGACGAGTGAATTGTGGAAGATTCAATCCAGTTTGGGGACTTCAGAAGGCCTTTGAAACCTTGGGTACAACAGACACTTCATTTTTCGAGAATTCACTATCAATGAAGTGCATAAACAGAAAATTTTCTTGCTACAGCTCCAGAATAATTTCTTAGTATCAGTAACATGTGTTATTTTTAGAAAATTAAACCCATATTGTCAGTATTGTGTTTTGAGCAAAAATGCAATAATCTTTACAGAAAAAGATGACACAGTGCTGTCAAAATGGTATTAAACTTTGAGATCTGTAGTGTGTTCATGATCAGTGTTATCAAGATTGGAGACAGTAAAAGTAATCACAATAAATTAAAATAATACCATTTGGTTTATTCTAAAAATCTTTGAGCAACACACAAGAGGCTTATCTGCCAACAAATCTAATCTTATTTTAGCATAGCACTGGGACAGTCTGTTTGAAGTGAGTGGGGGTTAGAACTTCAGTCACATTGTTCCACCTTCCTTTTTAACTTTTCCAAATAGGAATTTTTTCCTTGAACCTAAATCAATTTTAAGAATCTGTGAGGGACTATTTTGAGCTGGAAAATAGCACTGTGTACCTCTGATACAATCAGAGAACTGCAATTCAGAGGTAAAACAGCCATCTCCCAAGCAGCAGGCCTGGACAGAGCAAACATCCTGATAGCAACAGGAGAATTAATTAGTTTTCACTCCCAAATACTTTCCTTTAGAGATTATTAGGAAAAGCAGTTGTCATCTAATATCCATGTGGAAACTAGAAATCCATTGAAGGGCATCCATCTTTTCTCTTAAACCAACACAGGATACAAGTGCTCCAATTTTGAGTCTTGTAAGCAAGCTAAGAAGATGAGAACAGCAGTCTGCCACTACTGCAGAGCTGCTTACATTTTGAGTCCCTGGCAGCCGGAGTTCAAACAAGACAAAACCACAGGAACAGCTCTTTTAGATGATATTTGTATCTCTATAGGAAAAACAGAAAAAGAAACATGTTCATTCTCTGTATGTTGGGTCTCCCTTACAATGGCAAACCTGTTCCTCAGTCCTTTTCCAGTTCCAACAGACTGTGGGACACAGTGGAAGTGCTGGAATAGCAGAGGTCTTTGCACTCAAGGTGGAGGAAACAACAAACAGCCTTGCAAAACTGTGGTGTTTCCTTTCAGCTGTGAAAGCTGAGTCCCCAGCCACTCATTCATCTCTGTCACGGAGATCATGGTCACTGCAGGTATGCCAGGAGATCTTCTGTGCTACTGAGAGAGTTAAACAAACAATATGTAGCTCTAGCAAGGGTAAAACACATTCTTTCCATTCAACCCAGTCCAAACCGAGGCACTGGTGTCAGAAGGAGCCCTTGAACTTGTGGCACCAATAATTTCTCACATTATTAGTCATACATACCCTCTGGTCAGTTAACAAAACGAATACAGAACGAAAACAATGCCCCCCTTCTATTGACTCAGTGGCAGACTTGTTATCACAAGATGTATTTATCATCTCCAGGGCACTGGTTATGGCTTCTCATTGATCATGGCTGTGATCCCAGACCACGATGAATCGGAAGCATATTCCAATAAACATAATGCAACCATGCAAAATTGTTGGAAGAGATAAGGCAGTTGGCCATTATTTCCAGTAAAAATGTTATAGGCTTTGATAAAGATCCATCAAGTATGAAGTGCAACAGCCAGTTTTCTTTGCAGCAAAAATCACTATGATTATTTTACACTGACTGGTTATTTTATTTTCTGTTGGCTATTTTCTATTCACTTCCTTTTGAAAATAACAGTTGTGTATAGCAGCATTTCCAGCTGTTTCATGGGATTAGTAATCAGAAATAGACGTTGACAATCAATAAAATAGGGATAGGCTTAAAAGAGACAAAGGCAGAACCTCCATAGCAGCTGAGCATGTACTAGATTACCCATTTTTGAAGCAAAAATGGCTCAGCTTTTCTCATACAAATTAATGTAAAAGCATTTATTTACCTTTTTCTTAAAATAACCCTTCAGGTTGAAAACCAGAACACAGCCAAGCACAGACAATATGCTAAGCATGGAGTGAAATAGTGAAGCTAGTCCTTAATCATCCCAGGAAAAACAGGAGAGAGACTGAGATGGAAACTCTTATAGTCATTTACATTTTTAATACTTTAGAGATATCACTGTCAATCTGTTCTTAGATAATGCAAAAAATTAAATACATTGTTAGTCGTTCAAATAAATGATGTGATTCAGAGCAGGTATGCCACAGAATGCAACTGCTTCAGTTAGACTTGGTTAGATAGAAATTTAGAGAATATCCTAGTCTCTTCTGCAAAAACATCTGCAACTTCTTTCTGTTGTTTTCCTTTTTCTTTTGTTCTTGTTATTGTATTTTTTGTGTGCATGTGCGTGGAGTCAACCTATGTCTGTACAAAATTTAATAATTGCTGCCCATAAAGGGAACAAGGGATCCTATATTCAAAGTTGGGGCTCCTTTTCTTCACTGAAACAAAGTTACCAAGCATCAGACTAATTTAATCATACCTCAGTTTGCTCTTTCTTGCTGTTATACTCTAACATGCAACTCTTGAAAAATTTTTAGACAATGAGGTTCCAACGTGACGGAGAAGCGGATGCTTTTCTCTAGTTTGATGTTTCCAAATGGATCCCCAAACGCAGACAGCCTGCTGCTCGGAAGAAAATGATACCCAAAGTCCCAGAGCAGCAAAGTAAAAAAAATTCTTCTGTCTGAAGACTGTATCCTAAACCTCTCCCATTCACAGCTTCCTCATCATTTTTTTTTACGGTGGCACCGGGGCCATTTTGCCTGGAATGCAATTTTGCCAGTGACTTAGAACTAGTTCTGGATTTTTATCTAGCAGACTAATCCGCAGGGTGCCATGCTTATGGCTGTGCTGTGTTTATGTGGGAAGTGCTGTTTCAGAGCCAGCTACAGGCACATGCAGAAAAAGGGATAATTTGTATGGGGAAGCTGAATGTTCAGGGTCTTGCTGCATTTTCTGAAGTGCAGCAGTGCTGCTGCAGCGCCTGTGATGAGCTCCAGCCCCACCTCTGCAAGACAAAGCAACCAGACAGTGTTGGCTCTGTCCCGGACACAGCCCCACTCTGCTCCACAGCGAGCTGGCAAAATTCGGCTTCACCTTCCCTGCTGAGCAGCCTTATGATGGCTTTGTTTTAATGTAACACAGAATTTGTGTACCAGAGCACAGGAGACTTAGAAAGACCTCTCTGCTCTCTCTTCACTAAGCTGAGTTAGAATGAAATACTAATTATCTTCAGCTGTATTTAGGTGGCATCACTTCCACCTGCAGAAAACCTCGGGGTCTCTGAGCTACAGAAAAAGAGCAGCAAGAAGTACACCTAGTTATTAAGTAATAGGTCTCACACTACTTTGTAAGTAAAGTGAGAATGAAAAAGAAAACAAAAGAAAGTAAAATTGTTATTACAAAGCCCACTTTTTGAAATAAAGGTATTCCAGAAAGAGAAAGTTTCTTCTTGCTATCTCTTGTGATTTTAAACGTTAGTCTTACAATACATCAGGTTTTTCTCATGGACCCAATTGCTGAGGTCAATGTAACACTTTTTTCATAAGGCATTTTTTAAGAAAGTAGGTATAGAAGGTGCATGAATGAAGTGTATACATGAAGTTTTGGAATTGTCAGCTAATACCTTTACAGTCTGAAACAAAATCACTCTATGGAATAGAATTTTGTTTTCTAAGGGAATCCAAGTCTTCAGATTACAAGTCAAAATTGAGATAGAGCATTTATTTTTTATTGTTTCAAAATGAAGCATTGCTATCTCTGTTTGGGGAACCACTTAGAAAGTGCCAGCTAGAGAGAATAACGGAAAACACTTTTCCTTGGAGTACTTTTGACCAAAGTAAGCTCTAAAGACAGCTTATCTTCCTAGGCTTCCTGTGCAAATTTTATTCACACAGGAAGTGCAATCACATGGCAAATTACTTTAACCACTGAAAGACGTATATAGAGTAATTTTATTTCAGTTTATATTTCCTTATTCCTTCCATGAGATATTTAGTGAGTACTCCTGGGGCACAGTCATTCTGGGGGTATTCCCAGTTGATGTCAGTGTAACTACACCATAACTGCTGCTATTTTTCTGATTCAGGGCATTTCTTCCTCTAACAGCAAAAGCCACATAAATTTGTTTGTCATGGACTGTGAAACATTAGGATTTTGCCTTGTAATCAAAGCATCACAGTAACCGTGAGCTGAAGTCATATGCCCCTTTTTATTTAAAATAAAAATGTGGGCAAATTGCTGTAGTCATAAATAGAGGTTAAAAAGGAATTACAATATATCCTGCTGCAATGATATCAAAGACAGCAAAAACCCCCAGCTTCCAACGGACATGCTTTATTGAAATGTTTGTAAAGGGGTGGTCTCTAGGTTTGTGCTGTCTGCTGGTTTTCAGCAAGATGTCACTTGTTTTCCACTGTACAGCCTGCATAACATGAGTCACAGTGGAAAAGATTAAATTAGTTGATTTACTTCTGTATGCACTGCTTGTTGTGCCTTACTTTAAAACATTCATGCATCAATAAGCAACATGCTGCTATGACTTTCAAAGTGCAGTGTATGCACTTTGCATGTGTTCCAGTTCAGAGACATTTTCTTTTCACATTAGCAGGTAATTAAAAAATGAAAATAATATTCTATTCTCCTGTTGAACCAGATGTTGCTATAACTTCTTATGGCTTCATGAGCAAGCATTCAGGATTTCACTAAAAAGGCTCTAATTATTCCATCTGCACTTACACTTACATAACCTTCATTTGTAATTAAAATCTATTTCTGTCCTAATTGTGGACTTGATTTTCTTAACTGGTGATATCAATGCAAATGCCATTTTATGCACTCATAGCCACATGGTGGTAAAACTATGCATACATACATGACTAAGCACTCATAACCACAAATCAGAAGTTTGGCATGATGTTGTTTCTTCTTCTAACTTCAAGACAACTTTATGAAAATCTCTCTGTGAATCATTTTCCTGTATTCTTATAATATATCTGCAGTTTCTGGCTTCCAGCTTGCATCGAATGTGGCTTTGATGTAAATTCAGCAAAAAATAATTCTTGGTGAGAAGAAAAGTATACCTCATAATTAGAACCATATTTTCTGTGTCCCTTCAAAAACGTAGAGTATAATTTTGAAAACAACTTTTTGGAGTGTAGATTAATCAGTTAACCAGACTCATCCAAAAGTTTAATCATTTAAGTTCATCCACTCTTGACGTTCCATTTAGGATGGCTAACACCTGAACATGGAACATGTCACTTAGACAGTGCACTTCTGTTTCCTTGGTGACAGAGTTGACTAAAAAGGGCTTAATGTCATTAAGTACCTTGATGGACTGTCAAGTGTCTCATGAGAATTGTAATAATTCATGTGATGTAGAGCTGGAACAAGAGGTCTTCTGAAAGAACAGAAGACTGTCAAAGCTTCCTTCTGTCGTGCACAACTGCACAGCCATAGATGGTTCTTCAACTTGTCCTTTGGCTCACAACAAAGTGTGACACCCATTTGCTCTTTTTATATTTTTAACGATTATTTGTGCAGAGGCAGCACGTACAGGCACATTGTTTTCCAAAATTCTCTGGATTATTTTATGACAAGGACCAGGGTGATCTTTTAATATGTAAGTTTTTCAGCTATTGTTCACGGATTCAGATCTTAGAGAGCGTGATGTCCTCACTCTGCCTCCAGAAGAACTAGCTATATTGGTTACAATAGTGCCTGTCCTTCTGAAACGAGGGTGTGGCTGTGCTGTGCACCTGGGGACCACAGCATGTCGCTGCCTTGTCCTGTGTCCAGCCACCGTGTCTGAGTGGGCAGGGGATGGCCAGGTCATGCGTGGGAGCCCAGGTCAGGTTGCCTCTGCTCTGCTCTGTCGTGCCTTCAGACCAAACTGATAGGGTGCCCTTTATAAGAAAAGATTGACTGATGTAACCAGTGACTAATGCGACACAGTTTGGATTCCAAAGCAAGACGAGTTGGGCAGCAGCTGTAAAACAGTAAGTCATCCAAGCTTCTTGTGTCTTAAGACCAAAAAAACCCACCTTCCCACAAAGTTTTCGTCACTGAAGGAATCTTGAGATCATTGATGAAGAGCCTAATAGTTTCCCACTTGTTTCTAAACACCATCCAGCTGCTCAGGCTGCTGGAACACCCATGAGCCATGAGAAATAGCTCTGAAATGATACAGCCTGCAGCTCCTGCAAGGACTGACTGGATGTGCCAGGATTATCACTGCTGTATGTGGCTGGGTGGCACATAAAGGAGTAATCCTGAGAATTTTGTGACTCACAGGAGCTGTGGTGTGAGCATCTTTTTCGAGCTGTGTTGCTGAAACCTTTTGTTGTGTTGCAATGCTGCATGCTGGCCTGTGCTGCTTGTCCCCTGTTTACATCAGAGCATGACCCATGACTCAGCTCTGGAAAAGTCTGTTTTTAGAGAAAAACTGAGAGAGATTTAGCAGCAAATTCTTCACAAATGAAAAAGATTTTATTTCAAGTAGCCCGGTTCTGCACAGCCAAGGAAAAAGATCTAGAAGATATATGACGTGAACCACTGCCTTATTCAATCTTACAAAGGCTTCCAGGGAAACCTAAAATAAACAGCAGGTGTCTATTTCATAAATAAAACAAATATGTTAGAAAAACCCTCCAGCTACTCTAGCACAGTACCATATATGCAGCCACTAAGAAACATCTTCAAATACAAAAATGCAGTCATAGCTCTGACCCAAACACCGGAATAACGATGCAAATGAACAGTTTCCTTTAGTCATTGGAGTCCTCAAGAAACTGGATTCGTTTCTAGCTTCTTCTTTTACCTTTTTTTTTTGTTTGTTTTAGAGATCCGCATGTTTCAAAACTCTGTTACACTCTGTCTTTGCTTCCTAACAATTCTTTCTTGTTTTTCAAACTGAAGTTGTTTATCAAAATACTGCAATATTGGAGAATAATACTGTTGAGAGTTTATAACATTGCATTTGGAACATGTACTTTTGAGAAGACAGGAGAAAAAGAAAGAAACAGTACCAAAAATAGGTATTAATTTTCTGAGGCATCTTTGTCCTAAAGCTGTGTTTTTCCCATATCCAGAGATAAAGGAAACTGCCCAGAAGTCAGAAATACAATCTGAAATTTTTGGAAACACCAGGAAATTTTCAGCTTCTCCTTCAAAAGTTTGCCCTGCTTCTCCAGTAATTATAACATTTCAGAGAGGGGGGAAAACAAACAGAGTTAAAAATAGAGCAAAAATCTCAGTGGGGGAAAAACGGATAATTTTATCACTCTTTCTTCAACAGCTCTATAGTACTTTCATCAAGTTCTTTGTAATACCAGCCAACATTCTGACTTTATTTTTAGACTGGACTTACAAAAGCTACAGAGTCTAAGGCAAAAATGAATATGTAGTAAATGAGTTTCAGTTTCCCATTTCTTCAACATTGCTGCCAGTGGGTATCTCTGCACTTGGGTTCACATTTGTCTCTTCCATGAATCCTTCCTCACAGCCACAGTTATGGTGGCAGCAAGTGGTGCAGTGCTAGTGGTAGGATGTGAATTAGGTATTGTCTTGAGGTGCCCTCTAGTCCTATTTTTCTGGATTTGTCTGGTTTTTATGGTTCTGCAGCACTTTGCCTCGTAGGGTGGTGGCCAGGACTAATGAAACTTTTTCCTTGTCTTCTTTCAGGCAGACAGTAGTGAAGAATAGAGCCCCCCTGTCCTAGCCTCTGTTGCAGACGAATCAGAGCACCACCCCAGACAGCTTGTGCTAAGTCCCCTGCTACTGAATCAGTCTTGCTTCTGGCAAAATTGAAGGTTTGTTTGGCCACATCACAGGATACAGATGATGGCTTGTTGGACAGAGTCTTCTTGGCAAATTGTTTCACCCAAGTAGGTCAGCAAATCAAACTACTGCAGTGTGTCCAGAAAAGAAGCAAGCCTTGGCTGTCTCCTGATGCGGGAGCAGGCAGTCAGGAAGCCCCTAGCTGTCCACTAGCTCCTACTGCTTTGCTTATCTCAAGGGTATGCTTTAAACTTCAAACTATTTCTTGTCAAGCAGCACTGCTTGACAGAGGTTTTTATGTAACGTCTTACACGTTTTCTTTCTCAGTATAAATGCTAGGACTTAAGCCTTAATAACTATGTTTTCTTGGGACAGACATAGGCTGCCTCTGCTCAGAATCCCACCCGTTTACTTTTCCAAGGTCTCCTCCACTATGAACTTTCATAGTTGTGTCCTCTGTTTTCATCTCTGTCATTATCTTTTTCTTTTGAATTTAACTCTTATTAGAGGGTGCTAACAGCAGAATGTTGCAAGTAAGCTGCAGATTGCCACGGGAGAAAGAGAAGTCGAACGCGCGTTTTCAATATTTTGTCTGCCACCCTGGGCCATTAAGAATACAGCTTAGGATAACAACAAATTTAATTGATTATCACATGGCAGCTACTTTACCTTTTACCTTCCCCCTTTACCAAGGGGGAATAGCAACTATTCCATCCAGTCTGTGGCTGAGCTGAAGCTGTGTGTCCTTGTGAAGGGGACACACCTTCACACGACACCTTCGCCACACCACACCTGAGGGCTGGGGCTGTGGGTGAGCAGAATGCGGGATGCCTGCTGAAGCCACATTTCCAGCCCTCTGTGTTAGAGCACAGAGCTGCTCAGTGACTACATCGTGGCCAGTATTTTGGTCTACAGGGGGTCTACAGCCCCTCTGCTTGTGTTGCCCATGATATTCGAAACACTTCAAATGAATAATTGGAGATTTGTGGCTCCCCTCTTGGCTAACTTCTCCTGCATTCCATTGTGTGTGGATTGTGTTGGAAAGAGGTGTTCACACCAGCTGTCCAGTACAGGTGACTTCTGTTTTCCTTCTCCAGTATTAAAAAAGGTGTCAGGATGCTCAGGAAAATTTAGATGTTTTGTTCAGGATAGAAACTTCAGCTCATCATAAACCTCCTCATTGCAACCAGCTTCTCACTTGTTAAAATCTTCCACAGCTACTCTTCCAGGCCTACAGTATGACTGTAAATACCCTGCTGAAGAGATTAGCAGGAAACTTCTATCCAGGCATATTTCACTGGCAGGGAAGGCAGAAGTGTGCATGTCTGGCTCTGAGCTCATCTCCCATCACAGGCAATCACTGGTGAGTGTTCAGTCTTAACTGCCTCCTGCCTAAATAATGCATGGCCATATTTTTTCTGTTGTTTGTTTGTTTCCAGTCTATTCATGGCTGTAGAATGCTTAAGAATAAGACCACACATTTGATATCGTGGTATATGTGTTTTTCTCCTAGCTCTCTTGTATGTTTGAAGCAAACAGAGTCGTATTACTGCCCTCACCCCAGAGCACCTCAGGAGCATTATGAATATGAGTCAGGTTCCTTCGTGCTGCTATCTGACAGGATCAAGTTTTTGCAACAACTCAGCAGAAAAACACAAACTGTGCCTGTTCAGTTGGGCTGCTCAGTGTGTCGGGAAGGCAGAGCCAAGGCTTCACTCTGACCTTACACAACGGCTTCTGTGGGGAATACAAGTGATAAGCAGACTTTTATTTTCAGATTGTGCATTTATTTTCAGATCCATTAGACCAGGCTGCAGTGATTCAAGGGTTTAAATGTGATTCTTGTTTTCTGCTGGCAAGTAGCCCTGTTGTATCTAATTAGTTAATTATGTGCATGGTCTGACTGGTGCTTAGGTGTGTATTGTTGGTGGGACAATGACACAGCTAAGAAGCAATAAAATATTAATATAACTGGGAAGAACTGAAATGAGAGGGCTATGACATAACCTGACAGAGCAATGAATTGGTAAAATGACAGTTTTGCTGATGGCAACTAAATGAGCAGTATTGTGTTAATTCCTTCTCACTATGAGAGTTTTAATCAGATTTTAAGTGGATGACCATAAATAAGTTCATTCAACCTGCTCAAGCTTGAATGTCCAGCATTTCCAGACTTGAATCTTTTCAGCATGTGTTAAGCTCTTTTGTTTTAGCTCCATTTCAGTGTCTCTATTTTCAAGAGTTTATTCATCAGCCTTACTGTGGACTAAATCAATTCTGGTCTAAATTAAATGGTGTCCCTGATATTGTTTGAGACAAGCTGGCCTAGTGATTACTACAGCAAGAAAAGAAAGTAATTTTCTTCTGTGTGATAATTCACTGACATTATGTTCCACACCGTTAGGGAAAGATCAATGCTAAGAATGGCCAGTCAAAAAATCAACATTATTTCTTGGAAACTGACTTTCTACAGAAAGATTTTACTGTTGGCAAGATATTTCCTGCTGAAATGTTTCTGGTTTATAATTTAAATACAGAAAGCCAAAGAAACAAAGCCATTTTTCAACACACAAAACCTGAACAAAAATTTTCATTCTCCATGGTTTCATTGGAATTAAAAACTTCAAGAAATGATGACTAAATTAAAGCATTCATGCAAGATATTATTCCCTTGACATGCCCCCCTGCTCCTATCATTTGATGGATGCTTTGACTAGCCCTGCTTTTGAGGAGCTTTTGGAACAAAATGAAGGGGAAAAGAGTTTAAAAAGGAGGGAATATCAGTATTTCTTCCAGATATATAGTAGTTACATACAGTAATTTGTAAACCTTTTTTTTTAATGTCCATTGAATGTAAATATTTACCTTCTATTTTTTCCACCTGCAGAGACAAAGTTAATAAAGCCACAGGCAACAGAGACCAGGGACAAAGTTTTCCTAAAACGCATGATTGCTTTCAGTAGGACACTAAAGTCTGTCTGTGGGAGATGTACCTTTTCTCTACAACATGTAAAAATCTGAAGTTGTGAAAAAGTTGGGTTTTGGAGAACAAATAAAAGTCAAGAAGCTTTAATACTTACAGTTTTAAGTAATTTTGCTGGTGTGTATCTTTTAGAGATCACTGTCTGGGAAAATCTACCATGCATAGAGCTGTAAAATCTGCCAAGAGCTGATAACCTCTCCTTACCTGTTCTAAGAACGTCTCTAAATATTAATTTTATATTTAGATTGATAGTATTGTTTTCACCCTCAGGAGTGTGAATCCCAATCAATGACATACAGAGCTCTGTGCTTTCCAGCCTGCTGCAGGAGAGGGGAAATTTAGACTTTGTCAAGGTGTTGCCTCTGTCAGGCAGAAAAAGCAGAGCTGTGTGCCCTGTGCTGAGGGAGGGGGTGTACCAGCAAACTCCTGGTGAAGCAACAGAGGATGGACACCCTATGTTTCACTCACAGTGTTAGACAGCTCCTGAATGCAGAACATGGTTCAGACAGTTGATAAGTAAATACTCAGGGAAGGCTTGTTTGACAGAGTGAATAATGGAGTAGCAATTGTCTCAAAAATTTTCCCTGGTGCACACCTTGCTTTAATGTTATTTTCTGGATGTTCCTTGAAGAGTCAAGATAGTGCCAGATAAGACTTTTTTTTTTTTTCCTAAATTTTTTTTTCCCATAATGAGGCTGAAGGAAGTCTCAGCATCTGGGCAGTAACTAGCTAATTAACTCATATAGTAACAACTGCTCAAAGTATGCAAGTGAAGGTGCTTATTGTACGTAGCCTGGGTGGTCGTCTCACACTCACTGTGCCTGGCTTGTTCATAGCCACTACAGTACACTCGTCTTTAAAAACTGAGAAATTCACCATAGCAACAGAGAGTTCTCACCAGGTTTTGCTTCAATCACAGGGTCTTCTGCTCTCTGTGGCTGATGTTCCCCTTGGCTGCTGACCAGCAGGAGCAGGGGAGTAAATACAACCAAGCCCCGGATTCAGGTCAGCCAAGAGAAAGACAAGAATGAAAAGTGCGAAATCTGAAGGCACAGGAGTCACTGCTCTTCCCTGTTTAAAGAAAATTGATTTTCTTCATAAAGGTTATTCCAGCAGCAATACACCTGGCTTTGATCCACAAGCCCAGACTGTGGAGCTGTCAGAGAGCAGTGCTGGAGCTTGTGACCTGAAGTTTGCAGGATTAGCTGTTTGAAAATGGGACATTGTGTGAGAGTGCTTCAGATACAGGAATGGGGGAAGAAAATGGGTAGGGTGAAGTCAGAGGAATGAAAAACCTTGTTAGGTCTTGTCCCTGAGCTGCACTGCTGAAGCTGCTTCCTGCTTAAGCCTCACCAAAGACTCATCACAGTGCAGGTCTCTTAATATTTAGCTATCTTCCTGCATAAGTAATAGTGAGGCTGAGCTTTGAAAGATACACACTGTTTGGCTTAAAATTAGAAAGTGGTGATTAGAGGTTTGGGATTAGGTGCTTCATCCTTTTGTAAATTTCTCTCTGGTTGCTTACCCTGCGGCCAGGGGGTTGAGTGGGAAGGAAAGTACACACAAATTAGGTGTAAGACAATCACTGCAGTGAGCTGGGAGCCTACATCCTGTTTTTTAAAGTGTCTAGGCATTTGGGAACTCGCATCTAGACTCAACATTTCTGAAGATTTCGTACTCTGTCTGCCAGTAGTATGGTTTGTGAACCAACTTAGTTAGATTAAAGACGTGTTCCTTGACAGAGTATTTATATATCTTTTTTCTCTCACGGTCTTCTTTCCCTCATCTCCCCCTACCCCCCACCCCCCTCAAAAACAATGTAGTAGAGTTGACAAAATCAACCTTGGTTGTAAATCTCCAGTAGTGTGAATCATATATAAACCCAGGAAGCAAATTAAAATAGTCACTGTCAGACGTTTTGATATAGCTTTCCATGCTGAATGACTGGAGACAATTAAATCCAGTTGCTTCATTTTAATGGCTATCCTTTTTAAAACCCCACCTAAATCTGCAGTGGCAGTGCTTGGGGATTACTCTTTCATTATATTTGATTAGGCATGAGCTCAATGGCAGCAAAATATATTTTAAAGAAAATGCTAAACTCTGATTATGATTGGTTTGACTGACACTGATGAATAACATTCATACAGCATGGTTCTGCCTGGCCTGACATTAGCATAAGAACATTAGGTGAAGTCCTGTTAGAATGCAAACATATATTTAAAAGCTGCTAAATTGAACCTCTTATGTACATACAAATACATCCACTTTACATCATCCTCTGTAGCTACTGCCACATTTGCCATGGTAATTTGTTCGTTTATACCCGGTTTGTGCAGCTTCAAGCCATAATTTTTGCAAGGTATTGTAGCTATTACATAAAAATGACAGGAAGTGGGATCAGCTTGCCTGGAAGACACTGCTTGGTTTGGAACAGGCTGTGCTCTGTCTTCTCCTCTGAATAACTGGACATCAGCTCTCTTGTTAAGTCCTTTGTCAGGCTCTAGATGACTAACCCTCCCTCACAGCTAGGCACTGCATCAGAAGAACCCTCCACCCATTATTCCACATTGTTGCTGAATGGGTTCATGTCCAAAGACTGGAAATTGGGTGACCCTGGAGTCAAGTGAGGAAAGCTGGTAGTGATTCATGGAGCTGATAAAATTCAGACCTCAGTCTGGAGAGAAATTCAACTGGACTCAGATCCACAAGATGAATCAAAGACAGTGGTATTCAAAATGCTATTGCTTAACTGAATTTATTGTTTATGGGGACGCAGTGCACCTTAAGCTCTAGAGGCTGTGTAAGCAATGCAAACTCCCTCGCACGAGAAAAGCAAATTTCTAACTTCCATCTGTCTGCACTTTTCCAACTGGTATATCTAGACAATGGATGTAAACATGAGATTAATATTAACTATGTTCACCCATTTTGTTAATGACTTTGTCACCAACACAAAAGACCTCCCCCTTACTTCTCCATGGTTCCGTTATGATCTGCTCAAGAAAAAAATGGCTGGACATTTGCCAAGACTTTGTTTGAAATTACATTTTCAGTGTACCAGAATGTCTCACCCCAGTCTTGTAGATGAAGTTATTCCTCAGTCAGGATCCTCACGAATGTGCCTGGTTTTGTAGCTTTTTATCCTGCATCCGTGCAGCTCCAGATGCAGAGGGTTGTAGTAACCAAGCAGAGCATGAATCATGGTAGCCAGGCTCTGGTCCAAGAGGAAATGACACAGAGTTTTTGGCGTAAAGGTGAAGGGAGGCATTTCTTGCCACTGTTGCTATTGATGTGCTCCCGTGCAGTAGCTGGCCTGACACACACGTGCTCCCTATTGGCCCATCAATGAGGTAAGGAGCAAGTCCAGTTTCCTGGATAGAACCCTGACATTTCTTCTCTTCATGCCAGCACCAGTTCTGGCCTGTTTGAGTCCTGCTTCAGGTGGCTGCTTGGTGTACATGAGGTCAGTGTAGCACTGGGGTGTGATTCTGGCTGTGGAGAAGCTGTTCTTACTGCTGCTGCCCTAATCTAATGCTGAACTCCTGGGAGAGTCCACCATGTCATGGAGTGTCCAATGAATCACAGAATCACAGAATGGCTTGGGTGGAAGGGACCTGAAAGATCATCTTGTTCCAACCCCCCTGACATGGGCAGGGACACCTTCCACTAGACCAGGTTGCTCAGAGCCCCATCCAACCTGACTTTGAACACTTCCAGGGATGGGGCAGCCACAGCTGCTCCAGGCAACCTGTGCCAGTCTCACCACCCTCACAGTAAAGAACTTCCTCCTAGTATCTAATCTAAACGTGCTTTTTCAGTTTGAAGCCATTCCCCCTTGTCCTGTCACTCCATGCTCTTGTGACAAGTCCCTCTCCATCTTTCTTGTGGGCTGCCTTCAGGCACTGGAAGGCCACAATTAGGTCACCCCAAAGCCTTCTCTGTTCTAGGCTGAACAATCCCAATTCTCTCAGCCTTTCCCCATAGCAGAGGTGCTCCATCCCTCTGATCACCTTGGTGGCCTCCTCTGGACTTGCTCCAACAGGTCCCTGTCCTTCCTGTGCTGGGGATGTTTTGTTGTAACTTATGGTGGCAAAGTCCTTCAATCTGAGTAAAGTGTATCACAAATAATGTACCTTTTTTTCAGTGCACTCAAGTTCTCATTTTTTTTCTTTTATTCTACTGAAAATGTGAAATTATTAAATTTGTACAGAGCTCCCACATAGAGACTGTTGGATATGGAGAATTTTGAGAATTAAACAGTTGGGAAAAAAAGAAGAAATTATGTGCTGTAATTTTACCCAGTTACAGCAGTTAAAAGAGCACTTTTGTGATTTTATAGAAATAAAGAATCTGATTCTGTGTATGTAAAATCACAATCTATTATAATATGTCATAGCATTATGAACTTTTGTCTTGTAATTGTTACCTAGGTAAATATTTCAGTGCAAATATTCTGCAGAGTTTAGAAATACAGCTGACCTCACTTAGAAGTGAGGGTTATTCTTATGCCTGGTAAAAAAAAAAGACAGTATCATCCTCTACAATAAACTGTTTGCTGCTGCATTTCAAGAGCTGCTGCTGGGAAGCTCAAGCCAGGCAAGAATACTATGAGGAAAAGAGATCGTTAATACTACAGCTGCCCTCTGACTCGATGCACTTTTTCCCATTCACTTTTCCCAGAGCATGATTTCTGGATGCCATACCGCAGGAAAAAAAATTAATAAAGCAGATTTGGGTGACAGGGCCATTTATCACTCTTATGTCACACACAGACAACAGGGACACACAGAGAAGTGGTGCTCAAGAGCTGTCAGATATGGATGGGAAGGCAATGCTGGGAAACAGCTTTTCTTTTGGCAACATAAAGCAGGGTACTCAACACAGACTTGTGGAGTAGTTTAGGGACCATCTCACTATTGTGTCACCTGTTGACACTTCTCAATACTGTTATATTGTGGTGGAGAAGGGTAATTTGTTTCTTATGACATAATAATGTCTCCTGTGAAGGCAGGCTGAGAGAGTTGGGGCTGTTCAGTCTGGAGAAGGCTCTGGGAAGAACTTAGAGCCTCTTCCAGTACCTGAAGGGACTCTACATGAAGGCTGAAGGTTTAGATTAGTTATTAGGAAGTAATTCTTTACTATAAATATGTTCAGGCACTGGAACAGATTCCCCAGAGAGATTTTGAACTCCCCATCTCTGGAGGCATTCAGGGCAGGGTTGGACCGGGCCCTGAGTAACATGATTTAGTGGAAGTTGTCCCTGCCCATGGCAGGGTTTGGAACAACATGATCTTTAAGATGCCTTCAACCCAAACCATTCTATGACTATGAATTTTTCTGTGCAAGAAAGAGCTCAGCTTTCACACTGCTCACAGAGTGAGCAGTGCTCACAGAGCACAGAAGTAAGTAGATATATGTACTGCCCATTTGATATTTGTGAAATAATTTGATAGCAGGTCTCTAAAACGCTTTTGTCAAAATAAAAAGTCAACCTCCAGAGCTATCTGCCAGCACTTCTGATCCTGTTAATCATGATGCAGATAAAGTACAGCTCTTAATCTACTGTAGAAATGATTGCCCCAAACAACTGCGGTCACCCTCACCCTGCTGGTCCTCTTCCATGGATCACCAATGACTTCAAATCAATGCAAAGCAAACAATCTAAGAATGAAAAGTGCGTGACATGCTATTTAAAGACCCAGAGGACAGCTACTGTCAGGGTACATTATGGATGGCCCAGTCTTAGTTCCATGTAAGGGCAAAAATTCCAGTAGATATGATGGAACACTAAGAAAGTCAATCTGACTGAACAAGATACTCTCTTCTGATGGGGAGGCAACAGAGGTAAGAAAGAGGAACTATGGATTGCTTGTGGACTAGTGCTGTTGTTATAGCTGGGAGGAAAAGAGAGCAGAAAAGAGAAAATGTAGGGGGAAAGAGAGACCTAGTAAATGAGAGAAAGAAAGGATTCCAATCCTAGGCTGGCTGGGGACTCTGTTGAAGGAACATAGAGGAAGACTTGGAAAACATGATGGATAGAATGGGTATACTTTGAAAAGTGAGTTATAACACTGAAGACAGAGGAACCGTGACAAACCCTGAAAAGAAAACTGGAAGTGCATCATGGAGACCAGGTTAGTGGTAGTGGTTTTCTACAAACAGCTGTAAGGTTACATTCTAGTACGTCATTAACTTTCCATTAAACTTTTCCAGTTTTTCCTAACGAGCATTATGCACAAAAAAAGATGTTCTCAAAACTTTGCTTTAAACCATACATTCCCTCAACTATGATCTTTTTGTGTCCTGATGTTAAAACTTGAATGGCTTTTCTTTTCAAGTTCAGCAACATCGGTGAGACTTTTCCCCTCTGTTTCCAAAGACTGGCAATAGGAATAGAAGCATTAATTTTCTGTCACTGTTCTTTGACAGATGATACTCCTTTGTATGATCTTTTGTGGGATATCTGCAGGTTTATGTTGCTCTTGGAAACAGCACCAGGAGCAGCATTCACCTGCAGCCCCTGGGGAAGAGCCATGCCAGAGCCTGGATGTTCACGCCCAAGTACAATCCCCATCAGCCTGAACAATCCTTTAAAATGGGTCTGTGGTGAGACCAAGTGAGGTGAGAGCTTTGGGTGTAAAGTCTGGATCCACAAGGGAATGCATTTAGGGATCAGGTATTCTGCCCAGAGGAATCAGGGGTCCTGCAGGCGTAGCACTCAGAAAGCATGGATATGCACCAGTAGTTCTTCAAGTAAAACTTGTTTTCATAGCAATTTAATTTCTGCCTGTTTTCTGAGCCTGGCAGTGTGTATGGCAATCATTGGCTGCTGACTGGTGACCATGTATTACCAACCTTTGGTCACCTATGTGAGAGTGACAGTGTAGTACAGTAAATTACTCATAGTAATTTCCTTTAAGTAGCACAGTTTCACTAGCACATGCAAAAGGGATACTACCCATTTTTGATCACATTCATGAAGTGATATTCTCCATTCCTAGCATACCAATCTGAAAAAAACCCAACAAGTTGTTTCAGAGTAGCACAGCAAAACTCACTGAACTCAAGTTTTCATTACTTCCCGAATACCCACAAGGGCAGCAGTGGATCTGAACAAGCTTAGCAGTGACCAAATTGATTCCTGAAGAAGCTCTAACATTTTCTGAAGAGCTACACCCAAAATGAATTTATTTTAAGAATAAAAGGCAGATAAAACCCTCCCAAAAAAACAACTTCTCTCTTTATGTGTGATATTTTTCATCTATGCTCACTTTTTCATTTTCTTCACCATTACTTTGGTCAATATACAGAAATCTATTTTGGCTGCTAAACTGCAGTCTCCAATCTAAATGTTTACTTGCATTTCATACTGCCCCATGGCTTTAGGTATTCATATTGTTGTCCACATCCCAGCTTTGCTAATCCTTACCCAATTACTATAGAATAGCTATCCCCTTGCACTATAGAAGTTTAAAATGGCTTCACAATTGTTTTCAAATGCCTGTGAAGAAAGGAATAATGAAAGATTGCTTGCCTGCCCTTTTCCGAAACCTTCTGTGGCAAGACTTAGCTCAGGGCAAATTTATCAGTTGAATAATAACATCTTGAAAATGGATGTTAAACGGAGAAGTTGACAGGCCATGAACTGCACGGTCTGACTTAAACTGTCTGTAATTTCATATATTTTCTCAGTGTGTAGGGTGTCTTGTTCTCTTTTCTCCCTAACCCAAAATGACAGGTCTGTTACACATACGTGTGCTAAGTGCCCTAATGGATTTAGACAGCCCCTTCCTGATCTTTAGGATGCAGTCACTAGATGGTTCTTGGAAGCGGGTGAGTTGAGCTCTGTCTCGCTGCTGTTAACTTTTCCATCTCTGCTACTGATTAACAACGAGGGGGTTGGAGTGACACCAGGGCAGTGTCTCAGCCGCACTGCCATGGAGACTGGATTCGTAGTCGCCCGTCTCTCCCTCAGGGCTTTGAAGGGAAGGGAGAGACATATGTTGATATAGTCATTAAGCCAATATTTACTTTCAGTTATTTTGCAATCTACTCGCTTACAGACTTTCCTGCAGGTTAATCTCTGTGCCACCTGTCTCTCCTTGTATTCTCACAACGCCCTCGTGTTTCTTCCTGGTACAAAGGGGACGGTGACTGAAACAGGAGGTCCGGAGAGTCTCAGAAAGTGCTGTCAGCACCCATTGCTGCTACCCATTTTCTTTGCAACTCGGCTTGTGATATCTGTAAGGGATGAAGAGCAGAGACTAGTGAATAATCCCAGCCTAGCACACAGCAGATCCCACTACACCTGTAGTGTTTCCTGTCACCTCTGGTCAGGGACTGTGAGAGAATGCCCAGCTGTGTGCTGTGAGGTGGTGCTTGGCTTGGAGGCACACACTGATGTAGGGAGGCCTGAACTCTGAAAAGTACCTGCTTTAGCACATCCCAAACCTGCCCCTACAACCACACCTGCGGAACAAAGGGTAGGAAAGGTGCCTGGTGGCTCGGGAGGTGTGGCTGCGGGTTTATTTTGGACAGGTGCTGATGTGAGGGCTCCATATGTTGCCTCGTTGCCCAGCAAATGAGATGCCTTGCAGCAATCCTCCTGCACCTGAGGTGTGCAAGCAGATGGCCTGATGGCACTGCGAGGCACTGTTGACAGCATTTGCCCTTTCCCAACCGTCAGGACTGGAGCAAGGACACGGTTTGATCCACAGCACTGGTTAATCACTGCCCATCACTGAGGGTCCTCCATTTCTGAGTCCACTGAATATCACTGCTTTGTGTTGCTGTCCTCAGAAGCAGCTAAATCTGGAAATAGTTCTGCCCTTCCTTTTAAATTTATTAATATTTCTGTAGGAAAATATTGTCACAGCACCTACAAATTGAATTATACATATTAACGTCCTCTGATATTTAAAATTAACACATTGACTGTTCAGTCTTGTCATTTAACATTTCTGAAGTGAAAATAGGTGGAAGTGAAAATAGGCATGAGTGAAAATAAATGTGTTTACAACATTTCTACAGAAATAATTTACTTTACTTGTAATACAGAGATGAAGTAAATTACTGAACCAATGATCAGGGCAGTGTATATAGCAAATGTGTAATTGAGGCATATAGAAAATGTGGACTTTTGTTAGCAGAGAGATAATAGAATAAAACCTTTTTCAACTACCTTCCTTGCTCAGTAATACTTTGCTTTCCATTTTTCACCAAGGACAATGAAACAGCTGAGAAGCACCATGTAATAAAGATGCCAAGTCCTAAGGGTAGTAGAGGGAAGAAGCTGTAGATTGCAGAATCTGTGGGTTTCACAGTGAAGTTGCCATGTCAAATGTTTTATTTTGGTGCATTTGTTAAGAGCGTTTGTGGGAACTCATACTAATCAGCAAGCTAACAGGATTCCAGTAAAATTTCAAATGAGGGGTGATATTGTTTGGAAGGGCATTTTATAAATAATTGTACAGAAACTTGGCCATTGCAGCAAGACTGACGGAAAGTACACACTTAAAGCCTGACACCACAAGAGGAAGATCTCATGGATTTGTCAGTGTGTCCTTTGGTACAGTATCCAGAGACAGCTGCTCTTACTGCTACTGCATTAACAGAAATATTTTTAGCAGGAGGCCAACACACCCTATCATTTGCCCTCCCCATCCACCACCGTTCTGGACATACATCACCACCGGGATGGAGCCCAGGAAAAGGAAAAGATTTGGAGAAATATGTGCTGTTTCCCAGTTTTGGCTCAGAGCCATTTCACCTCAGCATTATGGATGAGAGCAGGCTTTAGAAGGAGAGTATTAGAGAGAATAAAGAATTAAGAGTTATGGCCACTGGACGTTCCAAATCAATTATCTTAACACCTTCCAT
>VZRJ01001661.1:211736-226304 GCA_013397565.1 Ptilonorhynchus violaceus
GCTCTCCATCCTTCTGCAGGCTGCATAATTATTCTGTAGAGTAGCCAGCAATAATTTGCAAAAGTAGCGTTGCTCCCTATGAAGTTCATTCCCGGAAGAGACACGATAAGAAAATTTGGCCTTCTATTATTTTTATAGGCCTATCCTTCAGTTTAAATATGGGGATCAGGGCTGAGCTCTCACTGTTTACTGATACATGCAGTGAAAAGTGCTGATAGGTACGCACGTCATGGATCAGGGTGTAGTTGTATTATATACTATTGAAAAAAATACCCTTGACATTTATCAGGACTTGAATATGAGAGCCCAGAGACAGCTTGGACTGAAGATGGTGTTCACTGGGAAAAACCTGCTGAACTTTTGGGTTGGTTGGAATGAGACAGCTGTAGACTAAAGGGGTAACACTGTGGTTTGTATACACCCCAGATGATTTTTGGGCTTGCACCTGCAAGCAAGACAACTGAGGAATATGGTAACAAGGGAAAACAGAATGGCATTGCAACAGTGCTCTGTGAGAAACATGGAAGGCCAGGGGAAGACAAGGGGATCAGTCTGCAAGAATGTCAGAGACTCACAAAGAGAAACAGGAGAGGAAAAGTCAAGGGAAAACAAGATTTCAAGAAGAAGGTGGCTGACTTTTCACAAAGATTTCTGACAACTAAATGGAGATGGAATTAAGCTCAAGTAGGGAAACCTTGAAAGTGATGCATGTCTTGTGTGTAAGATGGAGGGAGATGAGAAATTGATTCACCTGATCCTAAAGCAGACACATATCTTTGGTCAGATTGATTGCTTTCGATAGTCTACTGACTGAATTGACCATGACTTCACTGGCTGGCACAGGTGTGTGCATACCCAGCTTACAGGTAGGGCCCTACATTACTGACATTTAAACACAGAGGCAGGAATCCCACTCCAGTTGTCTCTTGTGTATGTGCTGTGTATGTAAGAAGATCCTATTATGAAATCAACTTCCAGAAGAATTTTGCAAACTCATTGTCATGCACACTGCAAAGACGGAGGATAGGCAATATATGCCAGATCCATGGGAATGAGCAAATGGGGATCTGCTCACACCAGAATACACTTAAGTCTTTACTGTCCATCTGCTCTGCATAGGGGTGGTCTCACCTGGGGGCAGTTTAAGGCATCACAATATAAAAAAGACATTAAACTATCAGAGAGCATCCAAAGGAGGCAACGAGGATGGGGAAGGACCTTGAGTAGAAGCAGTGTGAAGAGTGGCTGAGGGCACTTGGTCTGCTCAGCCTGGAGAAGAGCAGACTGAGGGAGGCCTCACTGAGGTCTGCAGCTTCCTCATGAGGAGAAGACGAGGGGCAGACACTGATCTCTGCTCTGTGATCAGTGACAGAACACAAGGGAATGGCCTGAAGTTGTATCAGGGGAGGCTTAGGCTGGATATCAGGAAAAGATTCTTCACCCAGAGGATGACTGGGCACTGAAACAGGCTCCCCAGGGAAGTGGTCACAGTACCAAGTCTAGCAGAGATCAAGAAGCCTCCGGACAACGCTCTCAGGCACATGGTGTGACTCTCAGGGTGTCCTGTGCAGGGCCAGGAGTTGGACTCGATGATCCTGGAGTGCCCCTTCCAACTCAGCCTATTCTGTGATCCTGTGAATAGAGTGTGGGACATCCAGGGATCCAGACTGTCATCTGTGCTATGTGGAGCTCATCCTTCCCATTTGCCATTTCTTGATTTCCTGCTTTGTCTTGCATCTTCTCTGACGTGTCACTTTTGCTGGGTGAAGACAGAAAGAACATAGAAGGATGACTATATGCATATACATGTTCATCTGTATATTGTATGTGCAGTTAGTTTGTACACAGAGTAGTGGCTTTATTTTCTAGGATGCTTAATAGCAACAGCTGAATGAGAACTTTCAAATGTCCAATTCATTAGTAAATCAAGTCACTCATTTGGGTTGCTAAGTATAACTTCAGGCCTTCTATTTTGAAATATTCACACCTCCTTTTAAGTGCCACTGAAACAGAATAGTGTGACTGTGTTTTAACTGACATTGGTGCTTTGTCCTCAGTGCACTAGATCAGTGCAGAAAATAGCCCAATGCCTTCAAAATGCACAGAAAAGGTGAGTAGACCTCATCCTCAAGATTCAGATGTTTGGTTTCAGGTCTCAGAGGTCACTCTGTTCAGGATTCTGCATCAAGCCCATTGAAATTATATTAGATCATCCAAGTAGTCTCTGCTCGTTCATGTTTTACAGAAGAATTGGACTTTCGTGCATTTCACTGAATTGGCATCTGACCAAGACACCTCTTTCATGGGTGAAATGGGAACTGAGTTCTCTCAGAGCACTTAAGCCAAATTTTTTGCATACAAAACACTTAGATTTACTTTCTTTCATAACTTACTACTCTTCTGGCATTCATGTGGGCCTGTGAAGTTCAAGTGTGTTAGGTTAATCTCAGCCAATTTATTTTTGTCTGGTTCTGCCCTGAGCAAATGCTGACATTAGACATAACAATAACACACAGTGCTGTGCCTCCAACAGAGGGTAAACACAATCTGTGTAATTCATTTATGAGGAATAATAATGGGAAGTTACCCAGTACCAATGAAATCCAGGTCAGGACAATTTCAAGGTCCTGCAGTGCTCCAAGACTACAGCAGATACTTGTGCACACAGTATTGATAAAGACCAGTAATTTAAAGTTGCATGATAATACTCATATTTATCTTTTGGTACATCATTGCAGGAGTAGACCCACAGAAAGTCTTCCTGTCAAAGGGCAAGTAAGAGCATCAGAATCTTGCCTTTTGTTGTCAAATTTTAAAAAAATTACTTCGCCTGTGAATGACATGTGTCTGCAGCTTTAGTACTCAAAAGGAAATAGTTTTAGATAGCAATGGTTTTCAGCTTTCTGACACAGCAACTCCTAAGGGATGTCTCTAAGGGATTCATAAAAGACAGTTAAGGACAGCAAAGTTATTGTCAATAGTGTTCTGTTTTTAGGAGAGCCACAAATTGTAGAAAGCTTGACAGTTACCAAAAAAAGGACTTGTATTTATGTTCTTACCTGGCACAAAAATGATGGAAAATAACAATGCACAAATTATAGGTGTCTGTGGGGCAAACACAAATTTGACCAGTGCTCTGTATACATTGTGTATATTTGGTGACCAGTGGATTCCCAGGCTAAACAAACACTCATGGAGAGTGTCTGTAAAAATGTGTAACACCTTGTCAGATTCAGTAATAATGGATAGCCTTATCATGACAACGAATCCTTCAGTGCCAGGCTCAGAGAGTTAACTGCAGAAGACCTTATTCAGTCCTTCCTCGGGCAAAATTCCATTTGCTCAGCAGGAGTTTGTCTGGGTAAAGCGCTTGGGATTTGAGAGGCAGTATTTCTGAGTTATACAGGAAAACTAGCTGAAATAGCAATCTTTGCAGACCTTCCTAATGGACTAATAGATTTTTTTTTTTCCCCCCAAGCAGCTGGAGGATTTTCTATAATCCCTCCAAGTCCTTAATTTCAGTTTTACAATTATGTCTTCTAATAAATGGAAGAAATTTCTTTCATTTTACCACCTCAGCCAGGTGGCTTAATGAGCTGTGCAGGAGAGTTCACACAAGTTACAACAGGAGCTGGAAGCACAACCACTGCTCTAGGCACAGAACAGCTGCTTACAGATGGTTTGTGGTGAAGAACCACTCCCAAAAACTGAGGAGACTCTGCACGTCCAGGGCAAGGTTATTCTAGGTAGAACATTGTCCCTGTTCTTTCAGGTCTCCCCCAGTACACCCTGCCTGCCTGCCTGCCTCCTCAGCAAGGACAGGAAGGGGGCACAGACACCTCATCTGTTAAATCTGTTGGTGGGGCTGAGATGCATAAATATGTGATCTGTACTGAAAACCTCTTTCAGAAACGATAGACTGAGTAGGAGATTTTCTCTTGCATAGTTTTCTACTGCCTACTACAAGGGACAGAAGACAGTTTCCTTCCTAGAATATGCCTCCGTGTTTTCATGAGTTTTTGGGGTTTTTTTTGATTATGGGGCTTAAGGATGTTTTATTCCAGAAACACTAATGTACAGTTTTAATTCCAGTTTGAAAAAATCAAAAGCTCTTTATCAGAAAGATAATTTTTAATATCCAACCTGCAAGGGGTTGAATATTTTCCCCTTTTCTGTGGCTACTAGGATAGATCACATCTTCTGAAGACATAATTTTTTTCCCAATTAAATATTTGCTTTTCTTTGTTTTGTGTATGGACAAACTGCACCATGGTCTGATATGTAATCTGTGATTCAGGCATTTCCTATTTGGAGGCACTTAACAACAGTATAGCAGAGAATGCTTAATGCACTTCACTCCTGTACTGCTTTATTCCAAAACGTTATTGTGGGATAAAATGTCACTTTTTATTTGGAACAACTTACGATCCAGTGCAAGACATATTACTGCCCATGTGGCAACAGGAAGAGTGGTGTAGGCAGGTGTCTTTTCCAGCATCTATTTGGCACGGAGCTTGGTGCTTCTGTCTGGCTTGATGAAGGGACTTTGTGATTTTACCTGACTTTTACAAACTGTATCAGCGTGCTAATAGAAGATGCTATCTCTCCTGAAAAGCTTGGCTATTTATAGTAGGTATACATATGTGTATCTTCTACATTATAGATATATTATCCATTATATAATAGATATGCACACAAATGTCTAGTATAAAATTGCTTGTAAACTTGCCTTGGTGAGTCCCTTACTTTATGGACAATATCAGGAGGCTTCATAACAGCAAAAACTTTCTCCATTTTTGCTTTAATCAATGGTGCCATAGCAGCAGCTTATATAATTCTTACAAAACAAAAAAGAACAGAAGGTAACCAAGAGCTGTGTCAAAGTTACGGCCACAACAAGATCCACAGGAAGGCAGGGAGCACAATGTATTGGTTCACCGTTAAGGGTGCCATCACTTGGAGCTGCCCCCCAGGGGAATGCACGCCCATGTGCAAGACAGAAGGCCTGTTTTCTGGATACATACCTGGCAGAAAGATAC
This sequence comes from Ptilonorhynchus violaceus, assembly GCA_013397565.1. Classification (NCBI taxonomy): domain Eukaryota; kingdom Metazoa; phylum Chordata; class Aves; order Passeriformes; family Ptilonorhynchidae; genus Ptilonorhynchus; species Ptilonorhynchus violaceus. The sequence continues at coordinate 216,776 of VZRJ01001661.1, forward strand.
CTTCAAGGCTTTCCCTGCACTATCTTCCCCCGTGGAAACAAGTGGAGCAGACTAAATATTATTACTGCTTGTTCTGCTGGTAATAATTTTGTGGAATTTAATTTGAGGAATCAATACATTTACAGGTCTGCTTTTCTCCGACTCCCTGGCAACACAGAGCATTAGCGTTAGGGTGAAAAGTTACAAGAAGTCCTGGAACAGAGCACTGCTCCATTTAGTGCATTTTGGTGCTTTTATATGTACTCTTTATTCTTCTTTTATCTGGATCTTTTGGGAGAAAATGAAGGGACCTTTGCCTGGACTGCGTGGCTGCTTCACTAAGGGAGTAATTTTTACAGCTATACACTTTGAGTTCATGCTTTCCATCTGAAGGATCCTCGGGAAATTTCTCGCTTTGATCCTGTTTGAACAAATAACTTCTACTATGATATTATCTTTATCTGACATTCCCCATCCCTTAAGCATGTCTGGGGAATCAGTGTGATAGAGAACAGTGATTGCACCATATATTAACTTGGGAATGTGAAGAGTATCTCAGAGATGAAAGAACAAACACATGATCCCCATACTTAGATTCTGTACCTCTGCTTTACTCCCAGTGAACAGCTGCAGTGCAATGGTAGTGCAATCTTGCACAGCGGCCTTTGAGCTGCTGGACTTTTGGAAAGAACTTTTTCTTTTTGATCTTCCCTTTGTCTGTTTCTCAACTTTGATTCTGAGGTTCTGTGCTGGTTTTGGCTGGGGCAAGAAGGAAGGGGGTGATATTTCAAGTGATGGGGTTTGTCTGCTGAAGTCCCCATTCTGTGTGATGGGGCTCTGCTCTGCTGGGGATGGCTGAACACCTGCCCAACCACGGGAAGCAACAAATTCATTTCTTGTTTTGCTTTCCTTGTGTGTGGCTTTTGCTTTCCCTGTTAAACTGTCTGTATCTCAACCTGTGAGTTTTGTTGCTTTTTCCCTTCTGATTCTCTCCCCAGTCCTGCTGGTGGGGGAGTGAGGGAGCATCTCCATGGGGCTTGGCCGCTGGCTGGGGTTAAACCACGACAAAACAAATCTGAGAGGGGAAAAACAACCCCATATGGGTATCACTGGAAATGTGATTCATTATTTGTGGTGTCCTTGGACATCTGCATTTGGGCAGATTCAACACAAGACTTTCTAACTGCACCTGAATTCCTGAATGTAATTATTGTCCCCGTGAAGCTGAATCAAAATTGTTCCCTAAGGCTGTATCCTGTCACACCTAGGATTCCCCTAGAAAAGATTCAATTCCCCTTGGACCACACAAGTCCAGTTAACACCAAACAAAGATTTAGCAGTAATGGACAGTCTTGTTGACAATATCAGTAGTAATATAGTGCAAACTGAAACACCTGGGAATGATTTTGATAAATCCGAGCTGAAGTTTATTGCTGCCCGGGGAATTGTTTCTGCCTGGGGAATTAGAGGTACACTGCCTTTCCTTAGGGGATGGCTGGCAGACAGCACATTTCACAATCACTGCATTTACCTGCCTTCAAAATATTTCAGCTCTCTATGTCTCCTAGTTCTGTTAAATTTACACCAAGCTGAGACTATCGTGATCCTGCCACTCTATTTTCTTGAACACAGTGTGCATTTTGATTACCTAGGCTCTACTGGGTTACTGGATGAACTGGTTGGTTCTGACCTATGTTTGCCAACCAACCAAAACACAAAGTCCCCTGTACAAATATCTCTATTAGGTCCAGCTTTTGATAAAAAGCTTTGTTCAGAATGCATGACTTCTGATAAGCCTAGCTTTCTGACCCGGTCTGAGAGTCAAGACTCCTCTTTCTTTTCAATGAAACAAGAGGTAAGCATTTATACCTTCACTACTTCTCACTAGCCTTGTGGTCCCAAAAGCCACATTTTGTCTTATTATCCAAAGGGAAAAAGCCCCCAATTGTTATGAAATCACAAGCTAACATTAAATATAACTGTTTCACAGAGGCTCAGACACTGATTTTTCCTGGGATGTCATATGATAGAGGAAAAGAAGGAAAGAAACAGCAGAATTTATGGAAGAATGTAGATGTCAGCAACTGTGTGTCACTGTATGATGGAAGGTTGGCAAAAATATGCTTCAAATGGTCTCTTCTTCCCTTGATTGTGTTTCCAGTAATAATGAAATGATCCAGAACTCCCTTACACTCCCTCATTGCCAGTTTCTTTTAAGCAGGGTTATAAAATTAGCTTCAAGTGAAGAATGTAAGGGACGTTCTTATGGATGTGTGCACTTGCTCATAAATTTTTTACTGAGATTCATGATTAAAGAAATGCAACATACAAAATAATGAATGATTGAAGATGAGTAAGAAAAGGTTGACAGTTCTGCAGTGCCTCAAAATTTAAAGCCTAGTGGGGTACCTTCCAGCAAGGATTGATGATAGCCAGGCTGGATTCAAGGCTGTCTTGCTTAAGCTGACATTCTGCTCTGGCAGCAATCCCACTGCAATCTGTAACTCTTTGCTGAGAAATTGTTTTCCACTGAATACTGGATCAGGCAGTACCATGTCAGTATTACAGATAAGAGCATGTACTGGCAATATATTTTACAGACCACTGCTCCCTTTCTTCTGAGATGCTTTTTATGAACTGTGACTAAAAAAAATAACCATCAACCTCACTAGAATAGCTCAAGCAAATAATTGGTGTTGCACTCCTTGGTCTGCCTATGCACATGGCTTTACTGTATGATGCCATGTACAGTAAGCTCTAGAATTAGATATTTAACATGGACAAAAGTCAAATATACCTCATGGACAATAGTCTTCAAAAGTTAGATGCCCTCCTGTCATCTCCTGCTGTTCCAGGGTAGTCTTGCATAATAATGGAATAAAGTGATGAACAAGGGGCCCAGCAGCAAAGAACAACTCTGATAACCTCTTACTTGCAGCAAGAGTTGGTAAAGCACAATGAGATGAATCCCCAGCATAACTGTTGCATATAGAATAGAACATTATATATTTATATCTACTGGAAGGCAAGTTCAATGGTAAATGTGTGTTCATTGGACACTCTTTCAAAGAAATAATCTCTTATCCACAGAGAAGTTTTGAGCAGACTGGTGTAGCACAGTTCTTACACTCAAGGGTGAGTGTATGTATGAGCCTTACACTCAGGTTCCACCTAAGGCTCTAGCCTAGGCCTAACAAGACCAAAATAAGTTTCCTCTGTGTCATATTGCTCATTTTTAGGACTTTTCATTGCCATCTATCACCAGAACACAATTTTTTCAGTTAAAACCACTGCCTGAAATTTGCAGGTGGCTTCACAGTATTGGAGGTCATCAAAGTGTCCTTGAAGACATCTAGAAGTCCTCTGACTGGGTGGAAGTCCTCTTCGGGTGTTTTCTTAGGCACTAAAGGTGGAAAACGCTTTACTTGGATACATTTCTATGCTGGAAAGAGTCCCAGCTTGTTCAGAGGTCATAGATCCAATACAATTTTTCCCTAATGAACCAGAAGTGCAGGGAGGGGAGCAGACAAGGTGAGTATTTCCCAGTGCAGTGGCTGGCATGCATCCCCTGTGGTGTAACCCACGTTGGGCCCCCAGCTAGGAAGATTGAGAGTGCTGTTATTAACTCCCTGTCAGCCACCCCACTCTGCCAAAAGACAGTAGGAGCTGGATGCCACAGACAATCTGATCCCCTGTCTGCGAGACTCAGAGGGCAGAATTCCAATGAGGGAATTAACACTCAGATAAGGTTTCAGGTGAGCAAAACTGTTCCAATAGCAACTCTGGCTGCAAGAATCCCTGCACTTGCTCTTTAGAAAAAGACATGCAGGACCTCATCTCTAGGCATGGTTCCCTCAGGGTGTGCAAATCCGTCTGTGGAGTTTCAGGGCTAGCATTTCTTGCTGCAGAGGTGAAAGAGGCTGCTGCTTCCGGGGCAGAGATGGAAGTTTCCATCACAGCTGCCAACAGGGCTGCTTGCATACGGTACTCTAGCCCTTTTTGTCCCTTTGTATGGTTTGAGTTGTGAATCCAATTGTTTCTTTTGCATGAGCAAATAAGGTGTAAAAACTTGTCAGCACACACTCTTGTGTTGTGTTCGTTTCATCCACTGTGTCCCCCTCGCCAAAAGCTCAGTGAAATACAGCGTATGCCCTTTCTGGAAATCAAGTACAGAGAAGCTTTTAGTAGCAGAGGGACAATGGGCTGGAAGAGAAGGATGCTGCTGGACCAGCCTTGCATTGAGATCCTCCTTTCCCAGCTCATCTGTTCTCTGTCTCTGTCTCTCCCCACACTCACATATTCAGGATTCCATGTGTTTAATCTCAGCTTTCATATCAGTGCCTTTCACTAATGTAGAACAATAAGCAATCAGACCTGAGTGCTGATGGAATGATGCAATTAGGGGTGCAGGGTGGTGGTGTGCTGCAGAACAGGATTTTCCTGAGTTATATTTCTGCTCTTCTACTCAACTTCTGTGAGACTCCCACCTGCAGTACTGTTACCAGCTCTGGGTCTCCCAGGACAAAAAAGACACAGACCAGTTAGAGCAGCTCCAGAGGAGGGACACAGAGATGATGAGAGGTCTGAAACAACTCTGCTATGAAGACAGGCTGAGAGAGTGGATTGTGCAACCTGGAGAAAAGAAGGCTCTGGGAAGACATTGTTCTGCCCTTTGAATATATTGAGGGGGCACATAAGACAGAAAGAGGTGTTTTACCAGGTCCTCTAGTGATAGGACAAAGGGTGATGGTTTTAATCTAAGAGAGGGTGGACTTAATTTGGATACAAGTAAGAAGTTCTTTACTGTGAGGCTGGTGAGGCACTGGCACAGATTGTCCAGAGAAGCTGTTAATTCTCCACGCCTGGAAGTGTAAGGAAAGGCTGAATGGGGTGTTAAGCAACCTGGTGTAGTGGCAGGTTACTCTGCCCCTGAAAAAAGGATTAGACTGGATGATCTTTAAAGGTCTCTTCCAACCTAAAGCATTCTGTGACTCTATGACAAGAGTACATGAAAGGAACTAGTGGATAAATCACATTCTCTGTGCCTTCAGGGCAATTTAATAAAGAAAAGTACATTTTAATTCTTAGAACTCTCTCTGCATCATACTAGGGCAAGACATTCACTTTGCACTACTTTTTTTCATGCAAATCTGAAGGTGGTTTCGTTCTATTGGTGTCAATCCTTTTAGGAACACTACGATCCTGCTGGTTTCATCTCCGGCTGGTTCTTCTAATACAGTATAGAAAGAAGGTCTCTGTTATTTTAATTTCTTCCCATTAATGTTATTTTAGATCTTCTTGAAAGGATAAGTCTGAATTTTAATACGCAATATTCTGTGGTCAATTGTTAAGGAGATTCAGATCTGACAGCAACACTCAAATCCCTTCCTAGATAGAATGGTTAAAATATTTCACTATTAAAAGTAAAGCCAGTTTGTGGTTAATTACTTGATGGTCTATAATAACTCCACTGATTAGAACTTACTACTCAGGAGCGTATTTTCATCATTTTGGGTTTTAAGGATTCTTAATTTTCCCACAAGAAAAACTAGCTTAGTGAACCAGGGCCTCAGTCTTCAGCTTTCTCAGGGAATGTCTTCAATTTTTCTGTGAGCATTGAAAATAAAATGCAACCCCATAAAAACCCATGATAGTAAACATAATGACCCAGGAGAAACTGGGAGTGCTTATGATTCCATTTCTGAGAGGCAGTCAGACCCAGCAGCCATTACTCAATGTTTTATTCTGTTTTAATGCTTTACTCATGGTTCAGTGTTTCTTCCCTTTGCCAATTCCCCCTTCTTTCCATAAATACTGTGCTAAAAGGCCAAACTGCTACTAATGCTGCAGAGACAAGCCCATATAAATACAGAAAGACCCATCATAACAGATTTCAAATGGCAATTAAAAAAAACCCTGTAAAAAGTCCATTATGTAATGACCAAATTCCACATTTTAGATGTAACCTTCATGCTCATAAGTCAGAGTGAGATAAATTATCAGGTTCTGTATTGCAGTGTGATTTTGTCTCCCTATCTGATAGCAGATGAAGATTACTGTACATCAAAGTACATTGTATAACAAGGCTGCCACTGAATTGGAATGAGGACAAGCTGCCATGCTTTATTAATGTTGCTGCTGAAACTAAAATAGAAGTATAAGAGCCAGATTCTACCCCGAGTGCTCAGTTTACTCTGGCAAGCAACACCCCAGAGGGGTTGCTCAGCCTATGGGTTTGATGGAGGAATATTTAAACTTCAGCACCTTCTTCCCCAGAGAATATTGCAGTGGAAGCATCAGAAGATAACAGCATGGGAAGGCCTGTTTTGGCTTTCCCACAGACCATGGTGTCCCTGGGGGTTGAAGGCTGCAGATGGTTCATGTGGCTGTTGGCCTATAGGTAGAAGATTCTCTTATGTATGTATTTCATGTACTTTATCTCATACAATTAGGGCTGAGTCAGAATTTGGCTCGCAGGTGAGAATGCCACACATTTCAGTTCCAGCATGTGACATCTGTGGCATTGCAGCACAGCCTGGAACTGTGTTTGTCACAGCCCTTGGCAGCCCCCAGACTCGGTACAGGCAGCTACAGTCGCTGTGTTCATATGTGCAAGGCAGCGTTCACCATAAAAATCCACGACGTGCTACAGTGACAGCTGCAGCTAAATAATGAGCAAAACTGATTTCTGCTTTCGATTGCATTTGCACAGCATTTCCTCTCTTTCCCAGGATTTGCCAGGCTGTAGCTGGAGCCAGAATCTGACCCCAGTATTTGCTCCGTGGATGTTTTGCAGCTCTCTACGTCAGGGCAGAAATAGATGCTATTTCTGTTACTTGTTAGTTATGATCCAATGGCATCCATACCATGCACCCTTCTGCTGCTTCAGCTGGCGAAAGCAGGGCATGTTATGTTTTTACACTTTGCACGACTGAGTGTACAACTGAGAATTCTTTTGTCAAGCTAAGCAAAACAGAGGCATAGACGAGCAACTCTAAAAAGCTGACAAAACTAAGATATCAGTCTCCAAAAAAAACTACTTTAAATACTTCATGCTTATGCTCAAGATTGTCAGTAAAAATATACGGACGGGCTAAATCCTTGTCCCACTGAAAAAAACTCCTAGTGTGCTAATAAAAAGCAGTATTGCCTTTGACTTTTATCAAGACAATTTTATCAATATTTACTTGATAAAGCTGTACACCAGAGAAATTTTCAAGGCAGCCAGAACTCCCTTCTTCCTTCCATTAAGTCACTTAGCCTAGCTGCTGCTTTAGTGATTCTTCCTAGATAGGGTCTGGCAAGATGAAAGCAGCAGTAAGTGCATCAAGAAGAATAATCATGGCAAATGTACAACAGTGCACCAGAAAGGCTGCGAAGCCAAACAAGATGCTAGCTTGAAAATTCTTTGCAAATATTACAAAATTTTGTCCACTCAGGCAAGGACCATGAAATAAAAATGATTCCGTGGAAGTAGAAATTATCACCCTTTTATAAACAGAAATGTTAAAGCAGGGTGGTTGTTAATTTTGGTGGTTTTTTTGATTTGTGGGTTTGATTGTTGTTTTTTAATCTTATGAAGCTTTGGGGACATTGAATTTTTGGGAATTACAATAGGGAACTGAAAAAAAAGGAAACATTCTACTCCTTTGCTGTAAAGCTTTGCAATGTGTTTGATTTCCCTGATTTATAATAAGAATTTTTTAATAAGAGCTTCTGTTTCCTTTTATGATATGCAAACTCTTTGTCTTTTTGCATCTTTTCAGCAAATGTAATGTCCTCTTTCAAGAGTGCAGTGATTGCAATTGCAGTTACCTTACTCTGCAATCAAATGTGTAGTAGGGGTGGCTGTTATCATGACTCATGAAGAACAGCAGCTATTACAATTCACAGTTCATACCATATGAAACAAAAATGTATTTATTAATTGATGTTAAACACAAATACTCTCTAATACCCATTTATCAGTCCAGTTCATCATTATGTGTTCCTAATATGCCAAAGCAAATGCTTCAATCCGATATAGATCCAGCAGTTCCAGTGCACAGCACCATCAGAATCAGAGCACAGGCACCATCACTCAGCAGCTCTCCTGCACATCTGACAGCTTCATGGGACAAGAAGCTGACAGGAGACCTTTGAACATCTGGATATCATTTCTGTTTAGAAAAACAATAAACTCTCTGGAGCATCTATCTGCATAATAGACATCATTCTGCCCCTATTTGAACTACACCTCTTCATCTGCACTTTTTGCCAAGGAGTCTCCTAAACAGTTCAGTTTGCCTCAGAAATGGAAGTGATGCTAAGCATTAAACACCAAAATCATATTCAAGCAGCCAGTTGCATCCTTTATTAAACACAGATGGTACTTTTCCTAGGGGCAATACTAACACTGAGATTAAATCCTTACTCATATACTGCCTCTTCTACACTATATCAATTATTGGAATTCATCTGCAGTCTGGCCTCCTGATGGAGAATATTAAACTCTTACAAGTAATGCTTCAGCTTAGGCACTTGATGTCTCAGGAAGATATTTTGTTCTCCCAAGAGCATTTAAACAAAGGAAACTTAAGAAGTTTAAGCAGGAGCCTAGCAACAGTACCCCCATATATGCTACTGCTCTCATTAAGCTTGTCTTGGGCTTAATTGCAAACCCAAATAACATCGGGTTTCAGAGAATTCAAGCATTTTCAAAGAGCTACAAGTAATTAATTTGGCTGCATGCGAGTGACTTATATCATGTGGACACTTTGAAGACTTCAGAAGAGCAGTAAGTATATAAGAGATGTTCCTAAGACCAAACCATTAAAATTATTAATAAGGTGCCATAAACATATGGCCAAAGCCCAGCCCTCACTGACACCTAGGCTTGCATAGTGCTGATGTGGTGTCAAAATAATGGGGATCTTCTGGGTAGGAAAGGCTGATACAACGGAAATATACATGTAGGTAAAAACCATGCCATGTTGTGCAGTGAATTCAAGTGAAAAGTACTTTTTAATCAAGACAATATATTTCCCAATTACAGAATTATTGACTACCCAGAGTTGAAAGGGAACCACGAGGATCATTGTGTCCAACTCCTGGCCCTGGAAGGGACCATCCCCAAGAGTCACACCATGTGCCTGAGAGCGTTATCCAGATGCTTCTGGAGCTCTGTCAGGCTGGTGCTGTGACCACTTCCCTGGGGAGCCTGTTCCAGTGCCCAAACACTCTCTGCAGGAAGAACCTTTTTCTAATATCCAACCTAAACCTCCCCTGACTAAGCTTCAGGCCCTTCCCTTGGGTCCTGTCCTGGTCATCACAGAGAAGAGATCAATGTCTGCCCCTTCTCTTTTTGCCATGGGGATGTCGAAGACCCCAGTGAGGTGTCCCCTCAGTCTCGTCCAGGCTGAACAGACCAAGTGACCGCAGATGCTCCTTCCATGGCTTCCCCTCAAGGCCGTTTACCATCTCTGTGTCCCTCCTTTGGACACTCTCCAGTATCTTTAGATCTTTCTTATCTTTTGGTACCCAAAACCGCCCCCAGCACTCGAGGTGAGGC
>VZRJ01001661.1:226495-236743 GCA_013397565.1 Ptilonorhynchus violaceus
ACCTTTTTCTAATATCCACCCTAAACCTCCCCTGACACAACTTCAGGCCATTCCCTCTGGTCCTGTCACTGTCACCACAGAGCAGAGATCAGTGCATGCCTCTCATCTTCCCTTCACCAGGAAGTTGTGACTGCCATGAGGTCTCCCCTCAGTCTCCTCTTCTCCAGCCTGAACAGACCAAGTGCCCTCAGCTGCTCCTCCTATGGCTTCCCCTCAAGACCCTTCCCAGTCTCCCCTGCCCTTCTTTGGACGCTCACCCATCCCATGATGTGTTTGTCCAGCTGTGTGCTGCACATTTTGTCCAGAAGGATCCTGTGAGAGACCAAAAACCATATCTATTGGCTTCCCTTGATCACCTAGGTGGGTTACCTTGCCATAAAAGGAAATCAGGTCTAATAAGCAAGACTTGCCTCTCATGAAGCTGTGCTGGCTGTGACCAATGACTGTGTTGTCCTTCAGGTGTTTTTTAATACCTCCCAGAATAATCTGCTCTATAATTTTAAAAGGTACTGAAGTGAGACTGACATGCCTGTAGTTTCCAGGGTCCTCCTTCTTGTCCTTCTTGAAAATCAGGACATTGTTTGCCAGGTTACAGTCAAGGCTCTAGTTACACTTTTTGACTACAAAATACAATATGCAGGTGTTTTGCTGACCATTTCCTCATCTTCATGGGATGAATGAACGTGCTACAAGCACATCCCTTTTTGGAATGATGACATGCTTCAATTTGAATCATGCTGAGCCAAGCACATCGAAGAGTATAGTATAACTCTGCTCATGTTAGGGTGGGACACTGGGGTGTAACATACAAACACCATGTATAAACTGTGAGCATGAGTTTGGGATGGCTGTAAAATGGGCAGAGGACATACGATCACCTAACCCTCTTTTTGTTAAAAACTGTCCCTTTCAGTCTTTACTCTCAACCTACTCAATGCTTCAGAAAGTGTAAACTGCATCCGCTTGTCCTGTACAGACGAAATAAGACTCAGTGGTGGGAGTTACTTGTAGTGTTTCCACAGAGAGAGAGTGTTTTCTCATGGATTCAGTAACAGTCTGTCCAGACAGGGTGGCACTGAGAATATGCCGAACATGTATCTCTACCAATAATCTTAACTGTCTTTTCACTGGGACGTGCTCTCTCTTTGGGCAGTTCTGGCAACAAATCAGCCCCACAACACACAAGTGGTGGAGGCTCTGGCTTTTCCTAACCCCTGTTAGGAGCCTGTTTGCCATCAGATATTGTCCCAGAATTGATTCTGAACACTTCTGTGTTTCTCTGTCACTTAGTGCCAGCTGGAAGGTTGATGCCTGTCTTCCAGAAGAACATCTCAGCGTTAATTTGTAATGGCTTAGGGAGTAGCTGCTTGTATCATGCACAGTGGGAGTGGGAGAGGGGGAAGGATGCTTGCTTTGAGGCTCTTCCACTGTGAAATATGGATTATCTGTGTGAATGAAAATGCCGAAATGGGTTCCTGCCCCTGAGAGACACCTCTGCTCCTGAAGGAGCCCGCAGGTGGTGGTGGCCCTTACTTGGTTCAGCTAGAAATCAGCTTGAAATTCTTTCATGCACATCTGCAAATCTGTGCCTCCCGAGTGAGGAACACATTTTAACACCTCATCCCAGGAAAGGCCTCCAGAATTAAAAATTCTCGTGTAAAGTATGGTGGCTTCTGAAATGCTTTTACTCTTTTACTCACTCCTTTTCTGTTGCCTCTCTTCCTCTCACCCCACCTTCTGCACACCTGGCTGCTAAAACCAGACACACATAAGTGCAGATATGTTTAATGCTGTCTAGACAAGCACCCTATTAGGCTGGGCTGGGGCAGCCGTTGCCATAGTGATGAACAAATACGGTTTTGTAGCTGAAAATGAGGTGGCAGGAGATTCATACTTTCTTCACAATATAGTGGCAATGTCAGAGTGAAATTGCAGCATGAGAAAACAACTCTGTGTTAACCATTAGCAGAAGAGTAATAAATAGGAAGTGGTGTGCTGGTTAAGGACTAGACTCCTCTACTTACTATGAAGGTGAAAAAGTTGAGTTTTGAAATAGCCTCAAAACTGCTCCTGAATGCAAAGCAGGTCTCTAAACGTTTGCAGTATTTCAGTTTCTGTTTGGTATAAAGCCTAACCTTATATCATACACTACTTTTACTTTAACATTCAGAGTTTTTGCTGAAGTTTTAGCCTAACAGGTGGAAGTTTTCCACTGTTAGAGGGGCCCAGAAAGTTCTTTCCAGTTTTCGCAACACTTCTCACTGAAGCAGCTTTGCCAGGGAATTGCAGGGGCAGGCGCAGGGAGAAACCACGAGATTTTTTCTCACTGCTACAAAGACTCCAGTGAAAAATCTTTCTCCTTTTCACTAGAGTGCATGATACAAAGACAAAACCACCTCTCACTTCATGGTTTAGTGGGCATAGTGGTGTTAGGTCAAAGGTTGGACATGATAATCTTGGAGGTCTCTTCCAACCTTAAAGATTCTGTGATTCTGTGATTAAGGTTGGAAAAAATGCCAAGGATCATCGGGTCCACCCATTAACCCAGCACTCCAAGTCTCCACATCTCTAAGCACCACACCTACACGTGTTTTGGAACATTTCCAGAGATGGTGCTCACTTCCAGTCACCTGGGGCCTCTCTGGTTAGCCAGGACTGCTGGAGAATAATGGAAAGTGGCATGGAGAGCACTTCCACCAGCTCCCTCAGTCCTAGTGGGTGTGTTGAAGTGGAGCAGCAGGTCACTGACTGTTTCCTCCTGGATTATGGGACTCTCTTTTTTCCCAAGAGAACAGGGATCAGCAGTTACAAGTACTCTCCAGCTGCTTGTAGTGTTTGATCTACCTCTTCGTCCTGGTTGTGTGGTCTATGCCAGACTGCCAGGATATCTGCCTTGTTGGCCTTTCCCCTAATTCTTACCCATAAGAATTCCACCGTAATTGTTAGCATCATAAAATTTTAGGCAGTAAAAACACCCACTCACATACAGGGCTACCCCACTGCCTCTCTTCCTTGCTTGTCCCTTCTGAAGAGTTTGTAGCCATCCTGTGCAGCACTCCAGTTGGGTGAGTCATTCCACCATGGTTCCGTGATGCTGACTGTGCCACACTTTTCCTGGTGCACCGTTTTCATAGTTTGTTGGCTGCCAAGAGGAAGGGCAAGAGGCCTTAAAGCAGCACCAAATCACGACAGCTCTCACCTTCCAGCCATGGTGGTGCCTGGCACACGGCTCTGCTGCAGCCCCTCCATGGCTCACACCCCTTCCTGCTTCAGGCACGGTGGCCTAAGGCCCATTGTAAACCCTTTTTGGTTGTAAAGGAAGCCAAGAACAATGTTCACATGGCATGTTTCCTATAAAGAATTGGTTTTATTTTCTTCTGAAGCTCCTGAAATATGTTTAATTGAAAAGTATTGCAACAGACTTGTGCTCAGAGGTAATAAGGCAAGGAAGTAGCATTTCAGATGATATTATGGCATGCTTATGAGTTCTTTTTTCCCTTATCCGTTTTGCATAGTTTTTATATCAGACTATTCAACAGAGCCAAGCTGTATATTTTAAGGTATTTGTTAATACACACAAGGCTGTGAGCTGTAAGATGGGGAGAAAATATTTTCCTAATAGAACAAGTTGAAATGAATATTAAATTACCACTTTTATTCTCAGTCTCAAATTTTTCATCCATAGAATGTAACTTTTCTCCATTTCAAAGACAGGCAGATGTGGGCTTACAGATTTCAAGAGCAAAAAGCCCCAATATTTTAAACTTTTCTTACTGAGCTAAGACCTCCACGTTGTTTGTTTACTTGCAAGGAGGTGAACAAGCTGACCATTTCTAGAAGACTCACTTCAAAAGGGGAATCACAGAGGTTATAAATCATCTGAAAATCCCAGGGAACAGACTGACAAATAGATTGGGCTAGACCATTTAGTCACGATTTTATTTAAAAGTATTTTATAATTAAAAGGTTAAAAATTGCAAAAACGGTGAAGATGCTTGTTTGTACAAATGGATATAGCCCCACTATTTTCCCAGCCACAAATCTAGTTTCATTAATGTTGCTGACTGGGATGAATTGCATAGCAAGTTAGTGGTTGGACTTGATGATCTTAGACATCTTTTCCAACCTTCATAATTATATGACTCGATGACTCCATTAGAGATTACTTTTTTCACTCATTAGACAGCTCCTAGGTAGGGTGAGCTGTGTAGGAAGTAGGGGAGCTGATGTTAGTACAGGCAGCATTTTTGCCAGCACACCCTAAAACAGGTTCCAAAGAAGTGCAACTTTTATCACTGAAAGAACTTTTTCAACAGGATACTGAATCTGTGCAGCCCTTCTGTTGCCACAGCACTGCTGGTGAGGTGTGTATGTTTTCCTGGGCTTCTTACCAAGGTAGTGGCCTGGTTAAGGCTTGTTGTTGTGGCCCACATCTCAAAAGTGGATGAATATGCAGAGAGAATGGAGACTCAGCACTCCTGCTCAGACACACTGCTGCAGGCTTAGGCACAGTAGGAAGTGAAGGACATTTTCTTTAGTAGTATGTAAATAAATTATTGTCAGTGCTCCTACTGAATTGTAAATGCCCAGGTTAGTAGCTTCACAATGTATGTCCAGTTAGTAGCTTCTTACTCTCTGGAGTCACAACACTGAGCTTTTCCAAAAACATATTTAATCTGTATAAACAACTCTGAAAATTGTCTTTCTGTTCCTCCTTCTTAGAGATGACCAAACCTATCTGTTTTTCATTCAGCACAATTTGAGTTTTTATTTTTCATCTAGACGAGGTCCAAAAAGGTCAGTTCTCTCTTCTGACATTAAAACTAGTGTCCAACTCTTCTGCAGTGTGAAGGGTTTGTTGTTTAACTCCACAGTCTTAGAACAACACAAATAACTGAAAGTCCTCAAGTTGACTAAAAATACCTACAAATCACACAGCTTTCAGATAACGTGAGTTAGTATAAATGGAGTGGTAAAATTTATGGCATGCTGTAATATTGTTTGACAAAATATTTTTTAATTTTTCAGTGGATAGAAGCACGAGTCCTCCTGCTGCTGCCACACTGGAATTATGATTCTCACACTGCTGGTTTCTTTTGCCCATTGTAAAATGTATAATGATGTCTTAGGGCTGAGTAAACACTCAAATAAGAAGTTCTTTTTAGTGATATATGGGAAGAGGATCAGAGACAATGGACATGAGTTGAAAAGTATGGTTCAGGTTGGATTAAAGAAAAAATATTTTCCCCATGAGGACAGTCAAGCAGTGGCAGAGCTTAGGCAAAGAGGCCATGCCGTGTCTGTCCTTGGAGAGTTTCAAGCCCTGACTGGAAAAAGCCCTGTGCAAACCTGTCTGACCTCAGATGCTGACCCTGCTTTGAGCAGGAGGATGGACTGGAGATCTCCTGAGATCCTTTCCAGATTGAATTATTTTGCAGTTATGTGAACAGATAAAAAAAGTGGTGAGGGAGGTTGCCACAATTTCACAGTTATGCGGGAATCATCTGCTACCAGCAAAAACATCCCCTCTCTCTGCCAGGCTGTCGAGATAAATATTTAATTAGAGGTGCCTCACATTACGAAGGTGCCATCCAGATATGAAGTAAAACAGTTAGCATGGCATGACCATTCTGTTATGAGCATACACACAGTGTCCTTGTGAGTACAAGCACACCTTGGTCATCATCCTGCAGACATGAAACACGGAGGCAAGGGAAAGTTTCTGAAGAAATCAAAACTTGAAGAAAGTCAGATCTTGCTGAAACTTGGTCTTGTGAATTACAACATGGAGGCAGAAATACAGGCCACCAAATCTAAGAAGTGGAGAAATCCAGAAGTTCACTCGAGGCAGGAGGTGAACTGCTGTGGTAAACACTGTCTGAAGCCTTCAGTTCTTTTCAAAACCTAATTAACAGCAAAACAGATTGCAGTTCAATGAGCCAGAGCTGCAGAAGTGCACCAAAGCAACCATTTCTGGATAAGGCCATCACTTGGCTCATAAATGCTGTGAAGTATTGAAAGCCATCGTGGTTATCTTCAAATTCAAGCTATAGTTACTATTCCAGTAAAATCCTTCAAACCACTCTGAGATAAGAATAATGAGCCCTTCATTAGCTGGGCACAAAGATAACACTCTACCTTTCAGGTTGCAGGACTTCTGCTCTGTGCAGTGTGAATTTGAGCTAAGCCAATGTGTGAACAGTGTGAATTTGCAGCTGAGCACCTGCCACTCGCAGGCAGCTGGAGGGCAGACACCTCGAGTTGTTTTGCTGGAGGCCTTTTTTGCTAAGGGCTTCATTAAAAGCCCCAGTGATGCTGAATCAAGCTGCCACATGGGTGTTACCATAATGAAAGTACTGTAGGTCAAACCACCCAGTGCTTTTCCCACAGACATTTATTTAAATCCAGATTAAATGAGGAATGTGAGGGATGCAGGTGTGATAAATGAGTCTGTACTTGGTCAGTATGAACTTTGATGTATTTTGGTAAAAATATGCTCTTCTGATGTGTTATCTAATATGGTTACAACCCATAAGGAGAAAAATCAGATGGAAAAGCTGAGTTTAGTCAAATTGTTTAAAAATAAAAGTATTAAGACATTCTTTACAGTTTTTTCCTCCCCTATATTTTCTTGGATGTGTGATATTGCAAATCAAAATTGACATTTCTTGGGGTTTTTTTTAAATACAATTTTGCCAAGCAACTTTTAAAAATATTATCCAGAACCTCTGAGCAATCCTAGAAACAAATTGTCTCTCATAAAATTGCAACTATACTGTTACTACTTTCAAACTGAACATAGAAAATACACAGATTGCAACTCACTTTTAATTTGGAATCTAAAGTAATTAAATTGTAATTTTTATTAGATTTGAAGTTTAATGTTCCTTATAAATCTGTGACTTAACATGCTATTTCTCTTGGTCATCCTAAAGATGTTAAACATGGTCGTTAAACACACAAAATGAGATTTTAATTTATACAATCTATCTTTAAATTGCTGTTGTGTGGGAGTACAAATTCTGAACTTCACCATTAGCCATTTACAGGGCAACAGTCTATGATGATGCAAATTCAGAGTTATGAATTCAGCACAGGATCAAGCAGCAGAATCTGAACAGCAATGGAAAACACTCATTTAAAAATAAATATTCTCCACAAAGTGAAAGGAAAACAAACAATACCATGTATTCTCTGTTTAATTTGAAGTTTGAAACCAATTCCTTTATTGTGATAATACAGAATTTCATGATACATAGTGGAGTAACAGAAGAGGACAATGAGAAAGTCAGGATCCATCATGAAAGACGCTGCAAAAGCAAAAGGCACATGGTTACAAGTCCCCCCATATAGCTGACAATGTCACAGCACTGACCTGAAGGGACTTTCTCAATTTATCTGCAAGGCTTTTTAGTCCACCACCTTGTTACTGTGTCAGGAAATGAGAATGCCAGTTATTCCCAAGAGCAAGCACTGGGTGAAATAATATCAATTATGAACTAAGCTGATCAACCAAGTCTTTCACACACAGTGGTTAACCTTGTGTCAGATGATAGTCTGGACAGATTCAAAAAGAGTAACCCACTGAAGACCTCCATAACCTATAATTAAATCCTGCCGTTTGCTGCTTGGTTGATTTTTTTCTTCCTTTTTTCTCTTCACCTTCCCTGACTTTAAAATTTCCTCTTTCTTTTTTTTTTTTTTTTCACCAGGAGCACAAAATTTCCTTTAAAGTATACTTTTTGGCCTCAGATAAAAACATGACCAAATGCAGATAAACAGTTAATTTCTTATGGGCCGAGAGAAAGGAGAGAGGTACGTTCTTATCCATCTGTACTGAACGGCAGACCTGTACCAAATCAAAAGCGCCAGACATCGTGTCGATAACGGAGCCAGTATCTACATCTGTTTTCATGTGAGAGAGAAAAATATCCGATTAAATTAACATGGAACACTTCAGTAATACAAAAGGTACTGAAACAACTCACAGGATTCAGTAGCAGCTCTTCAGTATCATCTCTGCATCCTATTTTAGTGCGATATATCACAGAATCGCAGAAGGGATATCTCCAAGAATGGAGACCCCAAAACCTCCTTGTGCAAACTGCATGTTGCTCAGTCAGCCTCGCAGTGAAAAAGTGTCTTCTGATGTTCATGGGGAACCTCCTGTGTTTCTATCTGTGCCTGTTTTCCATGGTCCTGCCACTGGACACCACTGGAAAGAGCCTGTCTCTGTCCTCTTTCCACCCTCTCTGCAGGTATTTACATACATTGGTAACATCCCAAACTGGGGTCCCTCCCATGGGAGATAGGTCTCCATTAAATTCTCCAACATCCTACAGGCAACATTTCTCTGCAATGCGAGTCACTCTTCCACAAGGTGCAGTCCTCCAAGGCACAGCCTGCTCCAGTGTAGGTTCCCCACAGGGTCAAAAGTCCTACCAGGAAACCTGCTCCAGCAGGGAATCCTCTCTCCATGGGTCTGCAGCTCCCTGCGAGGAGTGTGTTCCAGCATGGTTTTCCCACAGGCTGACAGCCCTCTCTTGGGCATCCCCTTGCTCTGGCATGGGCTCCTCCGTGGGCTGCAGGGCCACAGGGGCTTCACCACANCTGCACCGAGCCGGGTGCCTGCAGGGCTGTTCCCCTCACATGGCCTCACCCTGCTCTCCTCTGGCTGCAATTACATCCCAGCAGCAGCTTTTTTTTCCCTTCTTAAATCTGTTATCACAGAGGCGTTACCACCATTTCTGATTGAACCAGCCTTGGCCAGCAGTGGATCCACCTTGGAGCTGCCAGGGACTGGCTCTGCTGGACATGGGGGAAGCTTCCGGCAGCTTCTCACAGAATCCACCCCTTCTCACAGAATCCACCCCTCTAGCCCCACTCCCACCAAAAACCTGGCCACGCAAACCCAACGCACCACGCTGGCCTCTTGGCAGAGGAGCGTGTCCTGCTCTGCACGGTTCTTCAAGGAGAGGCTGGGGGCAGCCATCCCCATTGCCTCTGGCAGCTCTCTGCTGCTTCAGGTCCCTGCATGCTGCCTGTATCCCTGGGGTGGCAGCACAGGAATCTAGAAAGAGCCTCCAGACAACCCAGGAAAATCCGAAACAAAGAAGTTCCACTTTTAATTGCCAGCTTGCACCTCTATGGCTCCTCCTTTGTTTTTAAAATATCAATCATGATTAAACCCAGGCATTTACAAAACCAGAAGGAAAGTACAGCTCCACAGAGTCCACAGCTGGACTGAAAATTCTGCAGTCAACCTCTTTGAGGAGTTTAGTAATTATTTTTCATGACAAGCGTGATGTTGACTACACCACCCTTGTTCTTGATTGTCATGTGCAGTCTCTGACCCAAGATGCATTTCCCCAAGAAACGCTGGAAATTAATTTGAAAATATGTTTTTGAGATTTAGTAGTTTGAAAGAAAATATGTTTTTCATTTGGGAGAAATTCTAATATTTTTTAATTTTTTTTTTAAGGGCTTAGTTTTCAAATCTGTTTCATATTAGTTGTTCATAAAAATAACACTCAGAATAACTTTAAAATTCTGGAACTCTTCACTGTTGCTGCTGGAGAGAGTTCTCTGAGTACACATTTTTGCAAATGATGCAAACTCTGTAATGTGATCATAGAGTGCTCACAAGGACAGAACATTTGTCATTGCTTTGCGTGAATGATTGAGTGGGGCCAAAGGAGGAAATTTAACATCATTAACATACATCATTTAACTTGAATCTTTCCTACCGCTTGTCAAATATTATTCCACAGTTCTGAGTCTGTTCCTTTGCATTTCCGCCCTAAACATTCTCATAAAGGTATTTTGTTGGGTTTTTTTTAAGGTGGAAATCCCCCTCAGCTGTGTAAGTTTTTTTTAATAGTGATAATTAATAAACTGTGAGCACTCATGAAAGCTCAGATTTGCTTCAAGAACAACTCAACAAAATGGCAAAGCATACTTGTGAGTTAAAAAGGCAACACCAAGAGGATGATCATGAACAAAGCTCTTTTTTAGTAGTGCCAGACACAAACCAAGAAAGCTTCCACTAAAAGCCACTTAAAATGCATTACTAACTTCCTAATAGAAAGCAACCATTGCCATCTGCAGAGGTGAGCACACTCTGGATTGTAACATGCAGCTGCCCAGCTGTACACGGTTTAAATACTTCAGTTGCAGCTGTTCAAGAGGGGAAAGTTCTAGTTTTAAGAAGGACTAACCACTATTTCCCTGGATTAAAAAAAAAAAAAA
>VZRJ01001661.1:244954-312018 GCA_013397565.1 Ptilonorhynchus violaceus
CCGAGGCTGCACTTTGGAAGAGGTGCAGTCATTCTTACCCACACCCCCTACCCTCTCTCCACTCCCCCAACTATAAATTCCCTTCTGTAGCATGCTGCCCTTTTGTAATCCACATTTGTGTTTCAGATCATGTAGAAAGGACAGAAAGTGAGCAGGGAGCGGGGGCTTTTGTCTGTAAGTATATGCAATTCCAATCCACAGAATTTTATTTTTTTTAATTAATCCCCTTTCTCTCTCTCCCTCTCCCTCCCTCTCTCTCCCCGCTTTCCCCTTTCTTCTCTCTGTGTTTCTCTGTTTCTTTTCATTTCTTTTTGATTTGTTTTTGTCCTTAGCCGGACTTTACTGCAGCTTGGCTTTCCCCTCTCGGTGCACATTTCCAGACAGGCTTTTTTAAAGAAAACGAGAGAACGTGCAGTATATGTATCTAACTCTTTGTCTTTGTGCTTTAAGGCTGGATTTCTAGGCTGAGGATTTTTCTGCACACATGCAAGGGGAGATGAGAAGTGATTTTCTAAAATGTTTTCCTTTTTCTGGGTCTTGCACTCTGCAAACACCAAAATGCATTTTTGAACCTAATGCACTTGGCTTTGTTAGCATGCATGCAGGGCTCTAGGGTAGGTTTATCATCTCTTTTCTTCTCCCTTGTAAAACGAATCTCCCTCTTCTCCGCCCTGACACTGGATTCCTCTCAGGCTGCTGGGGTTTATTTTTAGAAAGCAGTCATTCTTGCAACAGCCTTCTGCATTTTTGCATGTGCAGCAGTAAAATTTTGGGTGGTTCTTTTGAGAAAAAAAAAAAAAACCAAACAAAACCAAAACAAACCATATTTTGCTGAACATGTGGTGATGTGCTGCTTTTTCCAAGCATTTCTATGTATGTTTATAGATATGAGTTTGCAGTTTTAAATCCAGTATGTATGTCTGTGTTTGTGTAAACATATGACTCATACCTAATTATGTTTCATACATACACGCTATAGGTAAGAAATATGTAATCAATAGAAGAGAACTTTAATTTTTGTCACTGTAAGAAAGCTGATAAAGGAGGTATGCTACAAATTCAGCCTATTAAGACAGTGATAATTTAAGGTAAATGAGGTAGGACCTACTCTTCTTTTTTTTTTTCTCTCCCTGTTTATAATAGGGGGGTGTGTGTGTGGAATAGAGAGAGGGAGAAAACTGGAGGTTATGTAATGCAGTGCCATTTCCAAAAATACCTACTCTCTGGGCCGTTACATTGTGTTATACTTGTTCCTTGATTGCAAAAACCCACACTTTGTAGTATGCCTGCGAACAATGGACCACAATTACAGTAAACATAGAGTGACAGGTTTTTGTCCTCTTGACTGATTTTTACCTGTGTTAACCATTACGTGTAGTGCTCTTCAGAAATGTTCCAAGTGCTAAGAATAGCAGAGAGTTCTGCAAATCCAGGTACCAGGGATTCCTTTGTCCTATATTTAAGCCTGGAGACCACTGAAGTGCAGAGATGCATGATATATAAGCATGCGTGTGGTTAGAATAATTTGCATGACTTTAATCTGAACAACTGAAGCTTATACTTGGTTATGCTGGCAAAAAACCCCACCTTTTAAATATTGTGACAGTCAGAATTACTTTTTTTTCCCCATTTTTAATTTTTTTAAAATTGTTTTCAGATTGTTCTCCTTCTGCTCCTTGAGAGAAACTGCAATCCCAAGACTTAACAGAACCTAAAAATGGTAAGAATTAGTTGCTTTAGCAGAGTATCAATAATTTTTTGTGTAAGTACAAGCATTATTTCCTTCATCCCAATACTCGTTTATAAATATGACCTTTATAAGACATACTTTTTTAGGCTGTGGGGATTTGCTATACAATAGCTGATGTACTCTGAAAAGCTCCTTATGTCGAATCTTTTATTTTCTTGCATTTTTTGAATAAAAATATGAAATCCCTCTCTGTGCACTAAGGCTTATTTAATTGAAACAAGAAATGTTTAGGTTATTGTGAAAAAAACACATCATAACACATGTACATGCAGACAAAATAATACCCAGTAATGCCAACCCTGACACCTTTCTCCCAAAAAGAAGAAATAGGTCACTGCACTCTGCGAGTGGAGCAGATTTAATGTAAGTCTCACAGGGAAGTACAAAAGATGGAAACTAAATTTTCTTATTAGGTTAACCTTCTGAAAACATTACCATTCTTTGTGACACAGATGTGTTCTAGAAAAAATGTCTAGGCCTGAAACCTGAGTGAACTTACAGGCACTTGTTTGGAATGTGTTTAATGAACAATAACCCATTTCCTTCAGTGCTAATTGTGTTTGTATTTTTCCTGATTAAAGCCCATTTGTTATACTCTGAGATACCACTGCTGACAAACACCTGATTCTAAGGTTAAAGCACTAAACATGTAAATATGGTATTCTCTGAGAAGGACTGCCTCAGAATCAGCAGGACAAAGGTAACAGGTTTGGTTTTTTTTCAGAAAAAGTGCTCAAAGTATGCAGATTTAGCTTAGATGGTTTGTTATCATATAGCATTCTTAGCTGAGGATGCAGCTATCACTGAAGCATATCTGAATACATAGACTGGCAAAAATATGATGTATTTTGGGTGCTATGTGATAACGTAATGATCAAACATCTGTTAATTAGCACTGAGCAATGCTTTAAGTACCATTGCATAGGGTGTACAGTAGCAGAGAGTATTTTCCAAAGTGCGAGGTTCTGAAGGACATAGTCTTATGAAGATTGGGTTAGATTAATTGCATTAATATTATCCTTGTCTGGTTCTTTGGGGTTGCTTTGATTTGGGGGAGGAGGGGTGATCAAAGGATGATTAAAATAAGCAAATACGTACTCTGTTATAAAGGCTTTGTTTTTGTTTTTTGGCTCCTTGTTTTATATCATTCCTATCTGCAAAAATAAACTTGCAAATTCTGGAGTTTTAGTCTATTCTGGAACCTACTTTCATCAAAGTGCTTTGCTCATCTGTGTATAAATGAATAGGTGGGGGTGGGGAATTAAAAGGGAAATGATTCACTTAAACTGTGAATAGAAATCATGTTAAAATACATGTTGTTCACACAACTGTGGAATATTGGATAAGGCAACTGTTTTCCTACCAACACCAAGGTGACAATCAGCCCACATTTTTAGATGTTATGCAGGCTGCTATGTGCAATATATGCCTATCTATGGAACAAAAGATTATTTTAAGTTTAGTTAGGCATAAAATAGCCACTGATTTCTACCAGCAGATGGTTCTATAAATCTAGCAAGGTTCCTGTAGTAGTCAATGAAATCAGTTTTGTAAAGCCAGTCTCTGGGCCAGAACATAAAGTACAGCTTAGAGTTATCCAAATGCAAAAAATAAAATGTTGTTACCCACCTGTCTAGTCCCATTGTTTGCTGTACAATGTAACATAAAAACAAATCTCATTTAGCTGTTTTTAAAAGTTCCACTTATTTTTTGTCATCAGAATTAAAATGTAAGATCAGGTTTTACCCCAACTTGCAAGGTTGTTTAAGATGTGATACTTGGCAGAATCTCCTCTCCTACCACCACCCTTTCTTCCCTTTCTTTCACTCCTGGCACACTAACACTGAATATAATTCTAAGTCAGACCAGTGACACACTTTCCTTGCAGCAGTGGACACACTTGTCTTTGGCATATTTCTTCTTGTATTAATTGCAAGTGTCTCTCCAGTCATTCTAATTTGCAGGAAATACTCTTTGCATATCAACACTTTCTACACACTGAAATACATGATGGTAAAAGTGCTTACTTTCTCTTTAATATCACAGTATATGCAAAGGCTCTACTCTGCTCTCACTGGTCAGTGAAAATTTAGCTGTTGTGTTTCACCAGACTGAGATAAACCTAAAAAATGGTGGAAAATGGCCTTCTTATTCCTTTGCTAGTCTGAAAGTTCATTAATTATTTACTTAGGCTTACAGTAAAATTTGAAGTGACAAGAATAAACTCGTTAAGTGAGAACAAATGATATTTTGGTTTAACTTCACCATCTTACCCTTTTAGTACCTTAATGTTCTTTTTCCATAAAATGTCTCTTAAACATTTTAAAAGTAAAAGCAAATAATTTAACACATTAGTTTTCTTTTCAATGCAACTTCTCCTTTTCCTGGGCTTGGAGTTAGAATTTTCTCATAACTGGTTAGTTAATCAATCTTTCTTGCAGCTATATTGTAATAACATCACCAATTTTAAGAGAAATAGAAAGGCAGAAGAGTGCACTTTCTATTATTCTTATAATTTTAACTCATGGACATTTTGAGCCATCTTATATAAGAACATCTGCCATTTGAGGATCTGTCCTAACTTGTGCATAATATATTTCCTTAAGTGTCTACCTGAAGGAGGAAAGAGCCTTTTATATTCATGTGCAATGTATAAAATCCTGAGGTTATTTAAGTGCTCTTTTCATTTGAAATGCTAGAATTTCTGTATTCCACCTTCATGGGAAGTATTGAGTGTCATGAAATACAAACTAAAATTTTAGTGCTAATTAAGGGGGAAAAAAAAGGTTTTACCTAAAAAAGCATATAAAAAACCAGAATTGCTTTTAAATTTTTTCTGCCCCATCCAATCATTGAAAGTGATCCAATTATTGAAATAAAGGAATTTGTCAGAAGAGTGAGAGTAAGGAAGTCTTAATTCCAGTTTTCTGTGACCCCAAAGAAGGCTCCTACCAAAGCCAAGAAAGGGTTGGGTTTTGTGTTGTGTTTGTTTGTTTTGGTTTTGTTATGGTAAATGTTTGTTTTTAAAGAAATAAATCAAACCATCATTTTAGACAGTTAGAAAAGTGGTCTGTTTATTTGCTTCCAAAGCACTCAGGTGAGTCCTTTTCTCCTTCTTTTGGATTCCAGGTTAAGTCCTGAGAGTTTGCAGTACAGGTGCTTGAGGAATTTAACAACACTAATAACAGACCCTTGATAATTTAATTTTTATTTTTCTAAAAGTAAACCAAAAAGATGATCTGGAGCAGATCGTTAATTTACTCCTGGCTTATCACAACGAGATGGCTTTCTTCTCAGCCAGTAGTGGTGTGGAATCTCTGGGCTGGCTGTTGTACAGTATAGCTGTGTCATCCCAGAGCAAAAAGGCTCCAGAAGTAGGTCATTTGGGCTGAATGCTTCCTGTAGTGCATCCTTGCCTGAACTGCATCAGTTCTGAGGTTATTCTGTCATATTCTGTCATTTACATTCTCTGCATTTTATAGTCTTACTTGTGGAAAAAGAGAAATAGGAGATGATGACCTTTAGAGGTGAGAACAGTTGAGAGAAAAGCTCTTCTTTGTTAAGTCAGAGGGAAAGAAATCACAGGCTGCATTTGGCTGAAGGGAAAAGAATCACCATGCCATAGTTCTTTGTGTGTTCTTTTTTATTTCTAGTTTATAGAGGAATTTATAATATCATTTGAGTTAGATGGAGATATTTATGAAGCAAAGTTTATGTTTAAGATTTCATCCCAGTTTAGCCATTACAAACCGTTTTCCAGGGAGTTATATGCAGGTGTCTGTATCCATTTTGTAGTTTTCTGTACCCCTGGGTTGAAACAGGTCTTCATAATTTTAGGATTATTTGTGGAGAATGGAGCCTGGAATTGGTCTGGCAGAGGCAGGCATTATTTGGAACCTTTTATATGCTCTGAGAAAAAAAAAGGGCAAGATACTGGAGTGAGACATTATGTCCAGCCTATTACTAGACACACACTGGACAAAAGCAGCTCTTGGTCTGGCATGAGAAAACTCATACCTGGTTGATTATTAGCCAGCCTGGTACTGGAACTGGAATTAGAATCTGCTTTATGGTAGGTCGGAGCCACTTAGAACCTGTAGGACTATCAGATCCTCTTCTGTTCATGTGAATCGGGGGCAGAATTTGGTCAACAGAAGTAATTGTGAGGGGTAAAAGCTAAGAAGTCTTGGCCACCTGAATGTGTATATTGTGCTTTTTTGTTGTGCTTATATATTGTGCCTATTACATGTTGTGTGTAGTTCACTCAGTGCTGCTTGATTGCTGAAAACTCGGGGAGAGCTAAAGCCTTTCCAGCTTACAAAGTTTATAAGCAGAAACACAAACTAGATTTTGCAATATTTCTGTCAAGCCACCTATTCAACTGAGCAGAAAACAAACCTTTACTTGATTACGAGCAGAAAAACAGGGCTTAAAAACAAAATAATTTTTGCCCAAAGCTACAGATTCTGTGGATATTTCTGTGGTACAGCTCATATGCACATGAAAAGACAAAATTTTTGTATATATGTGTTTCTACTCAGTCACAAACATGCTCTGGGTGCTATAATTTTGTAACTCTGCCCCAGCATACTTTATCTGAACAGAACTGTGTTGACACATGGAATGGGAGGTTTATGTAACACTAGGTCCAGGACAAATCTTTACTAAATTTTTTTCTTAGAGCCTGGAATCTTGGAAAATCAGAAATAAGAATTAATATACACCTTGTAACACTACATTTATGACATTGATTTTTATGACTTGGGATCTAAAGCTATCACTAACAATATTTTTATTTTTTTTCTAATGCTGGTATACTGCTGCCCCACACTGGAGCTCTGATCTTTCTGTGTGGCCAAAGAGAGGGGAAAGGGACTACACTTCATAGTCCTAGAATAACTTTATAAACATAATTTAGTTGGCATCATAGACTGGGACAGCATATTTTAATAAAAAACGTTTTTAACTATTTCTACTTTGGTTTTATTTCAAATATTTATTCACCTCATTAAACCATATTGGTTGAGGGTGTGCTCTGGAAAGGTGCAAAAATGTTTTTTTTCAGATGTTTAATGTAGAATGATAGTATGAATCATTGTTTGAGTGTTAGATGCGATTGAGTTTGGACTTCTGGTCTGGCAAATTCACAGTAGCACTGCTGAATGAACCCCTATGTACATGTTGCTGGGAGGATTCCTGATGTTTCCTTCTGTAAATACTGCATTAAAACAAACAAACAAACAAGCAAAAAACAACCCACCCTCAGACTAAGCAGGATTTTCTCATCCTGCAGGAAGAAATGTCTCTGGAATAATTTTGTTAACAGTAACCTGATTGTCTGTCTACCAGCTTAGCACACCTATGTGGGAGCAGGTTGAAACAATTTATAAGAAATTTGTGTGACCTCACTGGAGGTGGTAAAAGCCTTGGCTTATTGCACACATAATCAGAAAGAACTCCTGACCTCTTCCAGCACTGATGTTTAGAAGGCTTACATTGGCACCACAGAGATACTTAGAAAGGTCAAGTTAAAGAGGAACAAATCTTCCTTCTTCATTTTAAAATAACTGTATTTGTGATAAATCTCCATCATGAAAGAATTTGAGTTTACATAACTCTGTTCCTGCTGGCAGAGGGAAATCCTATGGAAATACTGGTAAATGTCCTTACCCTTTATTTCTCAGTCGAGTAATTTTATAAGGCAACATGGACAAACCCCAGAAAGAATACTGGCAGTGAAACTTCCTTTTCCTGTGTGTCTTCCTTAGATGAGTCCCAGAACCCACAGATACTTTATTATTTTTATCCTACAGAACATACATGATCCATTTTGTGCTTTTGTATCTGGAGTAGCACTTAACGGCATTACTATCTGCCTACTAGAGGCTGGTAATAGGGAGGCTTCAGGTAAATGTACCATGGTGCTTTCAAGCAGTTGTTAACAATCAACTGTGCTCATTACATCTCTTTTGGTGAGGTAAGTGAGTACTGGCTCTACAATGTGGTTCTCTCTCCCATTTCCAAGAGTATAGCTGGGGCTTTTTAATACTTGCCTGCAAAATGCTGCTTGGGCAGGGGGCTGGCATCTCCTGAGGGGGAAGAAAGGCTCTCGTGGCACGGCGCTGCAGGAAAGCAGTCGGCAGGGTCAGCAGCCTTGCCCCCACCTGGGGAACAGCATCCCTGGTTGGAGTTCTGCTCATCTTTTTGGTACATGTGAGAAAAACATGTGAGTTGTAGTCCAAAGCAGTCTCTTGAGCCCTACAGTCAGGCCGTCAATTTAGAAAATGTACAGGAAATTAAAAAAACGAACACTTTTTTGGGAGTCTGCTTGATGTATACTTTTTGTGTACCCCCAAAATTGGAGGGCCAGATCTGAGAGGGCACACAGGAGGAGCATTGTTCTGGTCTGTCTCTGTTCTTATTCTTCAGGATTCCCTTACTGGCCACTGTTCTCGCTGGTCTTTCTCTTAAGATCAAAACTGGACAGAGTGAGGAGACTGGACTAAATAGACATTTTTGGTCAGCCTGTGACCATGCTCCTTTTCTTCCTCCTCTTTAGCTCAAGTAATTTGTCAGTGTTGGGTATGAAGCTGCTGCAAAAAAACTATACATCCTTTGGTCCAGAATTTTTGCTGCCAGGCTGTGTGTTCACCTGATTTATAACAGGAGACTTGCTTATGCATCTTGTTCTGCAGTTACCATTAGGTATAGATGCAAATAGTTACTAATTAAGCTCTACCTTATTGCACTTGAAGTGCAAATTACAAACTCCTATGTAATTAACTGAGAACTTGAGTATTATTTTAATTCTCAGCCTTGTTACTGTTGTTTTTCTGTGTGTTGCATGTTAAGTAAAACAACAAAAAAATACTGTGGTACAGAGGCAAACAAAATAAATATGTGGGGTTGTACTGGGTTCTGAGTTTGGTTTTCTGGATGGCTGATTTGCTTATTTTGATTTCTGTGATGTTTTGCAGTTTCAGAAAGCATACACAGAAATTTACTGGAGGAAATAAAGTAAATTGCAGCCATTTTATTGCTTAATGGAACTTTCCATATAATATCCATTTGTTTCGTATTGTTTTCTGAAATAAATGCATTTCTTTTTCTTTCAAGGAGTGCAATACTCTGGTAATGAGTATCTTTGTAAAATTCATTACTTCAGTAAGAAGTTAGAGGCGCATTTATGGCAATGTACTATTCACAGTGTTCACAATGTACTGTTTGATTTTTTTTCTCTTTCCCTTTGTATGCATGGTAAATATTAACAATGCTCTGCAATGATTTTTGCCTATTAATGAAGTAGCATGACAGCAGTTGTACCACACAAGCTGGATTCATCCTGACTAGTGCAGAAAAGTGAAAATTGATCTCTCCTCCTAAAAATTGCGTTACATTCAGGTGGTGTGGGGTGGATTTCTCTCCAGGGGAAGTGTTTTCTATAACTAACCTCATTCAATCACATATGTTAGAAGAGAGCTAAAGTTTCTGTAGAGAGGTCCTTACTGGGTAAAGAATTGGGTAGAAGTCTTGTATTGAAGTACACATATGAAAGATGCAGCCTGTATAGTGTGGGTGAGGACAGGAATGAGTCCTTGAAGAAGCTGATACAGATAAGCCAAGGTAGGAGAATACATAGGACCAGACACTTCAGTGTAACCTCAAGAACAGATGCTTTAAGAACACAAAGGAAACAACAGATGAAGATAGGTTTATATGAGAAGCTTTTTCATTAAAATCTAGAAAAACTTCTTCCAAGGTCACTTCCTTATGCTGTGTAGGGAAGGAGCAGATGACATCCTATTCTGTGAAATTGACAGAAATTGCAGAAGTGATGCAAAGGACTGCAAAAAACCCCCAAAAACCTAATGAATAAACTTTATAATTCATGTGCAGTGTGGAGAGGGGGATGCAAGGAAAAGCATACTTGTCTCATTTAGGCCTTTTCATCTGTATGTGGTTGTGAGTTTGAGTCATCAGATGGGGAGGAATAAAAAGCAGCGGTAATATCTTCCCCATGAAAAGGCAAAGGCATCAAAGGATGCTGATGCAGAGAAGTCAAAGGCAGGTTCAGGTGTACAGTTGTCCTGCCATGCTCTGCTGATATACTGCCAAGTATTAATTATCATTGCAAGGGCAGGTAAAGTCTCCCCAGAAAGGTGAGCCACTTGGAGCAATCCCAGCCAGCTGGAGAATGATGATGTAATTCTTCATCATTTCTCTCACGCCATTTATCTAACTTTCTTTACTGTGTGTAGTTAACCAAGTGAAATAAATGTAACGTGTTGTTTTCCCCCACTAATTTTATAATGTTCATAGCACTGATGTGGAAAACAGGGAGGACAGAAAAACCTGCTGTCCTGCCAGGATGCTGAAAATGTGAAGTCAGGCTATTTGGGATAACTGTTGCTGCACCCCAACCAGAGGCTCAGACTCGTGATGCAGAGCCACTCAAAAGAGCAAACAAGCTCACAAAATTGACAAGCCTCACGCCTGCTAAATCACACGTTCACAGCATTTTTAAATTATTGAGATAAGGTAACGAAGTTGCATTTTAACTTGGGCAAGTTGTGGTTTCTGCTGTTTCAGTAGGGAAAGCTTCCTCAGTGAGCCTGCTTCAGAGTCAGCCTATCACAATAGCAGCATCCTGTCTGATCACGAGCACAGCTTCTTAAACATAACAAAGGCTCATCAAAACTTCAAGGACTCATCGAAAGAAGGAGTAATGATGAGTACTCTTGATGTAGCCTTGTCACTGGCCTCTCCAGAAGATTTAGAAAATAAAAGCTGACTGATAGAATACTGCTGCCCAACTAAACTCTTAAAAGGCAGCAACCATCCAGCTGACAGTTGCTGTGTGTATTAAATCTTGTGTGCTCGGTTAGGAACATACGGGACATTTATGTTATATACTTTCATCATGTTCCCCTCACAGTGTTAAAAATAAATTACTGAAGATGGGAGCATTACTTTACCCCTTGCACTAAAGCAAAGGCTTTGATCCTAGCACAAGCTTGCCTTCCAGTTTTGTTTAAAAAGAATTAGTGAGGTTTTCATTCACAAAATTACTTATTTGGCATTTGAGCAGTGGTGCAGCAAGATTGTTTATGCATTTGGATTGTGGTTGTGGGACGTTGGTTACAAAGAACATTTGACTGCAGTGGGAGGCATTTGGGGGAATTGAGAAGTGCATGGTAGGATGTGCTGTGAAGAGTACATCTACAGCTCAAACTAGCTGGTAAATAAGAAACTTTAAAGAAATACGGGTACAGAAATGAGGAGCAGCTTTCCTTTCTGGCTGTACAGCCCATCCTCAGGAGGAGATTGTAGGAGGGGGGCCTCTCTCCCTCTCTCCGTTCTGGATTAGGCACCACAGACACACAGAGAACTCAGTCCTCACAGCTGGAAAATGTCATTTTAGTGCTGCTGAGAGAAAAAGCACACCCCTTTCTTTCCTTCTTTTCCACGCACACACCTCAATCATTTCACTCCCCTGCTCCTCAGCACATGGCCATCTGTGTCTGCTATTACACTGCTAATCCATATAGTAAATATTTTTCTTTTAATTTTCTTTTTTTTTTTCCTTTCCTAGGTAGGCTACTGCAGAATTACTAGAGATGGTCACTTTTTATTTGAAATTAGGACCTAGCATACTTGTCATAATTTCCTTTTTTTGTTTTCATCCCCCCTGCCTCAAAATTGGTTCATATGACAAAGAAGTTACCTGAAGCTTCTTAAAAGGTGGTTGCTGATTTCCTCAGAGCAGCTGATCTTTGATAAACTTTGAGTTAAGAAATCCAGACTGCAGTTGAATACCACTGTAAGCCTTGAATGAGACTTGATTACAGGTATTCAGTTGTGGCCCACATGGGGAAAAAAACCAAAAAAAGATGGAAAAATAATTCCAAGGGCTTTCTCAATTGTTTCTTAACTATGAAAACCTTGGGAATGCTTAACAGGAGTATGCTAATTTTGCCAAGTTTAGCATGCTATAAATCTGGGGTTTTCCCCTCTTGATGGATTTATCTGAATGTTTGAAAGATGCTCTTAGTGAATAGGAATGAAGAGTGGGTACCGAACTGATTTTAGCATTTTGATGTAACTGATAGAGTAGGTTTAGTCCAGGTCTGTTAGAATTGTTTTCTGTGTCTGTTTTAAAGCTGGGCAAAAGATTGTGCTCCCCTACTATTGTTTTTTAAGAGGACATGGCTTAAAATAAAAAATACAGGAATTAGAATTTTGAAATGTTGATAAAGCAGAGCAAGAGCAGAAGAGTTTCTTAGCCTGCTGGGCAAAGGAGTAAAGAAGACTCTGGTTTTGAATCCTCCTGGTTTTGAAAAAACCCCCGAAACAACCCAAAAAACTATCAGTAGTTCTGGAACCTGGCAGAGCTGCTAAA
Organism: Ptilonorhynchus violaceus; assembly: GCA_013397565.1. Classification (NCBI taxonomy): domain Eukaryota; kingdom Metazoa; phylum Chordata; class Aves; order Passeriformes; family Ptilonorhynchidae; genus Ptilonorhynchus; species Ptilonorhynchus violaceus. The sequence goes on from VZRJ01001661.1 coordinate 257,104, forward strand.
TAGACTAGTAACTTCTTTTCCTCCACTTTTGCTCTTTCTGTACTATTAAATTTTATTATTTGTGTCTTTTCAAGAGACTGGAGGCTACAGAATTGAAAGCATAACCTTCGCAGATCATGGCTCCCAGTTTGGAGTTGGCCCCAGTGTCTCAGGCAGAATTGCATGTATATGCAATATAATAGTATTATAATAGTATTATCTTATACAATAGTTGTATAAGAGTGTCTCAGGTAGCTCTCCCCAGATCTGATAGTTCACAAATGAAGCTTCCTAGCTTAACTGTCTAGCTAATGAGGATCAAACACTGAGGCTATCAATATGAGTCAGCATTATGTTGACTTGCAGTAACTGTAGTTTTCAATCCATCCTAAAGCTCAGTAACTCTGTGCTGATACTTTGGTTGTTTAAGCCAAGCCTGCACTTGCATAACAGTCACACAGGAAGTACTAAGAAATGAAAATTTGGTGTGTATCAATGGAAGCATTTATTTAGAAGTGTTTGCTTCGTGCTAACAGCTGGAATGCTGTAACCCTTACATCCTACTCTGTAATGGAGCATTGCTTTCCTCTCTCTAAAGCTCATCTTGTAATATTTATATCAGTAACTTTGAGCTGCTGTAACTCAAGAAATGTTCTATGTGTTTTTCTAACACCCCAGTTTTCAGGATATTTGAACTTCTAAGTAGTTTCTGCATTTATAAAGCACAGCAAGGCATCATGGTTTGGGTTTTATCCTTTTTTTCCCCCTCCTACTGAATTGCAGTAAATCTTAAGTGAACTCTGCACCAGCATCTTTTCTTTCCATTCCAGAATCTTCCTCCACTTGGGCAGAACGTAAACCATGATTCTCTAGCCTTTCAGCATTGCTCCCAAGGCAGATATTGAAAGCCCTTTGTCCGTTCAGGACCCTGGTACAGTCAAAGCAGAACAGTCACTTCATGTGAAGTAGATCCAAGTGATTATTATCTACCAATGTGGGCCACAGTATTTGTTTCTGAAGAAATAAAAAGTATATTATTGAATTTTTTTCTTTACAGAGAATTACTGTGAAAGATAGTTTGGGGATGGTGTAAGGTATTTTGCTGGTGCTGGTAGGTTTTGGTGTTTCTTTTTTTAACTCTGGAGCATAGTTGTGAGTTTATCTTGCAATTGACACCTTTTCCTTCCTGCCCCATTCCCCAAATCCACTGTCAAACTGCAGTTCCTCTAAGTTTTTATGAATTTAATTTGAGGATTCCTTTCTTTGTCATTTAATTTCAGGGGCTTATTTTATTCCTATTAAGTTATTACTAGGGATAACATGGTCCGTAGGCTAACCTAAATACATCTCAGACCCCATGGAAAATACAGACGATTGTATTCATGATAATGACTAATATTCTGACCCTTATACTCCATTTTTGTATACTAAATGTGGTTTTATATACTTTGCTGGTTTGAACAGCGTGTCCTGTGGTAGAGCTGAACTCCTGTTGCAATTTCCCACCACGAGTTTTCACACAAAAAGTATGACTACACAATAAAATCAAGACATAATTGCAGAATGAGTAATCAGTGATTATAAATAGCAACAGAAGAGCTCAGAGGTTACTTGGTATCTTTCATTCAAGTGTTTCAAATATTCAGTGTGAACATTAACTGAATTCAGAGTGCCCTGTGCTATGTATTAGTTATTTTAGGTCAAACACACCCAAAGAGCTGAATTGGCTTGCCTGAGATCTTAGATACGAAAAAAAAAGATCTGTTGCTTTAATCAGTAGAAAGCACTGTGGTTTATACTGCAGAAAATGGGAGAATGTGTGAAAGCAAGCACTGCCTTGAGTGTTTTAAATTTCCCTCCTCTGTTTTCTGCATCATGGTAGAGTTCAGAATTTTCTATGGGAAAAATGTTGTAAATAATCTCCTGATAATTTCTCCAAGATACAACTAGTCCAGTTGTGACAACTAATAGTCAACATGCACCTCCACAGAAATGAAAGTATTCCTCATGTTTCAGTATATGCACAGTAGGAAGCAGGTGAGTAAAACTGGTCCACCAGTTATTTAAGTGACAATGCAAGTTTTGATTCCCAAAGTGCGAACAAATTTGAACGGTTTAATTTATAGTGGCCAGCTCAAAACATTGCCAGTTTGACTTTCAGGCATCGTGCAGAAAGAATTCAATTCACCAAACACCAAAGGCCCAGGAGACAGATCCAGCAGGAAAATAGATTCAAGAACTTCAGCATTATGTGTAACTTGTACCTGACCACTTCCGTGTTTCTGAGACTGAGATGAAGAGATGTTCTGATCTTCATCCTGAATTTAAGAGGCATTATCTTGGTATTTATTCACTCTAACCTTCCACTGTAGTCAGTGGCCAGCCTTGGATCTTACCCATTTTACGTAGGAAAATTTTCCTATAGACTTCACAGACCAGCACCTTAACCATTAAATCCTGCTGCCAGCTATTTTATTGTATGTGTTTTATAATGTGTTGGAATTTCCTTAATGTGGAAAGTACAAGGTGCTAACACAGAATTATAACTATTTCAATGAACTTAGAAAGTTGTATGTTCTTGTTCACCACTCACTGTGAAAAGATTATCAAAGGTGTGTTGCTCTTGTCACCTGCAGTCACCAGCAAAGATAATGAACTTCATTAAACAGTCTTTTGCCAGTGACTTCTGGCAGAAGGGAATGGGCAGGTTTTCTCACGATATCCTCAGTAAGTTCGTTAGTACAGAAATCCTGTTATGAAGAATTTATTAAAGATATTAAAAAAAGAAAATCCATCCTATACTCTTTAAAAAAAAAAGCCTCTTGAATGCAGATAAGCATAAAACAATATAGCTGGAATGTTCTAGGGGCAGATCTTGTTGTCATGGGTACAAAAATATGCATTAAACGTTAAACACTCTGGGCCAAACTCAACTGACTGTAGGCTTATTTTAGTAATGTGGCCTGTCACATGAACACCACTTCATTGCATTGAATGAATCTCTCTTTGTTTGTAAGATCTTGTATATATTTATGTCACCACAGGTTTATCAACCAGGCTTAATGACTGGGGTAAGCCAGATGATCTTTCCAACCAGCCAAGGGGATGGGGGATTTCCAAAGGTAAAGTTATTTATGTAATTTCTTTCATATAATAAATAGTTTGCTAAGATGAAAGTTTTCAGAAAAAAAAAATTAAAAAATTGAAAGTTCAATGGATTTTATTTTACAACTGCTTCAAGAAAGTAGCCAGCACTCATGATTTCATCATGAGTCTCATGTTACTCTGTTTTTCTTAAAGCCTTGGCTCCTTGCATGAGGCAGTTAACTGAAGCTCTCAGCTTTCATTTTATAATTATGTTTTTAGCCTTCAGGCTTGCAGAAAACATGGACTCTGGCTGGCTACACACCAGAAGAAAAACATACTAATTTTCAAGAGCTCATATTTCTTAAGCCTGTCTCATGATTTTACAAACTTGACATCTGAGTTTTGAATGCTTAATTTTGGCAATTCTTTCCTAGCAATGCAGATGAAATAGACAGTGACAATGCAGGAGGAGGAACTAGGTAGTGTTGCTTAACTTTTATTAAGTATCTTGCTTGAGCTTTACCTGGCTTGAGTAACAGTCATACAAAACACAGAAGTTTTCATCTGAGTTTGACAAGAAGTACCCCAACATAAAGGCAGAATTTGTGGCTCATCAGACAGGATTTGTAAGATTTTATTCTGTCACCATTGCTGGTTTAATAAATGTGAAACTGGACATGAAATGTGAGCAGCAAAAGATAACAGATTATGAAGAACCACAGGATGTACACATTTTATTTTCATATTCCCTTTCAATTACTGACTCAAGCAGGTAAGTAAAGAACAGAGCACACGGAAAATTGTTTTGATTAAGTTTCAGGTATTAGCTAGGCTCCAGCTCCCTGTAAAAACACTCTTGCTATTACTCCACGTGGATAAATAACACTACGCTTTCCACATGTTTTCCTCTATAAGGGAACTTCTAAAATTTGGAAGTGGGCTATTTGCAGTCTAATTGCAGGCTCATGTGCCAGTCTGCCAGTCTTGAAACTAACATATATGGCACTACTGCCTTTCTTACCATTCATGATATTCCAGAAGTTCAGCTGAATAGGCTGATAGCAATGCCAGAGTGTGATGAACTTGCTCTATAGGGTCACACTCATATCAAATGAATTTGCTTATTTTATGCATCAGCTGTGTGTTAACTAGATGATTTTTGTTTGAAACTTTTGAGTTAGAAGCTTTCAGTAAGCTGTCATTCCTCATTAAACAAAGTTGCTCCTGGAGCACAGAAATGAAGCTGTGAACCATGTGCAGCATAGTAACAATGCTGCATTATATGGGATTTATGAATAGCTGTGGGTTTATGCTGTGCATAGCTTAAAGTTTCTCAAAAGGGGTAACAGTTTCTCAACTAGCCAAAACATATTATACATTTTTTCCCTTTTAAAGTTACTGGATTCTTGGTTTTTAAATACAATGTGTTTTTTCTACCCTTTATGTAATTCTTCAAAAGATATTTGGCATATGCCTGTACAACAACCAGTTTTTAGAACGAGCTCCAAATCTTATTGCACAATTGACCTTCAAAAGCAACTTGAATATTAGCTGCACACAATCCAGCTTCCAGCATGGTATCAGTTTTAACAGAAAATGTGTGTCTTTGGAAAATACTTTCATTTGTACTATAAAATTAATTAAGATAAATTGCTTAAGAAGACTGCAGAAAGTTTGCAGTTGAGCAGTTTTATCAACTTAATGCTAAGCGGCTTGAACTGCTGAAAGAATAAAGTAAAATTAATAGATTTTTTAAAATTATTATTTGAGATAAAAGTGGTTTTTATTTATTATTTTCATGCATCCAACAAATATAAAAGGATACAGTTCTTAATGACAGTTTATTTCCAGACCTAGAGGGGTCACATGGGACTTTATATCTCATGATTGTATGGCAGAATTTCAGGACTGAGATTGTTTTCACAGCTGAAAAGGAACTGCCCGACACAATGCTTTTGGAAATTTGCCCAGAGCTTTGGTCTGTGTGGTGTGCCTGTTTGCATGTGTAAGTTTCTAGTTTTCCCTTCATATCCTGTAATGATACACAAGTAGCAAATTTAATAAAATAAAAATAAGTAAAAATATTATCATGAGGATGGAATTTTCTAGAGTCCTGTGAGGAAACATGTTTTTGCAGTCATTAAAATATAAATGTTATTTTCTCATTTCAAAATTCCTGCAAAATCCCCAGTTTGGCTCTAGCAAATGTATTTTTCACCTCCTACTTCTTACCCTTCTGCATATGTACTGACCCCATTCCATTCTTTTTCTCCATTTCTTGATGTCCCAAAGGAACAGGTCATCAGTTGTCTCCAGGAAGGGATTTTGCTCTGTGCTCAGCCTGAAAACTGCTCCTGTGTGCAATGCAGAACCCCATGGGGAGTTCATCTACCTAAAAGCATAACTTACCCTATAAACTGTGATAGAGACAGTGGGAGAGCCATGGGATGGCTTCATTCCCAGCACAAGTAAATGCAGCAAGTATGAACATCCCAGTGAAAATTCTGGGTTTGAAGAGCGAGGAAAGGAAAATTGCTGAAAATTGCACTTTATTGGTAGCTGAGAAACTGCCATGTGTTTAATTCCTAATTCAGAAATTCACAGCCCTCACATCAGAAAAAAAAAAAAAAGAACTTGGAGAAGATAACTTTAATTTCTTAAACAAAAAGAAGCATTGTGCTTACATGACAAACATGTTCTAAACAATATGAGCAATAAAACGCCTTTACAATTCTTACCTCTTAAACACAAAAACCCAGATCTTTTTCCCCTTAACATAAGATATATTACTAGCTAAACAAATTATTTTTGTTTCTGATCCCACGGTGACAAATCATCAGCAAAGTACTTTAGGCACATGCTTAGCCTTTAGGCTTCCTTCGGAGGTTTAAAATGAAACATATATTTAAATGCTGTTTAACTGTTTTGCTGAATAGGCACAATTAATGTGTGTGGTTAACAAAGACCTATCTGAGGCAGCTGGCTCATATAGCACACCATCTCCTTACTTGTCCAGAACAAGAAACACACTGCAGTGTGCTCTTTTTGATGGATTAATGTAGGGAAGGGACTTTCTAGTGTATGTTGGTTTGTTAAACAGTAAGGTTTTAAAAAAATTAGAGGTCTAAGCTGTTAAAATGTTCTCTTAAGATGATATTTTATAAGTATGATGCACTTTTATGTTGGAGGCCAAGTGGATCTCCTGCATTTTGGCTGCTAGGACACACTCCATGCTCCAGTGATGTTTTCCTCAGGTGCTGCAAGAGCTGCCTGGTTTTCAAACGACCCTTTGCTCTCTGCAACATTAGTTTTTATAAGCGATTCAGTCGTGTTTAGTAGATGAACTAAAGCTAGGGAATTATGGAAACCTTAGGATGGGAGAAAGGAGCAGCCCACCAAACAGCTAAAATCACCTTTTCCTCTCTGCAGGGAAATCTCCCCATCTCGAAGGAAGTGAATCGCAAGAAAAGTGAGGCGGAGGAGGCGTTCCTGGTCCCAGCCGGTGGCTATGGACAACACTTCACCAAAATCAATTACCTCTGCTCTTTTTAAACATAATTTCTCCATTCGTATTACATATGGTGTATGGGTTTGATGAGGTCATGGTGTCATATATTGGGAATTGTTTCTGTGTAAATCATCAAGTGTAAGAAGAAACTATGGGACTCTGAGCCTTGCTTTAGAGAATAACAGTGGACAAACGTGTACCATAAAAAACTAGTTTTTGACATTCTAACTCAAGCGAAAGCTCTCAGAATTTCACACTGTGAATCCATGTTTACAAACATTACAGGTGGGCCCTCAGGCCTAGTTCTACCACAGCAATGTCTTTCACTACTCAAACTCCTCAGTCACACACAACTGGTAAACCGCTCTCTCCATTTCCACCAACCCAAACTGCTTCTTGCAGAGGCTGAGAGTCCCCTTTTTATTTTCATTTAGATGTAACAAGACTAGTAGTTTATTTTCATCGATTGTCTGTATATCTCTATATTTTATCCATGTACTCTTTTGATGTATAGAAGTAGTATGAAACTCATGGTTTCCTTGTGGTAAGTGATCGTGATGCTGCCACGGGATTTGAGACACTGATGAATGGTGCTATTTTGGACTTTAAATATGCTCCTTGGCAAGGTAGCTCTGATGGAGTTATTTTTTATTTCCATGTTCTGAGAAGGTGTTGGTACTTTGTTTTTCTGAATGTTGTTCTTTAGACTGGACTGACTTGTTTACTTGTGTCTTCAGTGTGGCTTTCTTATTCAGTGCCGTAGGTGAGTAACTACTTATAGTGTACAAGTGACGAACTGATTCCCTATCAGTGTCCACTCACAAACTTGCAGTTATAGTGGGAGCAATCACAAAACTGTAATTTTTGTAAAATCTCCTTTCTGACTCCTATCCACCTTATGGAGAAAGATGAGCAATAATTTTCCACCAACTTCTCAAAATCTCTTGATTTTTGTCTTTTTTTCTTACAAGCCTTTTTTAAAGAAGGGACAAGTTTTAATGTCCTCTTCAAATCCATAAACTAGGGGATATAGTAAGAAAAATACAGCAAATTTCTGGGAAGAGAAGTCCTGAAGGGGAAAGAGTATGTTTCCACAGTACTGTCAACATGTGGACTTTACATTTTTGTTCTTGCTCCCAAACTACTATCAATACAAAATAACACAAACCACAAAACTAAGCAGTATCATCTACTCATGGAGTGTTGTTGTGTTAGACACAGTCTGAAAGCCCACCTTAATTTTTTATATAATTCTGTCTTTTAGCTCTTCCTTTTACAGGGCAGGCCTTGTTCTGAACTGTCTTAGCTTCTGACTGTTAAATACCAATGCATGCACTGCACTTCTAGTTTTCTTTCCTTTCCCTACCTTCTGTATCCCTTTCCTTGTACACTTTATTTTCCAATAGAGTAGATATGTCTGCCGTGCTGTATATAGAGCAAGAAGTAATATTCAGCAGTTGTGGCATTTATGTATAGTTGCAGTTGTGTACTGCTGAAAATGCAGGCTTTTGTAACAATGTGATCTTTAATAATGCAAGTACCCAATGTATTTTAGCTATTTTAGTAGGATTTGTTCAATAAATATGCAAGCTCTAAGCGTAGCTGTGATGTGTCTGTTTCCTTATTACAATGAGGGGAGGGTTCCTTTCACAAATTGTTTTCACCTGTTCTTTTCCTGATTTCTGAGGTTTGTTTCAGGGATATCTGCTGAAGTAAAAGGTGATTCCTTTTGCTGCTTGCTAAACAATAGCTATCAAGATAACCTAAATGCCAGACCTGGATCTGGGAAATGATAGCTTGCTGGACAATGGTAGCCACATACTTGGCTTTCCAGACTGCTGAGTGGCTGGGTCAGATGTGACACTCGGTGCCATTTTTAGTAGTCCCAGGAGGACGCTCTGGGGCTGTGCATGGCAAATACAAGACATTTCATTTTCCACCTCTGATAAAGTGAATTAGAAGGTAATTTTCCTTGTGTGGGTAATACAGTTTAAAATAATGTTGATGCAGTCCTCTCTTATAACACTTTTATTGGTGGAAAAGTAAACACACACATTTCTAACTTTTAGAACATATACTGGCTTCATTGTAGTATAGATACAGTATAGACAAAGATTATTTAATATAAATTGTAATTAATAGTAGCTTCCTGAATAAGCAAAGATGGCATACACTTCTGCATCAGCAAGAGTGGCTGTGGCACTTCTGTAGTATCAGCTTCATAAGATTTAAAAAAAGAGAGAAAAGGTTATAGTGATTGTACATTAAAAAAAAAAGGGTATGGCCATTTTAAGGAATGCCCCTAGGATTTAATACATATATTTTCATCTTTGGGATGAAATATAAATAACTGTAAAAGTATGTAAATAAAACTTGGGAAAAAAAAAGCAGTCAGTTGTTGCAGAACACCATGACTAGCCACCTTTTTACCTACTTCATTAAATAATCATTTGTGCAATAGATTAGTGAGAGTATTTTTAAAGCGTTATGGTCAAATAAATTGATTCAGGAAACACTGGCTCCAACTGCAAACCTTTTCATAACATATCATGGAGTATGTGGCAAATCAATATTTGTCTCAGCAAATCAAGCAAAAAAAAAGACCCCAAAAATGAATTCCACAAAATAGAAATAATAATGAATACTTGTTTTTCATAAAGCATTTTAAGCTACACATATAAAACCACTAATTAGGAAGTAACTGTTGTTACCACTGAGCATTACGTTTTATATGAAAAGTAGGGCAGAATGGCATGTATTATCAATTAAATTCCAACACTAAATTACATTAATTACCAAATGCAGAAAACATTAATCCTTACACCTTAGAGTTTGTGTCACCAAGAGCATCCTGAGGAGATGTGTTAAAAAACCTGATTCATATTAATAATTTTATTCAGTGGAAGTTAGCTAAATTGTCTGCATATATATAAAACATATGGAAGAGAATTATAAAAATTTTAAATCAATATTACTTTAGTGCCAAACTCCAATTAAATTTCCACTATTAAAGCTGTACTACCATATTACAAAAGATAAAAAAATTAAATCAATATTCCACATATTCAAACACAAAAAGCAGATTTAAATGGAACGGAATGAGCCCAGATCTGTCTCAACAGCATCATGTCCTTGTGAGTAAAAGAGAGAAACTGAGTATACCCAGCAAGCCAAGTGAGGTAATGGTTTAGCACTACTCAGCTGCGGCAGGGATACAGCTGGAATAAGCCAACCTCCTTGGGCACCCCAGCTGAGAGAACAGGGGTGCACGGTGGCAAAAGCCCAGGGAGAAGCAGCAGGAGTGGTGTGAGCCATGGCAGAGACTGTGGCTGATGGGGAGTGACTGAAACAAACAGGTTGGCTTAGTCCAAAGTGAAGCTAAAGAGCTGCTTTTTGTCGGGGTAGGGCAAGATAGACCTCAGTGTAGGAAAAGAGGTTATGGTCATACCCAGATATTTGAAAATGCTTCCAAAGGTGGAAGGCTAGGAATGTGCTGGAGGAGTGGCCAAGGGAGAGGCTATCAGTGCTCATCTTCTGAGATCTCTCAGATCATGTTGGCTCTGTTATCATTTCTATCACCCCTGACTCAAGGCCAGATGACCCCACCACGAAGTAAAGATAGTCTAGAATCAGAAATGTCTGTCTTTCTGTAGCTTCCTAAAAGCTTCCCTGGCAAGCACAGTGCGGCCCCACACACTTCCAAAACCATTCACACGAGACTTTCATTTCCCACTCACTTGCTACAGGCTGAGCCCAAGAGGCCCATGATCCATGTGCTAAAGCACAAGACCCCTTTTGTGGCCCCTCACATCCCTGTTTACTAAGGTTCATTTTGAGTTCTGGCAAAGTAAGAGACAGAAATGCAGGAGCTTTGGACTGTCCTGCTACAGCCATGAAAACATGGGTAACTCACACTCCAGTTCAGAGAAAGCAAAGAGGAGGAAAAAAGAGAAAAGAAAAGAAAAAAAAAAGAGAGAAGAAAAAAAACCAACAAAGAAACATGGAGAAAATATAGCAAGCAATTAAGGGGAAATAAGAAATTCAGAACTCGTGCCTGTCTGAACTAGAGTTCCAGAGGTGCACTGAAACTGGAGAGAAAACACAAGTGTCACATTCCAGTTTGGAACAGCTATTTTCCTTTACAGATACAGAGCTCTGAAATGCCCTGTAGAAAACATGCAGGAAGCAAACTTGGCTTTATGAGACAGTCGTCGATGGGGGGATTTTTTTTCACCATATTTTGTGGGCAAGGAGCTGCAGGAGAGGGGGCAGGCTGGCAGCCTCACTGGAAAAAGACATGGCAGGACACAAGACTTCTGGCCAGCTGTGTCAGGGCAGGGGTGTCTGCTTAGCCCAGCTTAGGCCTCGGGACCCTGGCACTTTTTCTGCCCATGGACATGCCTGGCAAAGTTCAGAGAGCAGCCACCACACTTAGAGCCTGTGCCTTAGTCCCGGGGTGAATAAGGGAGCATGGTAAAGCAGAGCAGACACGCTGTAGTTCGCATCATCCTGAAGAAAGAGCCCTGTATTTGAATACTCAAATACTGCCTACTTATTCCACAGAGAAAAAAAAAAAAAAGAGAGAGAAAAGAGAGGAAAATACATCCTGCACTTATAGTTTAACTGCTATGTAAACATAACCTAGAATCTTCAGGTATCCTACTAGCACACTGACAATCCCGCCTGCCTACACCTATCCATCTGAACTATTTTGTAAGTGCATCCAGAGCTACCATCTGTCTGTCAGGGTACGGCCAGAGCTCAAAGTGCTGTGTAGGCTGGTGTAAATTATCTCAGGAAGCAGAGTAACTGCAAAATCAGCGCTGCCTGGGGGAAAAAAAAAAAAGTCAGAAAAGGATGCTCAAGTTCTTTGTGCATTCATTTCTATTTTGCCATTCCTGATGCTGCCTGAGCGCTTTAGCTTGATCCCACCAGTCAATTTGTAACATTTCAGAGCAGCTTAACTCTATTCCTGCTCTGAGGGCTCTGAATTGGTGTTTTAGGTTGTGGGTTTAGAGCTTTCACCCTGTATGTCACTTGGTGTGTGCTGCTTTTCAGAGCTCTCAAATTCTTGTGACTCATCTAATATTTTCCAGCTGCTGATTCCAGAGGAAGAGATGTGACCCAACAGCTGATGTTTTATACAAAGAAAGAGTATCCTGTTTGCACAGCACTGTTTCAAATTCGTATTGCACGTGTCCAAAGTAAAACCCATGAATCTGTTCAGACAGATAATCGTATTTTTGGGAAATTTATTTTATGTAACTTAGAACACATCTTGAAGGTTCCCAGAAGTCACAGCACCCGGGACTTCTATTTTCCAGGACACATCCTCAGGATGAAAGTGCTGAGCAGGTTTCTCGTGCACTTTTTCATGTATTCTCAGGTGGTTTTTGCAGTCTCAAGTCTTTAGTTCATCTCAAGAGTTTCCCATTAACAAATATAAGGGTGCAGGAAGATCTTTGCGGTCTGATTTCTCCAGCCAACACCGCACCTTCCCCAAAAGCCGCTTTACTCAGCTGGAAATTTTACCGTGTGCTAAGCACCTAGTAACACTCCCTGTGCCCATCCACTCCAGATTTACCACGGACCATCCAGCTTTCTGCAACAGGGCTACTGCGCGGCAGCTCCTAGAGGCTGCCGAGTTTTCGGCGAGGCTGCCACAGGTTCTACAGCTCCACCTAGATTTGCTTCCCCAGCCATGCAGTCGCCCCCCCGGGCGGCTGCGGCGGCAGGTGCCGGAGCGGAGCGGCCTCCCGCCCCGAGCCGCCGGCGCGGCCTCAGAGCCCCGTCCGCCCGCGTCCCCCGGGGAGCCTCAGCAGCCGGGATGTTTCCGGCGCAGACCCGGCTCGGCCGATCAAAACCACCTGTAGCCTCCGACAAATTCACAGTCCGTTCGCTTTCCTTTCAAGTCCGGCAAATTCTCGGTGTTTCCTTGGTAGCCCACCCAGGCTGGCAGCGCCGTTCGCAGGAAGGTTGCATGAGGACAGGGCCGCGTGTGGCAAAAACACCCTTCAGAAAAAAGAGAAAGGGGGGAGGGGGGGACAGAAAAGGATGCCTGAACACTGTGTTTGTAAATAAACAGCAGTGAGTTATCAGCAAGTTAACTGTAGCAGCAGGAGACACTTCTGTCAGATTCTGGAAAGCCAGCCATGGCAGGAAATTATTACGTAAAGTGCAAAACTGCTACTATTTAAAAGTGTACTTTGATCAACAAAGGGAGAGAAGATGCATTTCACGCTTTTCATGCTGAAATACAGCAATAGGAGCAATTTGAGGTAGCTCTTTTCAGTGGGGAACCTCAAGCTGGCAGACTTGCAATTTGCTGTAGCTGTTCAAGCTCACAGCATTGGCAGATCACACATGAGAGCAGAGGGAAACACCAGGGCGCTGCTCCCCAAGTTTCGTCTGCTGCTTGTTCTGCTGCTGAAGGATCTGAACATCTGAAGCCAGAAGAGAAGAGCTGGACACTGGCAGGGGCATGCACAGCGGGGCACCCCACCTCCCACCTTGCCGGAGCCCCAGGGCTCTCTGAGGCTCTCTGCTCCATTTTCCTTTTCCCAGAGGGTCACGAAGAAGCAAGTTTCAGCCCAAGAAGCCCGTGCCTAGCTGCTGTGAGTCAAGTAAACCCACCTACAGCTGTAAGGTGTGTTTGATAATCCATGATAATACAGCACTCGTGTCCAGAGGCTGGGGAGAAACTCGCTGCAGAGAAATGAGAGGAGTGGGGTCACCCCAGTCCCTGAAGGCAAGCTGGTCAAAGACCTGGAAGGCAGGGAATGGCTCCTTGTGATGGAAAAGAGGCATCTTGATCAAATCCCTTTCTGAGATTAATATTATCTAGCCTAATTTCCAATAAATTCAGTAGAAGGAGAATCCAAGAACACTGTGTGCCTAAATCACATGCCAAACCCAGGGATTTTGAAACAGTAAAACCATCCATCTGATCTCACATAGTGCTAAGTGCTGAGTATTCCACTGGAATCACTAGGCTGAGTAAACAAGATCAAAACCAGGTTCATGGGGATGACCAAAAAGTTTTGATGCACTCATGGAGCAGACATTCCAGCTGGGTGAGTGAAACTGCAGAGCTCAGCTCTTACAGCCCAGGCCATGTCACCGATATTGTCTCACAGACAGGCAGGGTTTGAGCAGAAGGGCACAACTCTGCTTGGGGTAGGTAAACTCCCCTCGGGTGGGCTCTGCCCCTGCCCTTATACCCCCCCGGGATGCTGAAAAGGAAAACCTCAGGTTTTCACTCCTTTCAGGGGTGCTTGGCTGCTACTGACCAGAAACTAAAGCTCCCCATGCATTTGAAGTGAAGCCATGACTCTGACTGTTGATGGGTTTCCTTTATTATCAAGGTGATTGTGCTGTGATGTTCCCTCATGAGGGACTGCACTGCTCTGGTGTGGAGGAACGACATGAACCACAGCTCACCTTCTGCTGGGGTGCTCTGGGACCTGTCTAAACCACACTTCATCAGCTATAAGGCAGTTTTTGGATAGGGAATAATTTTGCATTGATTTAGGGATTAGTGCCCACAGAAAGAAGTTAGAACACAGGTTCCCTAAAAACTCAGATTTCTCCAGATGCTGTAATGGGCTTTGCACTGCTTTAATGTGCTTGAAGGGCAAAGACAACCTGGAGACTGGCATCCAGAACAGGTCTTGTCCTGCTGGGCCATAAGGAAGACACGAAGTGGACACATTTCTCTTCTCTTGCACTAATTCCTGACTGGTCTGTGCTGCGAAGTCAATATCCTCTTATTTCACACTCCCACTAATTGTGTTAGTGAACTTTAACCTCAGAATTGTGAACAGCAACTGAAGTTACAGACTGTGATGGGACAAACATCTTGTTTGTGGACAGTGCAGTAATGTTCTGTTCAGTGGCAGATAAGGTAAGGTTTGTTCCTACTTCTGAAAACCATGCAACTTGGTTTTTATTTCAGCCTGGTACATGGGAACACACTTCAGAAAGCTAGGCTTCCTTGTAATTCTTGGAATCACACATGAAGCACTGAACCTGTTCCCGCACAGCCCATCAGCAAACCATCCCCATAAGCATAGACTCTCTTTTGAGATGATAGAGTGCTGTTAAGGAAATGGATTTTTGAAGGCTGAGAGAATAATTACCCGTGTCCTTCATTTTTTTTCCCTTTGGAGAAGAACATAATGTTTTCTGGTTAACCTTAAAGTCTGAAACCCTAGAAAACACTATGTAATGTTTTATATTAGGAATATCATGCAAAACCAAGAGAAATTGTTCTCCAGAGGCTTCACAGCAAAAACAAACTATTAGGGAAAGGCAGAGATGATAATTTCAGAAATCTGATTTCAATACTAACCTACATAAGAGCTTTCAATAATTTTTGACTAACAATGAACAGGGTGGTAGGTATATCTGAGACAAAATAAATATTTAAATTAGATCATATTGCAGCTTTTAATGTCCATAATTTTTAGCACCAATATTTTTTAAAGCCAACTATCAGAAGTAGGCTGGTGAACATCATACTCTCCTGCATTTCAGGAAACCCCCTCTGGAGCAACGGAGACAGCAGGCCAGAGTTTTGCTGGATTATAAACAGCCAGATTTGGCCGGGCTCTCTTGTGGATTATGCAAGTTCAGTGTGGAAGAGGAAAGCGGATTAGGGGCCTCATGTTGCCTATTTCTGAGCCAGGAGTTTGCTCTTACAGTCCAGGCAGGAGGCAAAGGAGAAGGACAGGAGTCACTGTTTTCCCTCTGGGAGTGGGCAGATAAGTGAATGGCACTAAACACCTCCCCATTTCCTGTGCACCACAAAGCAATTTCTGTGCTATGGAACAGATTCTTTTTTGGCTAGTTTGGCATCTTAGAGGGCACAAGCTAGCACGCTGTGCCCTCAGTATGTCAGTGTGTCAAAGTAACTCAAGGCCAGAGTAGGTGTCTTTTATTTGTGCCTGAGAGAGTGGTGGCTTCTGAGCTGGCTCTAGGGAGCAATCAGCTTCTTACAGTATTTTGGGGGTGTGCATTCGTGGCTAATTGGGACTGCACCACTCACCTTTGATCTGGCAGGTCTCAACCAGTATTTCCCCAAAGCACACCACTTCCATGACAAGCCTGTGCCACTAACTGATTTCCTGATTTCATTCCTGTTTCCAGAATATGTGGGTGCTACTGAAAAGAAAGCAAATAAAAAGGAAGCACTGAGGACTCGCTTATCTTCTACTAGTTGCTAAAAATATACCTTTTTTTCCCTGCTAGGAAACAAAAATACATATATCAATGTCTTGGACCATGGCATTTGCAGGAGTATGCACCTCACATTGCCAATCTGAACAGTCATGGATGTCCAGTGCTGTGCTATTTTCTTGATTTACAGCTGATTCCCTGGCACTCATCAGAAAAAGTAGAGAGAAAATCTAACTGTGAGTGAGCTATGTGTCCCAGCTTGATAGCAACCCACACAGCACTCTCTGAGCACTCACAAAACTTATTGACTCTAATAAAAGCAAGCAACTGTAAAACCAGAGCTAAAATCCCCGAGGGAGAAAGGTTAATGGCTGCTCCAGAAAAGCCTATTCCCCAGAACCAGCACGCCTGCTGCTGGATGCAGAAGAACCAGGAGGATGCACAGCAGCTGCTGCTGCTCCAGGAAGCCCTGGGGCAGCAGGAGACTCCCCTAGGAACAGCAGCAGTCCTTAAAAGAGGTGGCTCTTTCTAAGCCCTTCAAAGCCATAGCTCCTGAGACACCAGCTGCTTTTGAAAAAGTAGCTTTAACTTATCCCTGGCCTCTTTTTACAGGTGTAAGAGGGAATAATACTGATTATTAGGTTTTGTAATGTGAGACGGTGCAGAAATCCCTGAGATTAAGTTAAAAGCATGCATTAAAAATAGCCCAAAGACCAGAGGGTGACACTAAAAAAATACGGGAAACTAGTCAAGTTCACTGATTTCTTATGCCAACTACAGCAAGTCACTCTGCATCACATCTAGAAGAAAAAAAACAACAACAACTAACCCACCAAACAAAACCACACACCCCCAAACCAACCAACCAAAGACAAAGAAAAAAACCCCACCAAAAAAACCCACCAACGACACCAAAAAAAAAAAAAAGAGAAAGACAAAAGAAACCAACTACAGGTTGCATGTTGGAGTGTGCTTTTGGCACTCCAGATGTGAAACCTACACCACTTCATTGTCCATTTTCATTACAACTCCCCTATAAAACACTACCTTCATCCTTCCCAGCAGTGATGCAGGGACAACCCAGTGCTGTGAAATCCTAAATACGGTAAATGCCTGGTGGTCTGATTCATGGAAGAATGAAAGATGCGTGCAGTGGTTGCCATTATTCCTCACGCTGTTACTACACTGGTTCACAAGGCTGATTGCTGACACTTCAGAACTCTGCAAGTGTGAAATACCTACTAAAGCAGTAGCACCTGCTCCAACACATGGATTTCCCCTCATTTATATTCTTGTATTCTACTGGCAATATTACCTGGGCTCAAAAATAGTCGTTCCTTCCCCCTGTATGCTCAGCCCTGATTTACGTGTGATGAACATTTATATGTTTGCTGTATCCATTTGGGGTTTTGTTGTTTATTTGAGGCTACTCTTGATGTAAGCTGTTGAGTTTAAGCTACTCATGGCTTTCCAAGACATCATTCCCAAAATCCTATCATAGATTTTAATAACAATAGTCACTATTTGTAGTCAAAACTCAAATTACATTGACTAATGTAAATAAATTAGATTTTTCTATGCCTTTGTAATTCTCCTTGGGTGAGTTTCTTGCTAAGACCGTAAGAGTCTACTCATTGCTGATCATGAGGTATGGGATTTGACCATTTTTTATCCTGTGTCTCGTAATATATTCCTTAAAATAATTTGAATAGTCTGATCCTCCTCTAGAGTTAGCAATGCCTTGCATCAGAAATTTCCAAATCCTTCTCTACACCACAAGGCATCAAGCAGAGGCCTCTACTTTCAGCTGTGTAAGCTAAGAGAAGTTGGCCTTAGCCAGTTAAATTAACTGATCACAAAAGTTTTAAGACAAAATTCCAAAAGTTTTAAAGTTTGAAACAAAAATAATGATATTATACAAACCATTTTTTAGCAGTCAGCAAGGATTTGATGAGAACAAAATTGCATCCAACCAATCCCATTTCCTGTATCGGAGGTTACAATGAGGTTAAAGGCCTGTGAATAAACAATAGAAGCCATAAATCTTGTCTTTCATTATGTTTTTGATATTGGCTGATGTGAACTTTTTATAAATAAACTAGGCAAACCAGGTCTGGCTGAAATACATTTGTGCAGGAGCAAAACTGGAGAATCACAGCAGAAAAGTGCTCAGCCATTTACTACAAAAACACAGCCGAGAATAAAGTCCTTATCTTTGTCCAAATCAATATTTCCAGCAACTAGGATCTTGAACTAGGAATCAACCCAATTGAAATTGAGGGACTGAGCTAAAAGTAAAGTCAGTAGCACCGGTGAAAAACATGAACACTTAAAATTTTCATGACAAATTGATTTTTTTATTTTTTTTTTTAAGGAGGTGTTGTTCAGGAAGAAGGCGATGTCACCTAGTGGTTAGACAGCCAAATTTTTCCTTAGAAAACTCCCTGGGTGTCATATTGGATCCGAAGCTAGGAGGAGTTAATCTGCTGCTGTTGCTAGAAAAGCAAACACTCTACCCGAGTATGTAAACAGAGGCATCTACAGGGCCCATGCAGAACTCATTCCACTCCCGTCAGGATTTGCAAAACCTCAGACGAACAGCTGTATCTGGTTTTGGGCAAGGCACTTCCTGCAAGATGGGGAGAAGCCGGAGGGTGTCCAGGAGAGAGCAGTGAGAGTAGCCAGAGGTCTAGAAAATGCACTCGGCGAGGAAAGACTCCAAGAAATAGGACTTAATTTAACATGAGGGGTACACAACAAAAAAGGCAGCTGCAAAGGGGCAGGGGGAAAAAAGTGTTGTTTCCTGGTCCATGAGAGTCAGGGCAGGATGAAAAGAGCCTAAATCCTGGTAGGGGGGTTTAGGTTTAGTCTTAGAAAGTGGTTTCTAACCACTTGGCCGCTGCTGCAGGATATCTTGGAAGGTCTCCGTTACACTCAAGAAAAATTGCACAAGTTTTTCTTGGCCATATCACAGCCATGCAGGTGGTTCAGAGTGCTGCAGGAGGCTGAAGGTGTTGGGAGACATTTCCAGCCAAGCATGGCCAATGGGGAGATGTGTAAGTCTGCTCTGAGGGTGGTGGTGATGCTCCTCTGGTGCTGGTGGAAGCCTCCTGCTCCCTGAGAGGTGCTGCCTGTGAGCCCCACTCCCCCTTGCCTCTCACTCTTTGTGAGAGATCTTCTTGCAAGCTGTTTGCAATAGCAATCTCTCAATGCCTAAACCAGGACTGCAACAACATGTTAATAAACCAAAGACTTCAATGCTTTATGCTTCCAATACTTTTATCCTTTCCTTTCTCTTTCTGTGCCCTACTTAAAAACATTTAATGTATGTTTAAGTGCACTGGTTTCCATGGGTATAAGCAGATCAATGTATAAAACCCTGAACCCTGACTGCCTTCTCGTCACACTCTGATGAGGCTGTGCTAAAACTACTGGTTTCATGGCTGCATGTAATCTAATAACAGCAGAAGCAGCAATTGCAGGCTGTAGCCCCTGGCCCAATGACCCTACCCTTTAATTGAATATGTGATGCGCTGACCACAGCGAATGTGAGGAGGGAGACAAGCAGTGAATGAAACACAAGTTTCACTTCATCCAAATTCTATTATTTCTGCCACCTACAGTATTTATGTTGTTTCAACCATGATTCTAATTTTTCTCCTTAGCTCAATGCCTGAAGAAAATATTTAATTAAAAATAAGGACTTTGGTCTCTTTTAAGACACCTGCTTAAATAATAGGCCAGTTTTCCCCCTCAAATCATCCCACTGATGCGGTGCCAAGGAGCACAAGCAGTTCCTCACCTTCGCCCTTCAGCCAGGACCAGGTGCTGTTTCCACGAGAGAGGAGCATGGACCGAACTGCAGCTCACGGTGCTGGGCTGAGCATGACAAGGTCACCTGCTCCAGGCACCCTCTCGTCCAGCCTGCTCCCAGCAGCTTGCAGAGGTTCCTAGAGAAAGCCACATTTTAATTTATTTCCAATTTTTAGTGCCTCATGAGACAATGCCGTAGCTCATAACAGGGACATGGGCACAGATTAGGTGTTTATGACCACAGTGGATGGATCACTGGGTAGAGTTTTCTGCTGTGGTGCTGCTGAGGGGTCCTATGGATAACTTAGGTGTCCCTCCTACCAGCTGCCAAAACCCTGTACCAAGTTACAAACACTGAAAACCAAGACACTTGCAATTCTTGCATAAAAACTATTGCTTCAGTTGCAGCTAGACCTCTTATCTACTTGACTGTTAGAAATAACCTTTACCTTCCTAAATTCTACCAGGTAGCACAAGCTACTATTGGACACAAACTCCTGGGCAATCTGCCTGGTGTCACATTCTCCTTGAAAAAGATACACAGGAGCAGATTTGTACCCTCAAACCTGCTCCTAACTCACACACCACAACACTCCACAGGACAGCTTCTCTGGGCTCAGCAGGTAACATCCAAGCTGCCTCATGCTTTGTCAAGGCACATGTAACCACCAGGGTAGTTATCTGTCCAAAAGGGAGTTTTAATTTCATGCTAGCATTAGGTCACCCCTCAGAAGTGTGTGTGTAACACCTGTACTCTACCCATTAACTCTGGCACATCATCTACTTAACATCATTATCGTCGGGAGGATTATGGTACTTCATGTACATTTAAAAGGCAACAATTCATTATGCATTGTGCTGAATACTGAAGTGAAAAACTGTTTCCGGGAATCACTCTTGCTTAATCCTAAAGACTGATACCGCCGTATGTTTACAGGGTCAGTCAAAACCAAATGGTCAACAGATGTGAAATTGCACATTCAGTCCTGAAATGAAATAAAAGATGTTCTTTATACTAGTAAAGAAATAACTTGAAACTCTTTTTTTTTGCAAACTACCTCTAAGGAAAATTTAACATGAAGAATTAAATGTGTTTTCTATATTAGATGACAGCAGTTTATGGCAATTACTGAGCTTTTCCACGCGTTGTGAATTTTGAAGCTCTTAGATTACTTTGTGTCTTTTTCCTCATTTTTGAATGAACACAGCTGTTACTAAATTTCATTAAAGGAAGTTTTGTACCCACTCTTTTTCAGAGGTGAAGCCAAGAATTTAGGAAGGTTTACAGAGCAGACTTTCATGCAGATAAGAGGACCACCATCAAACAGTACCTCTTTAAATTTTAACTTCATGAGTTCAGTTACTTTTGCTATTGGAGATAAAAGGAAACACCTAATGTAGCAGAAAAAATTCCTGCCTACCAGCCTGCTTTTGCACAGCTATCAAATGCTTCTTCATCTGGGCATTCCAAGAGACAGGGCACTCAACTGATTAGGCCTCAGATCTGATTTAGTACCTGTAGATTAACATCAAACTAAACTTACTGGCTTCTGCTGCAATGTGAGTGAATTGCTAAAAAAAAGAAATGTGAAATTATGAAGGGAATTCTCTAAATTCTCATATGGTTCATCTTCATGAATGCTCCAATAGCCTTAAGGTATTTTATCCCAACAGTCTGGAATGCAAAATAAGTTTATAAGAGAAACATTCCATCCGGTATTTCCTTTGCAATAGATAGCAATAACTATATTGGGTTTTAATACAATTCTTTGAGTTAAATCTGAACTGACAAGACCTGAAAGAATGTCTGACTGGTTTCCTTCACCTGCAGCTTGGATCACTGCATACAGTGTTGCAGCCAACAGCTGTTTAGAATCTCTTAACTTGACGTTTTCCCAGCAATTATACCCAAATCACAGCAAAGAACAAAATGAGTATTTTCAGTTCTGCCGTTAATAGATTATGTGCCTCACTTTGTTCAGTGCTGGTGTGTTTGCAGAGAAGAGTGTGAAGACTGAAAGAATTTGCAAGAAAGAAATTTGAAGGAGGAAGTAAGCAAGGAATGGAGGAAGCAGATCCAGACCCATCTTGAATTTCTAACGGGCTTCTCTTTAACTGTGACATGCTGCTCATCATAGGAATATAATTAGTCTGGTGTTTAAAGCTATCTCAGATTAAATATGCAATTGTGTAGCAAGATGGCAAAGGTCAATTATAACTAATGAAATTTATTGCAGAATAGATTCCTGCTCCCTAGTTACGTTTGTGGGAATGGTTTTAATCTAAGGCCACTGCCAAATCTGACCCTCTTCGGCAAATAATTTTGGGTCTGTTGGGAACCCAGGAAGAATTAGAAAGAGGGAAATTCACCCAGTCCTGCAACAGTCTGTCTCTCCAAACTTGCCTCTGGGGACCTTCTGAACCAAGGCTGTAACATATGGCATGTGTGACAATTTATCAGATTGTGTCATTCACAGGGCCTGGCCTGCATACTTCAAAAAGCCATAATTTTCCCAGATGGTGGTTTGCACCAAAGTAATTATTTTTGGTTTTTAACTGAGTATCTGTGCTACACATTGCCTTCATATTTATGCTCATTCACATCTTCTCTACACCACTGTTAGCAATGACAATTTTAAGGGGATGGGGAAGGCCCCCTCCAGCAGAGTAGCACATATCTGATCCTACTTTTCCACTAGATTGAGGACATGTGTTTACAGTCTGCCAGGGACATAATTTGGAGTTAATGTATCAACCTGGGCTTTTGCCCATGAACTTTAGGCAGTTTATTGACTGCCTTTCCAGTCTGAGTCCAGAGAAAGGCAAAGGCTACTTTAAACTTCTACCATAGGTAAACGTTATGTGAAATTATCAGGACAGTCTCAGAACTGCAGCACTGTAATTCTATTGCACTGTGGTGATGTAGGAGACCAGTTAGTGTGCAAGCACAGAGTACCTTTTAAAAGCCACAGAATGAACCAAAGAGGGGGTTTTGTTTGGTTTTTTTTCCAGAATACTCAAATATGCAAGTCAATATTTTCTAATTATTATCTCTCTGTTTTTAATCCAAATCACAACACCTCTTAACCCAAAATTTCTATCAGTTTGGAGGCATTTTGTCAAAACCCAAGAATACCACAGTATCCATACACTGTTGTGTGAACTGCTTCTCCTCCACCCAGAAATCTAAGTCTATGCTGGACAAAATCAGAGAGTTAGGCAAATCTTAACCTTAAAAGAGAAAACCTAAAAGAAACACCAATACATACCCTACTACTTTTTATTCCTTGTTTTATTTTGTCCTTTTTCTGGACAGCAGGACCATTGCTCTTTGAATCACATACTTCCCTAGCAATACAATTAATTTTAATTAACTGGGCTGTTACTGCACTCTTCTATGCAATGTACAAATGTGTGGGACAGAAAGCAGCCAGCAAAGAACAAATCCAGTGGTCAGGTAAGGCAAGAATAAAAGTGCAGAGGAAAGGGGAGGTTTGTCTCCCATCCAATGTGCTAATGGGAGAGTAGGCAGCACACTGTTCCCTTAACTTTGCTGGGACTATTCATGTGCATAAATGCACACATGCATTCATGTTTTGACAGTCTGAGATTTTTAAAAGGAGATCAAAGAAGCTGTGGGAGGGAGTGGAGAGGAGGTTTGAAATTCTCATATTCATTCAAGTGAGTTGCTGCCTCCGAGCTTATTCTGGCTCAGTGCTGCGGATCAATCACTCGGTGGTGTGGGCAGGTTGGAGTGGGAAACACATACACACACACACACACACACACACACATGCACATGTGTGCACACACATGCACACACTCACAGGGCCCTGCAGAGGCCAAATTTATGCTATGCAGTGGCATAGTAGAGGCACTTCACACAGGCAAAATGTGCTGAATAACAAGGCAGAAAGCAGCCCTTCTTATCTATCCAAGTTGAGGGGATCCTGCTGTGACTAAAGAGCAGTGGTATCCTCACTGGAGGAAGACAAAAGTGGAGCAATTCCTTTCTTTCTTTTTGTTCCCATTTTTTTTCTCTTTCTCTTTGGTCCCATTCTTCTAGGGGTTGTGATCATTCTTTACAACTCCCTGTCTTCCCCTGTGTTTTTGCTACATATGGGATTTTTACATCTGGAATACATATTCCCTGTTCTTTGTCACACCTGCTGACCAGCTGTGATTTGTGCTCCTATCCTCAGCCTCCTTGTACTCCCTTGTCCCTATATCTTCACAGCCTCTGCCATCATCTTCTGTCACCTTTTCGTTTCTCTCTTGAGGACCCCTGCCACAGAGTAGGGTGATCCCGAAGCTGTGTTATCAGAGACTCCATTTCAAGCCCCAGAATTCATGCAGTGCATATGTACTTGGGGGACTTCAAAGGCAATTATAAAGTACCTATTTCCTAAATGTAAATATGGATGTGTAGCAGGTACAGGGACAGGTAGGTAGTACTGCCTTTCTCTGTCTCCAGCAGGGTTTCTATTGTGTCAGGCAGCATGACTCCATCATATCAGTAGCCCTTAGCCAGATCTCCATGAGAAGTAGGACACAGCCTTCTTATGCAATAATAAATACTGTAAAACACAGAAAAAACCCCTTCTGCCTGACCTTCAAACACTTTCCAAGAAATAGTTTAAGCATTTTCCAAATAAGGCAGCAGTTATGTAGCAAGTTGTCCAGCTTGGCAAGCATGTGAAAAAGGGATGCCAAAAGTCCCATCTCATTTGCCAGCCTCAAGAGTATAGTATCTACCTGCAAGTTTCTACTTGGTAAATCAGAGACAAGCATTAGCTCCTCCTCTACCAGTACCCATTAGCATAATCTGAAATGAAAGCTAAGCAAAAGCCAGAGGTTTTGAATAATACACTTGGAAGAATTGCTCCAGCTTTTTGTCACACTTCTAACATGTTTGCCTAGCCACAGAGCTGTTTTTTTCCTACATTTTTTTCAAATCTTCTTGAGTTATGATGGGAAAATAAAAGTAGATGACTGCAAAAATATGCAGTTTGAGGACTAACAACCCTCCTTGCTCTCTTGATGTTCCAAAACAAGTATGCATGGCTCATTTTAAGTTTTATTTGTTTTCAGGTCTTCCTACCTACAGAGTCATGCAATGTGAGTTAGAGGTGGCTGCATTCCAAGCACTCTGCTAGCAAAGGACCCCAATGCTTCAGGGCATTCTGGTTGATAGTATTTTTCCAAATCAAAAATACCACAGACAGTTATGTAAGCATATATATTTAATCTAAAAATAGGAGAGCAAGTTTTGCTCTCAGGAAGAAAGATTTTTTTCCCCACTTCTAAAAACAAACTAATCATGTTTAAGATGACCACAAGTGGTCAAAATCCCATGGAACTTTTTTTGTTTAACATCTCATTTGAAAATTAGGCATGTTTCCACATCAAGTTCTCAACTAGCCCTTGAAAAGCTCTCTTGAATATATGAGACAATTACTGGTTGCTCCTTATGGAGCAGTTTGATTGTACTACAAACTTGCTGCATGACCGACGCATTTTGAATTTGACAAAATATCAAACCAAAGAGAACAGGGGCTGAGTTCTGTAATGCTCCAAGTGTCCTGGTCACAGTCCAGTGAAGCACTGACTCACCTCTTCCATTTAAAATGGCCAGTTCCACTGCAGACTGCTCACTTGCAGGGTCAGGTAGTACAGCTGTGCTACTGTGTTTGCCAGATAAAGGTCCTGTGTATGGAAAAAGTGGCTTCAGGTACAGGTTTACAGCTTTCCCTGTAAACAGACCTTAGGTCAAAGAGAAAATAAAAGGGAGAAAAGTAATGCTGCTACTTGAAGCTTTGCTGCCCATCTAAATAACCAGTAATCCAAAAAGTGCATCTAGGTGTACTGTATTTTCAATGTCTGTGCATATGTGATTTTTCATCACATATTCATCCAAGGCTTGGAAGGTATGTCTAGGGGCAATAGTGGATTTTGTTCTTCTGGGTGGGAGATCAGACTGTCTGGCTGGAGCACAAACTGCAGACACCCAGAACACCTGGGCAAATATCTTGCACGCACATTACGAAGCTCCTAGTGGACAAACTCCATGATAAAGTTGTAAATGAGGGAATACATTAAACGACAAAGTAACCATTTTCTGTAGAGTGCTTATTGCCTCAACTTGTTTTATCGGCTTCTCCTCCAGCAGCTCAAGGTTAACAAAACCAAACTCCACCAAATTGTATTAAACATACAGAAAGCAAAAAACTATCAGAAATAACATCACTAGAAACAGTCACTGTATTTAATGGGTATAGGGCAGATAATATAAGAAGCAGCATCTCATTCTGCCACACAGCCCAAACTCGGTGTTCAGGAGGAAAGGCAGAAAATAAAGTTAATGTACAATGAATTTTCCAGTCAGTACAGGCAGCCTAATAAACAACACACAAAATAGGAACAGACTTGAGTTTCACCCATCCTGCTGACTCCACTTTTACTGAATGTTTTACTAGCTCAAAGGACTGTTGTATAAACATTTTGAGTTCTGGTTTAAGCCAGACATAAATCAGAAGCGTTAAGCTAGAGCAATTATGACACTTACTGGCCATATCTTAAGATAACTGCAATTCTAACCAGTCGAATAGCATTCTCTACTATTATTCAAATTTATTTTATACCATTGCAGAAAGTCAGATGTTTATACAGAAATGTAGATGAGAAGGTGGTGAAATCTATGTATAGTGTTAGTCACATGTTCTGTTTTCTAAAGTATTTATTTGAGCAAACAATTTATGTTGGTATTGTAGCGGCTGTATGAAGTTCATGAAGGCAAATACACAATATTATTGCTGAAAGAAACTTCGCCAGGCTGACAATTTTAAATATTTCAAGTTGTTTTCTAGCTGAAGGCAACATTCTTACATATGATACACAGTGTGAATAAGGCTGAAAGAACCTCCCTCTGCAGGAAAACAGAGCTTCTGAGAGACACTATTCAAAAGTCTCAAAATCTGCCTGAAGTCCTATTTAGGACAAATACTCTGCTGGTGAAAAATACAGAAGATCAGCTTAAATAAACAAAGAAAATATTTCAAGATCAATTCTGTATCAGTTAAGTTGTGCTGAAGTAGAATTTATTGTCATTGTTCTTAAGTTTTTGGAAAAAAACAGAATGCAGCACCTGTTTGCAGGTAAACAAAAAAAAAAAATCTGTTTTTCGTGTCAATAGCATATTGCAAAATGTTGTGTGTTATCTGAGTAATATCTGGCTTAGAATGCACTAGAGGGTGAAGAGAATATTTCTGCTTACTAACAAGGTAATGTTTGAACTGATTATCCAGTAACTACTGCTGATAAACCTGGGCCAAATGTAGGCTGATTTATTTCTTGTTTGATACTAGTACTAAGAAA
This sequence comes from Ptilonorhynchus violaceus, assembly GCA_013397565.1. NCBI lineage: Eukaryota > Metazoa > Chordata > Aves > Passeriformes > Ptilonorhynchidae > Ptilonorhynchus > Ptilonorhynchus violaceus. The sequence continues at coordinate 284,042 of VZRJ01001661.1, forward strand.
TATCCTCAGTTTTAAACCTGAGGTATTGCTTAAGTCAGAGCAAAGTATTTGCCCTATTTTTGTGTTTTCTATAAATTAGTATTTTGCAATCTGCTTTGGCTTTGTTTTTTTTTTATTTTAGTGTTTGTAGTTACACGTATGGTTCTCCCTGAGAACAATGTGGCCTCCAGCTTTTCAGCTTCTGTCAGGTACCTACAAAACAGGCATTGTAAAGCTTTGACAAACAAGGCAATTTAAGGGGCTGGGGTCACACTCCCTTCAAGTCAGTGGTGAGATCATGAAGGGCAATCCACACAGTTAATTTGTCTGGCAGGGAGAGATCAAGAACTGCACAACCAGAAACACCACAGTGAATTTAGACTGCTTAAATTGGTACTGTAGCTGCTTAAGCCTCAGAAAAAACCTGTCACTCCCAAAGACACCTGAAAACTCATTTGTTTCAGTTCCTTAATGACTAAACTCATTCTTTTGCACTTTGCTTTGTCATCGTTTAACCTGTAGATAGGCTCGGAAAGTACTTGGGTGCTGGGTCAATTAAAGCATAAGACTTTGCTCCAGATCATGAGAGAGAACTTGTAGGCCCCAAGGTCTCAATGATACCAAAAGGGTTAATTCAGTTTTTACTGTGCCTGTGAAACTTGTAGCAGAGAAACAAGGCCTGTGAAAGATGCTTTCAGCAAGGACAGTTAGAAGATAAGAAGAAGACAACTGGCTCAAGAATGCAGTGGCAGGCAAAACAAAGGACTGAATCTCTGGGAACTTGGGATGGGATTTATGGTAACAGGTGAATTGTACTATGCATGTGTTGCCTTTTTCCACCTAAAATTAGAAGCTGGATGATGTTAAGAGGATAAGGAAAGCAGTTACCTTTACTGGAGGTCCTCCAGGGGTACAAAATGCGCGCCAAGATGTCGACCCGAAAACTGTCCGCCCCCCAAATGGACTCCGACACTTTTATGAGTTTAGCAAATTATCATAATTGACTNAGTTTTTACTGTGCCTGTGAAACTTGTAGCAGAGAAACAAGGCCTGTGAAAGATGCTTTCAGCAAGGACAGTTAGAAGATAAGAAGAAGACAACTGGCTCAAGAATGCAGTGGCAGGCAAAACAAAGGACTGAATCTCTGGGAACTTGGGATGGGATTTATGGTAACAGGTGAATTGTACTATGCATGTGTTGCCTTTTTCCACCTNATGTCCCTGGTTCCCAGAACACTAGCAGTGATAAGGTGTACAGGAATGTCTTGTTTTGTCTAAGGGGAGGGAAACTGCTAGCTAAGAATCTACATAGTTATACAGTAAAAGGTTACAGGGCTACTAATATATAAAAAGTATAAAAGCAAAAATCTCTTTGGCATCACATGTACTGACTGTATATAACCCTCTTTTAATACCACCTGTCCATGTAAGGCTGGGAGCATTCCCCCTTGGGCCTCAGGCCTGAATAAATGATGCCCTCTTTGGCACAATTTCAGTGCTGGGGAGTCTGATTCCAATATTTTGGACATTTGGTAACATCAACACCCAGCAAGAATCCTCTCACACTTACACAGAGTTACACACTGGGTAAGGCTGTCCTCCATTATCTTGCTAAACCTTCGTTCCTTCCTTCCTCTGCCATAGGCTGAACTTTCTACAGAAAGAGCAAGCAGAAAATGAGAGTAGCCTATCGATGGAAACAATTCAGCAGGGTTGAGGAGATTCTGGGTTCTCTGAGGACTATTTGCACATTTTGTATTGGACAAGAGTAGCCCAAAGAGCAGAATAAGGAGAGATTGACCTGAGAAAGGTCAAGAGAGTAAACCTAAGAAAGGTCAAGAGAGTAAACCAGGTCTGGGAGCAGCTCAGTCTGTGCAGTGTAGTTACAACACTGAGGCACTGGTTGGTACTGAGCACCTTGTTCAGAACAGCACAAAATCATCCCAGATAAACAGGTTTTTTTGCAACCAGAGTAAGCATTTGTGGTTTCTGTGTTGTTGTGCAGTGCCACAGTAGAAGGGAGAGGACAGGAAGGTGACAAGGATGAATACCTTTGTATGAATACTTGCAAGTATTTCAACTTATCCCCGAAATGGAAGCTTTGCAGTAAGGAATGTGGAGCTATCAGCTTCTGGCAGTTGTACTACAGGAGCAGTGGTGGCATCTTCACTGTCCTGTTGCAGTGTCCAACATGCCCAACATGTGCTGTCTGAGGACACTCCATGTACACAGTTGGGGTTGGCTCCATGTGCACACAGCTTTGAGACCTTTACTGTGGATTTAGACAGGATGTCCCCCCTCAACTGACACTCAGGAGTACCAACTGTGCAGCTGTCACCTGCTGAGCCAAGCAAAAAATATTAGCTAAGCCAAACACCGAGGAAAAGAGACAAATGAACTTCAGCAGCGAGGACTCAGGAGCAGAAGGCAAGGAATAGTGCTTTAATTACCCCTACATATGGAAGTGCATAATTCTTCTTTGTATACTGGTGAATTTCACTGCAATGGTGAAATTCAAAAGCTTGTACACCCATGTGAGATATCCCAGAATTCTAAATAAAATATGAGGTTGGATCTGGAGTCCCATGTCAGTAGGCTGCAATACCTAATCTCATTAGCCCTTGGAACAAGGCTCCTTAGCTCAGGATCAGACCAAGCCTGTCAGGGTTATGACCTTTCTGGGACATAATTACTTGGCAGCACCTAAGGGCTTTTTGCTAGGGCTAATGCTTTCTGCTCTGGCCACTAGACATGTCCTAACTCAAAAATGGCAGAGCAGATAGAAAAACCCTATAACATTCAGTGTCAGGAGGTCAGCCAAGTGTCATCCAAGTTAGTTTCCATAAGACAAGAAAAAAAGGAGCTTCTACTAAACATACAGAAGTAAACAATTCAGAATCAGGAGAAGAAATTTAATTACACTCTCAACCAAATCACAAGCAGAGTATCTTCTATCTCATTCTATCAGAAAAACAAGGAAAAGAGGTCAGATGGATAAAAAGTAATTAAAAAAAATTCTAACATATTCTTCATAAATGAGATGTTATTTGCTGTTAAATTAACCAGAATTAGAGTTAATACAGAATAGATTTATGGCTCATGTCAGAATTCATGACTGCAAGGGTTGTGCTGGGAACAAATTTTTCCTCTTGGCATAAACTGTGTAATTGGATTTGTGAAGGTCCTACATGTGTTCTTGAAGCTCATAATCTGATCAAAGTCAAAGCCACTGCTTAGCATTGCAAGGTTTGTGCTTTTCTGTACCTATCTGTTTTCTATTAATTAGAACATTAAATTTGAGGCTGAAGACAAGGGAGAAATGTTGCAAGGTTGCACAAAACAAATGCATTGTATAATTTCTGTCTTTATCACAAAAATGGAGAATACATTACATTACAGCACTATGAAACAAGGGCAGAATATTTGACTTGATAAGAAGAAATAATTTTTTTCAGCATGTGTGAGTCGTTACACACTAGAACAGGTAACCAATCAATCCCTGTGCTAATTGTTTCTGTGATTCAGAAAAGGCACTGGATAATTCTTTTCCACAGTGAGTAGGTTAGTTAGTAGGAAGACTAATGTGTGCATCATGTGTTCAAGACTTGCGACCTGATGACTTTCTGGCTAACATTTGCATTGTTGCTATAAATTGCCTCCTTATTTGCCACCTTGACTTCCCCGTTAAATAAATCCTGACTTAGAACTGCCTTCAGTCAAATGCAAGTCTTCGAAGGGGGCTCAAAGGAAAAATCAAAGTTAAGCTTTGACTCTAGGAAGTGTCTCCTACCTCTGTTACATATGTGAAACTGTGAAAACATTGCCATCATGCCACCTGCAGACACACAGGGGCAGTACAGATGCTTATGGTGTCTTAATGGTGCTAGTGTAACCTACAGCCTTGATTTATGGTGGTGTACTTGTATTCTTGCTGGCATTGGCAGAAGCATTTCATTATGTATGGCACATCCATTCCACTCTCTCTGCTGGGGAAAATTAAGAAAAAATCTGGTGCAGGAACAGCCAAGAAAGAAAGCCAGTTACAGTGAGACAGCTCAAAGTGTTGCTTACATACAACATGCCAGAAAAGCTCTTTTATTCATTATCTATAGAATTGTCTCATTAAGAAGACCTAGAATGGCAGAGGAGAAAGTGTGTACTGGACTTCAGCAGGTACTGAAGTTCTCAACTGCTTCAGTGCCATTTCTGATTGTGACTCCTGAGGGTAAGGTGTGTGAACAACTACTTTTGGTATTTAATGTAATGTCTGCATTTTGTTGTGCCTCAAACATCCATCATCAAATGTCTGGTTGCGAAGATGTCAATAGCTCTGAGTCCATTCCAGAAACAAAATCCTTCTCTAAACAGGACTGAGGGAACCACGGTCTCAGTTACTGCACAGCATGCTCTAACCAACAAACTGTGCTGTTTGCTGTAGAAGAGCAGTCTCCATTCCTTCTCGGNCCTACAAGCTCAGCTGTGTGCAAAGTGATCACAGGCTCCTTTTGCCTAGCAATAGAGAGCACTCTTTGGAGCAGAGAGAGGAAAAAAGAGGTTCCCTCCCATCTGAACACTCAGTGAAATGTTGTAATAACAAGGACAGATCAAATTTTCATTCAGCTTAATTTTTTTCTGGCTTTTGCAATTTTTGCTCCAGAGGAGCTGAACAGCAGGAAATGCTCTTATTGAAGAATCCCACAGACTGGAAGCTTGGTCAGTCTTCTGGTGGTAGGATGACAAACCCGTTCATGCAGAAAACAAAGCAAAGGGAGGTGCTATTACCCCCACCTCAGTTAGTCTGTACCCTGAGCAGATGGAGTGGGGGGGGTGACTTTTTTCTGGATTTCTGTGCCCTTGGTGAAAGGGCAATCATTTTGTGTTACAGTTCTAGTTCCCTGAAAAAAATCAATGTAGAAGGAGGGTTCTACCTTAGATGGACCTGATACTGTCACTCTGTTGCGGAGCTCCAGTCACCTGGCGTTGCTTGTTCCCAAGTTCTCCCAGGCACAATTTCCTTGGACATCAGTGTTGCAGCAGGAGAAGCCTTGCTGTCTGCACACCTGCCTTCCTCCCCCAGGGCTCTAGCTCTATTGCTGCAATGGTGACCTCATTTTCTTCCTATCAGGAATTTTAGTCCCTATCTCCTTACCTCCTCTGGTTGCTGGCTTTCTTATTCTGTTGAATACTTCATGTGTAAACCATGAATGGTTTTATTCTTTTGATTTCCCCTTTTTCCATCAGTTCAATCCAGAACATTCTGTCTACTTTCAGTATTTTTCCCTTCATACCAGTGAATGATCCTTTTAAAACCTGTTTAAGAGATCCACATAGGAAACTTTAAATTTATTTAAGACATCCACCATCAGCTTGTATAATGATCTGCAAAAATTCTGAAAGTAGTAAGAATAGATAAATAACCATCTAAAGACACAGTATAGAAAAATCAGGAATCAAAATGACCAGAAATCCTGTCAATTTTTTTTTTCAGTTCTATAGTTATCATAACATTACTACATTAGCAGCTCTGACAGTCAACCTGGCAGTGGTGACCTTTGAAGTGACACTGGGGTCATGCATATGTTTGTGCACACGTGCACTGCACTGAATGTCTAAACAGAAGTGTGAGAACACAGAGAGCAGGAAAAGTTTTGCCAACTTTAATCTACTTAGAGCTTGTATCACCAGCAGTGTCAGTGCTGAAAGCTTTGGCACGGGCTGGCTACCCATGCCCTGTGCAATCTTCACGCACCTAAATCTGACTGATAATTCTGATCTCTCACTGGCATCAACAAACGCAGACTGCTGCTATTTTGGTAGAGCTCCATATGCTGCAGTCACACCTGACTGTCATTCTGTAGGCACCAAAGAGCCTTTGAACACCACGCTTGGGCACTGCTGCTACAACACATGAGGTCCATATGTTGCTTTCCAGTACCTTGTTATATCCTCATGCTGATGGCAAATGAATCCTTCCACTATGGTGGAAAAGCAATGTAAGAAATCAGAAAAACAACTAAATGAAATGTTGGGATGATACTACTATTTGAAAGCAGTAGTTAATTTGCCTATTGAAGAATTAGAATTCAATAGGTAAAGAGTGTATTAGAAGTACCACATCCTTGCCTTTTTCCCAAAAATTCCCTGCAAATCTTCCCATCAAGAATGAAAGTTATGCAATTAGCAACTAGCAAACTTATTTATGTCTGTCAATGCAGCAAGTTTTGTTGGGGTATTTTTTTGTTTGTTTGGGGGTTTATCTTCAGACAAAGAATAATACCTTTGTAGGTCTGGCAACTCGCTGTTGGCATAGCTATGGGAACCCAAGTAAGTTCAAAGATCTTTATTGTGGGCTACAAGACTCACTATGCAAAGTTCAAGCCTTTGTATATGTTCATGTCAAACTACTCTACAAAGAAATACACACAAAGTCTCATTTAAAGTGAGACTACCTTTAAATATGAGGATGGGAGTGAAAACTAAGCATTTGGTAATAAGGGAGCCACATTTGAACTGTTTGAAAACGTAAAAATAGTATCCTCTTCTGAGGATATGAACATCTACACACACACAGAGCCCCTACCAAACTTCTACAAAACACTAAACTTGATGTTCTTCTTACAAAACTGCGTGAAAAGAAAATAGCATTTTGTGACTTCCTGCGCTTTCTTGGGCAGTATTTTAACGGTCTGAAAGACCAACCTTCACGGAGAGTACATAGAAAACAAAATAGTCATGTGTTATTTCCTGTTAAACCAGTTATGCATACTCAAAGCACAAGTGGACTCAAATCACCAACAGTCAAAATCAGAGATGGGAAAATTACTCAATGAATGTTAGTGCTTTTTAGAGCCATTAGGTAGCATCAAGAAGAACCAAGCATTTTCTAAACTAGAATGAGGGCCTCTTCACATTGGAGTTCAGCCTAGAAAACAGCAAACACTTAGGCTAGAAAGAAACATTATAAAGTGTATATATCAACATAATTACTGCTGTTTGTCAGGGTCACAATCAAATGTGAAAAAGCCCCAGACCTCTCAAAAGAACTGGAACATAAATAAATAAAAGGCAGAGACAGAAGAGTAAGGTTTCTAGTGGTCCTTACCATATTTCTGGGAAAATGCATAAAAGATTTCACAATCTTAGCATGTGAAAACACCTGTAATTGAGTAGGCAAGTACATTGATTATTACCTGGAAAAAGGTCAGGTCAAAAAAACAGGTGAATTGGGGAGAAGAAGAGAATGAGAGAAAAGTAGAAAACTGCTTGAAGAGCATGTGTTTACCATCCCTGAATGATTCAGAATAACCATTTCATGCTATCTGTTTAATTAATGATCCAGCCTATTAAAGCTATTGTAGTAAATTAGACTGTTCCAGCAAAAAATTGCTCTTACTATGAAAAGCTTCTTTTTTTGTTTTCAAGTTGAAATCTCTCTTAGTGCAGCTTGTACTCATAGTCCCTTGTCTTGTCCTTGTGAAGAGTCAAGTTCTGTCCTCTTCGTAGCTAGCCTTTAAAAGTTGGAAAACTGTGGTGACTTGGCCCCTAAGCCTTCTCTTCTGTGGGGTGAAAGGTACCCAGCCCCTTCAGTTGTAGGTTCTCCCTCCCTTTGATCATCTGGGAACTTTCTGCTGTCATCTGCAGAAAGTTGTTGTGGCAGTAACTTGCAGCGAGCAACTTCAAGACAAGTGAATCTTCAGGTCTTATTGAAGACTAAACCAAGACAGTAACATGTCATGTAAATGTGATTGTCCAGCTCTGCTCTGCACTGCTGCAGCCACACCTTGGATAGTGTGTGCAGTTTGGGGCACCACAACATAAGAAAAATATTAAAATATTATAGAGTGTCCCAAGGAGGGCAATGAAAATGGTGAGGGCCTTGAGGAGAAGCCATACGAGGAGTGGCTGAGGGCGCTTGGTCTGTTCAGCCTGGAGAAGAGGAGGCTGAGGGGAGACCTGATTGGGGTCTGCAACTTCCTTATGAGGGGGAGAGAAGGGACAGACATTGATCTCTTCTCTGTGGTGACAGTGACAGAACTCAAGAGAGCGGCCTGAAGTTCTGTCAGGTGAGGTTTAGGTTGGATATCAGGAAAAGGTTCTTCCCCCAGATGGTGGTGGGGCACTGGAACAGGCTCCCCAGGGAATTGGTCACAGCACCAGCCTGACAGAGTTCAAGAAGCATCTGGACAATGCTCTTGTGGTGTGACTTTTGGGAATGATGCCGTGCAGAGCCAGGAGCTGGACTCAATTATCCTTGTGGGTCCCTTCCAGCTCAGTTTACTCTGTGATTCTGGATTCCGTAATTTGCATCCATAGTAATAAGAAATTCTTTATTGTAGTTACAGTGTATCCATGGATACCCTGTGTATACAGATACAGTGATTTGTGCGAGTCAACAACCCTTATTTGTAAACTCCAAAGCTGACAAGGTGTTTTGTTTTAATCCCAGCCAGCAACTAATAAAGACCACGCAGCTGCAGGCCCACTCCCATCCCTGGTGAGATTGGGAAGAGAATCACAAAAAACACATGGCCTGAGATAAGAACAGATTAATAACTGAAATAAAGTAAATCAATAGTAATACATTTTTAGTGAGAGATGAAAAAGAGAACTAAAACCCAAGAGAGACAAGTGATGCACAATACAGTTGCTCACCACACAATAACTGATGCTCAGGCTGTCCCCAGGCAGCAATTGTTCTCTCCCGACCAGCTCCCCTAGTTTATACAGTGGGCATGACATTCTAGGGTATGGAATAGCCCTTTTACCACACTGGGTTAACTGTTCAGGCCACGCTCCCTCTCACCTTCTTGCTACATCTCGTCACTGGCAGAGCATGAGGCACTGAAAAGTCCTAGATTTAAGATAAACAACTGCTCAGCAACAACCAAAACAGTGTGTTATCAGCATTATTCTCACACTGAATCCAAAACACAGAACAGCTGTTGGGAAGAAAATTCACTCTATTCCAGCTGAAACCAGGACAGCAGGCACCACTTATTCCATATAATGTCTATAATGCCAGGTCCCACTTCCCAATACCCCATCACTTTCATTTCTTTTGGTACATACACACACAGATAACATTCCCTTAAATTACAGACCATCCCTATAAAAGCCCACTGAGTTCTTTGAGTGCATGACCTTGGGCTCCCTCTGTCAGAACAGTTATTCAGGCAGGAAAGAAGGTGTGTGGTGTTGGACTGCTGCATGAGGAAACGAGTTCTGATCCCATCACCACTGTGCTTGTCTGTTCCACCAAAGTTCGCTCTTCATTAATGTGGGGATCAAAAGGGAGTCAGGTTCAGATCCCCAAATCTGGTGTGGCACAGACAAGTGAAATGAAACTGTGGCCTGCACTCTGCTGTCAAAAGCATTGAGAAAAATGCATCAGCAATATCAGTTGTGGTACCACTGGGCTGCCTGTGACTCCAGTTCATGTTAAAGTTCCAGCATGTCCAGGACAGCAGTGCTCAGGGGTGGCGTGACTTCATTCAGGCAATAGTCTATTGCTGGTCTCCATTCTTCCCTAGACTTTCACACTGGCCATAGGGGCCTTTTAAAGGGTGAATGGGTCCTGCTGATCACTCCTCGGCTCTCCAGTCGATAGACCACCTTATGGATGGGTATCAGGGAGTCTCAGTGAGATACTGCCAATTGAGCACAATTGTGGAAGTGACTGGGGGCTGTTGCTCTTCGACCTTCAGCAACTCCACAGCAGAAGGATCCTCTGAGAGACCAGGCAAGGTAGAAAGCTGCTTAATTTCTTCTGTCTCCAAGGCAGAGCTGAAAGGCCACTGCTTTTTGGTCTTTGAAATACCCTCTCCACAAGGGTAACTTGTTATCTTCTGACCCTCCACGTGAGGAGAAGGGCTCTACAGCAGAGCATGTACAGCTCTGACAAAATTGCACTTTTTTTGGTAAAAAGTGGGAATTCTTCTAGAATTAAGCTGGAGGACAGAAATGGATGTCGTGAATAATCAGAAAGAATCACATAAAAAAACTCAACAATGAACTATAGACAATCTGTGGATGAAGTAACAACAAAAATTTCAAAAAGGGGTAAGTAGTCACTGATTAGGGAAGAATGTGATTTTTGAGTGACCAATAAGGCAAATTCATAGGTCAGTGATGCAGTGCCAGTGTTAAAACAGAAATACATTAGTGTATTGACAAGTTTAAGAATGAAAACTCACACTCTGCACTAATTGCAGGGAATTAAAATACACTGGGAGAGTTTCTACTCTGAATTGAGCAAGTCCCACACCATCTTTCCTCTCCAGTTTTTAGCCTTCCACAAGTTTTCCATTGCCTTTTATTATCATTTCAATATATAACGTTAACCACAAATCAGCCCCGCCATGCCCTCCTGTTCAAAGGACTCTTGGTCTCTTTCCCCAGAAGGCGTACTGCTGCCTCCTCCACTGAGGCACTGCAGAGTGCATTTTTGTGAGTGACCAAGACACCTGTAGGGTATTGCATTAACAGCAGCCATTTCTCCATCTCTAAATGAGGGCTGACAATTTGAAGAAATGTAAAGAACTTCATGGCAAGTTTTACACTGTCGGTAGTAAAAGCTCCAAGCTGTACTAGCAACCAAAGCCCTTGGAACACATAAAGTGATATGCCATAAAGAAGCTGAGAGGATCATTAACATCTTCAGTGAAGAATGCCTAGTCTACAGCTATGAAGGATGCACTAGTTTAGTATTACTCAGACTGGTGTCAATATTGTCCAAGGTGACGGATTACACAACTCTCAGTGACCACAGCAAGGGCTTCTGTCACAATAGAATTATTTGATCTTCAGAGTAAAAGCTACATGAATAGTCAGGGTTAAAAGAGGATGTCATATTTAACATCAAGCATAATGTTACTGTCATCATTATCCTGGGCAGGAGGGAAAAAAGGTAGACCAAAAATTCCCCAGGAGTTTACTGAAATGGCTGCAGGATGACTGAGCAAGAAGATTTTAATGGAGAACAGGGAAACTCACTAAGCGCCTTTTTCTTTCTGTTCTTACTCAAAACCACACAAAATCATTGAGAAGTAATGAAATACCATTTACCCTACGCCAGCACAAACAACTCCTCCATGTTAGGCAAAGAAAACACCATCTGTCATCTTTTCAAGTTATAGAAGAAAGAACTGACTAAAACATTCTGGGGCATAATTTCAAGGGGAACTTTACCATCGTCTATGAGTAACCAATGACACAGAACAAATACCTCTGTTTCTGGGAAGGGTGTCTGAGCAAATCCTGGCTGAACAGAATTGGTCAACAAGCAAACCCTACTCTCTGTAAACCAGCAATCAAGGTCTACCAAGATCTAACACTCACAGATGCTGGCCTGGTTTCACCTAATGTACAAATGCTAAGACACCTGAAACACGTGGCAAGATATGTGATCCATTTATCTACCAGATATAGCTAGTTTTTCCTCAAGAGATAGAAGCATCAGTCCTTGAAGAAGCACTGCCATATTTTATGTAGGTCAGACTAAATGGACACAGGACTGCAAAAGGCCACGAAAAAGGCAAAGAACATGGCCCAAGTGTGTACAACTCCTTCTGCACAACAAATATTTAGGTGAAGACTCTTCAGTGAAGATTCCTAAGCGAGGAGTCTTCAGTCTGAAAAAAGAGAGACAACTGAATGAGGTACATAACAGATGTCAATAAAGCCCAAGTACACAGAGAGATTGAATGGGGATTAACTGTTCACTGTGTTCCAGCACCAGAGCTGGGGAGGGCATCACATAAGAGTAACAGAAGGCAGATAGAAAACAAGCAAAAGGAGGCGGTTTTCCTCACAGCATATGGCCAATTTTTGGATAGTATTATTTTACACAGGTTTGAAAAGTGAGTAGGCAAATTCATAGGAGAAAAATCCATAACCAGTCATTAGTTTAATCAAATACTGTAAAAATATCTACCTGCAAATGATCAAAAGGTGAGAAAGTGTATGTGAGAAAACTCATTTGTGGTTACATTGTCATATTCTTCTACAGGTAGCTGCCCTTGGTCACTGCAAGAAACATTCTTATGTTCTTTGCAGTGTATTATGAAATTCTGAAAATAATTCTGAATGTTTTAAATATTATTATAAATGTTTTATGGAAGTAGAGTATAGTGTTTTAGCAATTTAAGGAACATTATGCCATAAATGGCACATTTTCATTGTGGCATGAATTACCTATTTCTTTTTCGTCTCTCCTAAAGATAATAAGAATTTGAGCAGGAGGTGAAATAACATTCTATATTTGCAGTCTTCTGTTCTGGTCACTTAGACCATCTCAAAAAGAATGCAAACATTGTTCTTAAACCTCTGTTCCTATACTTTGACTAGATCCATGGAAAAGATCCATAAAGATATTGCATTTTTTTCATCACTTCCAATCTTGACCTGAAAACAGTCTCTCAAATATTCTGGATCTTGTCTCACAGTAACTTCTATTTCCCAAAAAAAACTCCCACCAAAACACAGAAATTTGGAAGTATTGTGGGGGATCAGTGAAAAAGTAATGTTAATTTCTCTTCCATTAAACAGCAGCAGGAAAAAACCCAGTAAAAAAACCCACAATCAACCTAAAGCCAAAGGAAAAAACCTCATCACAAATGGCAGAAATAAAACACGAATAAAAGAAATAATTGAAGAAAAGAGTCATGACAATACAGAAGAAAAAGAAAAATTAAAAATTCACTTATCAACCCCTAATATTTCCCCTTAAAATGAATGGATAAAATTTCATCTACCTGCCCGTGTGAAGTGTGAATTTCAGTATTAAAGGCTAAATAATGTGGGACAGTGAACTCAATTAGCTTGGTGCCTTTAAATTCTAAACCCCTTTCCATTTCTCTGGAACTAACTTCAACTGCCATCTGTCATGTTGCCAGACACTTTCTGCAGGAATCAAGTTCTTCAAAATTTCTCTACTTTGACATGGCTTGAGCTGTCTTTGAATGACACACACACAAAAAAAAAAAATCCAGAGTTGATCTAGAACTCAGACAGATGTATGCAGAGCCCAGAAATGCATGACGTGCACAGGTAGTCACAGCCTGGTACATGGGTGGGCACAGGCATACAGAGCACTCACACAAACACAGCACAAACAGCCTCATTCTGCTCCCCTCTCTGGATGAGCAGGACAGGCATCCTCCAGTGAGGATGTGGATCCCTCCATCAGCTGTCCCTGGATCCCAGTCTCCCCAGCTGCTGGATGTAGGAGCCTCCAAGGTCACAGCCCTCCTCCAGCTGCTGGTACAGAACCTCTCAGACAGGGAGAAACACGCTGAGCCAACCACTCTGTGGCCTCACTTCTCACTCACAAAGACACTACCTACTTTTCCCCTGGAGATCCCCAGATCCTACAGTCCCTTCAGCAGCTGGCTGTCACTCCTCTGGACCCCCTGCAGAGAGCTTCTCCCTGAACCCAGGGAAAAAAAGAGAGAGAGATTCGTATGATAAGAAGACAGGACAGACTCTGCTAACTGGGCACATGGCAAGGGCAGACAAGCGTAATTGTTTAAAAACAACCAGACCTTTCTGTCATCTTATCCCTCTGTTTTCTTCTAGTTGTTCCCCCCCCAAATAATCTAAATCCTTTTTCTTTCCCATCTTTGGTTTCTTCCTTAAACAGCCCCTAACAAATCCTCTGCAATCCTAAAATGTTCTTCCCCTAACACATCCTATGCCCCTAGGCAGAAACCCCTTCACTTCAAAAGGTGCTCCAGCCTTGGCTTTTTATATAATTGGTGTCATACCTGGGCCATGGGAGAGTCCTGGGAAGAGCCTGGACAGGGCACTGTTCCCACGTGCCTTGGGGCCCTTGTGTTCCTCTGTGTGGAGCCCCTGTGTTGAGGTGGGCTGTGATGGGCTGGTGGCTCCTGTGGTGGCCTGGGAGCAGCCAGGGCAGGGTGTTCCTGGGCTCCTCCATCTGCCACCAGCTCCCTGGGCTCCCTTGTGGGTGTGAGCAAGGGAACATTTAACATCACAGACATGGCCACGGAATCCACTGGTTCCTTTGAGTCCCTTTAAATCTAAACCTGGATTTCAAAATACAAACTGAGATTATGCAACCAAAGCTGTCCTGCATATCTGGAGGAGGTGTCAGCATGAACCTAACTCAGAGCAACTTGCCCTGTTCTTGTCCCTGACATGCCTGTTTTATTCAGATGCTAAACAACATCTGGAACTAGGGAATGAGATGCTGGAGAGCAGCACCACAGAAAGGGATCTGCCTGGTTGCTGGCAAGCTGAATATGAGGCACCAGTGCCCTGGCAGCCAGGAGGGACATCTGTATCCTGGGGGGCTTCAGGCACAGCATCGCCCAGGCCACACAGGGGACTGCCCCACTGTGCTCTGCACTGGGGTGGCCTCACCTCGAGTGCTGGGGGCAGTTTTGGATGCCACAATACAGGAAAGACATTAAACTATCAGAAAGTGTCCAGAGGAGGGGCATGAGGATGGTGAGGGGCCTTAAGTGGAAGCTGTGTCAGGAGCGGCTGAGGGCACTTGGTCTGTTCAGGCTGGAGGAGGCGGAAGGGAGACCTCACAGGGGTCCTCGACATCCCTGTGAGGGGAAGAGGAGGGGCAGACACTGCTCTCTTCTGTGGTGACCAGTGACGGGACCCGAGGGAATGGCCTCAAGTTGTGATAGGGGAGTTTTAGGCTAGATATCGGGAAAAGATTCTTCCCCCATGTGAAGGACTGATTAATGTTAAAATGAAAATGCCTCAACACTGTTTGCATTTTATTCTGAACTGTTGCTTAAACATCTGTTTTACTAAGGCTGAATTCAAAAGTGCTGGAAAAGGCACACATGCCTTGGCGGTGACACGTGCGCAGGGAGAGCGAGCACCCGTGGACCGGGGCGGGGGAGGTCGGAGGGGCTCTGTCGCCAGGATGCCCCTCCCGAGCAACCCCCTCGAGGAGCGGGGAGGGGGGCTCTGTCGCTGGTAGGAACTTCTCCAATGATTCCTTCGGACGACCGGACTGTGGGAGGGGCCACACGGTATATAAGGACTTATGAACCGCATCACATCGCCCANGTGTCCCGCTCGACTCGGCATACTCTGCGACTCTGCGAAACAATCCAGAGCTTCCACGCGGACCAGCTATGGGAAGAGGGAAGAGCAGAAGGGGAAGGAGAAGGACCTGCGGGCTGTCCCGACCAGGAAGATGCGGCGAGAAGATGTGCGAAAGTCAAGAAAGTAACACAAGAGAGTACAATGCTTTTAATACTGTGCTTTGTTAAAATCAAGAAACAAATATGTAAAATCTTTGTCCATTACTAAAAGTTTCCATAATTCAAAAAAAAATCTCTAAAAACCAGAACATTAATTCGGTCACATTTCAACAAAGTCTTTTGGCATGCTCTTGATTAATGTTAACCTAAATGACTAAAGTTAATATTCTCCAGGTACCGATAACAAATACATTGTAAAGGTTTTCCAACACTTGGTGTCCAATAAAAACTTTTCGTGTTGTCTCCTAAAAAAGATGTTTTGTTTGTTTGTTTTAGTTTGTTAAATTTGTTACATTGTTTTGTTGTTATTCACTTGAAATAAACCCATCCTGTTATCTTAGCCGTAACTTCACAAGCTGTAGCCATAGACAATTTATTGTCTATTGTCAGTTATTACATTAAACTGTTTAACACCCCTCAAAAACTCTGTCAGTTACCACTAATCACATAAAATGCCCAATATCATCCCCCCCCCCAAAAAAAAAAAAAAATTATTCCAATAAAATAAATGAGCTTGGGGCACACCAGCACCTCAAGCTTGTATGTAAGAAAATTGCATAGACAATTTTTAAAATTCTCTGATATAACAAGATGCAGCTACTAAGCTGTACATTATCGGGCCACTGGGACAATGGCAAGATTTACCATTAAAAGAGAATATATGTATCCACATCACATTTATGGTATATGCAGAGTCGATGAATCCACCTAGTTCTTCCTGCTTTAATCAGAATTAATTGAGAAGCAAACTAACGTAAATTGCTTCTCCCTAGGCTATCTATCTGACAATTTTCTGCCACAGCAATACAGCAGAGAAATTTTCTATGAAAAACATGCATTAACGTTCAGTTTATTTTCCCAAACCTCTTAGGGAGAGAAGAGGTCACTCAGGCCTTCTAATGCATCTTGCAATTTGAAATACTGTGCTGTGAAGAATATTGCTCTCTTGACCCAATTTCAGCCTCTTATTTCCAGAGAACTGCATAAAAGCTTGTGTCAGAGCATCCTTCAAACATATTAAAGCTCCTTGAACTCTGAATAGAGCTTTATTCAAGTTCCTCCTTGCTGTACACACAGGCAATCAATGTGACTGAAGTCCCTTAAAAGTTTTGCTGCTACAGGACACCACACAGGCTCTCTCTGACATTGTCATGCAGCCTTTGTTACTCCCTGACAGAATTATATCCTTTTATCAGCTGAACTACACTCCCCAAATCATAAACCTCTAACTTCTAGCTGGCTACATACACAGTTTCCCTAAAATCTAACTTTGTTTTGTCTCTACAGGAACCTGGCAATTTGCATAGACTTTCCTCATAAATTCTCTCCTGTGTCTTAGCAGAGTGCCCTAGCCGCTAGAAGAGTTCTTTGCTTTCTTTTATTTTTTATGATTTTCCAGGATCCCATGCTAGGACAAAGGTGCTCTTCCTCCAGAAAATTAATTCTTTCCTAAAAATGTTCTACTAGTCATCTTTGTCTCATGTAAGGCTGCCTCAAGGAGCCCCTCTGTACTGAAACAAACCCCCAGCAATAATTGCCTGTAATAAGTTTTAGGCTGCGTTCTGAATTTCGTGGTCTATACTGTTATTCTCCTCACATATCAAATCCTGGGGCACATTGTAATAAGAATCATCTGAAAAGATACGACATGCCTCCATGGTACAGAGGAAGAACTGTCTTACTTACAACACTAGTTCTCACCAAAGCTAAGAAAACAAGAGGTCATAGGACTGAAGAAGGCTTCTAAAACAATCAGGTTCCGTCTTCTGCCATTCTCACACGTGAAAAATACTTTAGGTTTCTTGTCTGTGCCTGGAAGCCTCAACTGGAACTATGCTGCCCTATCTCAGTCTACTTACCTAATACTCCCAATATTACATCTATAACCAGGATGAAGATATAGTCCATGACGTCAAGTCTGTTTTGGACTGGCTGAGAAAACTGAGGCATTTATTATATCTGTATAATTAGCTGATTAAGACAGAATGTTTGTTAAAACAATTATGTCATGCTCTGTTCATTAGTCAAAAAGGCTTATTTGCAACTGCTAATGCCATTTTCTGAAAGGAAATAGTTCAGACATCCAAGATAAATGTATCTTACTTCACCAAAAAGTTGCCAAACACACTTTAAGATCTTAAAAGCTCTAAGTTGTTACCCTGGAAGTATTCTAAGTAGTTTCTATTTTATATGGATGATAGGGATGTGACATTTCTAAGAAAAAAATGTCATCTAGGAGGACTGTGTGCCATACTGTTCTGCCACCACTCAGAAATAATCATGGGAAAAAAAAAAGCATCCAGCTACAAAATAATTTCTGTGAAGCAAATGTAAAAGAGTTGAGTATTTCAGAGAACATACTGTACAAAAGGCAATTACTAAGCCCAAGCATTTCCATCTAGCCTGGAAATCATGGAGGTCAAAAAACGTTTTGTTTTTCTTGACAGTGACCACGACTGGCACAAAAAACTGATCTTGATGATGATGGCAGCCCTATACCTATGCACAGTTAAAATGGTAAAAGTGTCAGCAAATTTTGCATATTCAAATTGACTGTAAAAGAATGTAAACAATGTAGAAGCAACTGTATCAGGAACATGGTTTTCAGATCTGTTAATGTCAGGACAATACCAAAGCAGAGCAGTGTGGGGCCACAGGGGTTTTCACCACATATTTCTAGGAACATAGCACAAAGTCTACAGTGCTGCCAAGGGGCATGGTAAATTAAATAATTTAAAGAAAAAACCCACAGGAAAAGTGGATCTCATATTTACTTGTTACTGTTTTGTTGGTTTTTTGTTGGGTTTTTTTGGCCATGATTTCCTCAAAACTACAGCAGCCTAAGTAGTGAGCTGCTTGAGTGGGCAGAGTGAGAATGGCACAGCTCTGCTCCTGGTGTGAGACCACTAGGAGTAAATTAATCTTCAGCTTCACTGTGTGTCTGCAGCAACCAGCTCCATTAAACCTGTTGGCTATCTTTGGGTAGAGGTAGAAAAAAGGAAACACGGCAGAGACTGAGATTTTAAAAGTGGGGTTGCAGAAATCACAACACAATCTATTCCTTCAACAATCCCAAAGCTGAAAATCAATGTATAGTTTGCAAGAAGCTTTCAGCACAGCACACATGTAAAAACTCATCAAACATTAGCCTACTAAATAAAGAATGTTAATTATTGTTGTAAGATCTGCCAGGCATCTTAAGATGTACGACAGAGCCCTTGCTTTGGTCCAACATCTGCCTTTCAAAGAACTGTAATCTCAACTTTCTATCTTTGTTTTCTTATTGCTGCAATAAGAGATCTGGTTGTCTAAACCTGAATGTCATCTTCCATCTGTGACCTGAGCAATATATCTTTTCAAGGAACACTTGAAAACTTGACTGATTTTTATCATGGACACAATAAGTCAATTCTGTTATTCTTTGCTTCAAATTGGGAATTCCTCAACATGACTGAGATAATGAGTTAGAACAGATATCCAACAGTTATGCCTTGCTGATAATACTCCCACATAGCACTACAAGCATGGACAATTCACAGAAAAGGCAATGAAACAACTGCTTTAAATGAAAACACTGCTTTAGGGTTGCTGCCTGAGTCTCTCAGGGATAAAAATTGCTTTAGGTACAACTATGAATTTATCATAAACTAACATTTCAGTACCAGAAAATATAGGATCAGTAGTTCTCACAAATAAGTGTGAACCATGAGGTACTGATATGGTGTGATTTTTTTTTCAGTTAGGCTTTTTTTCTCTTATTACCAGGGTAACTACAGATGCACAGATGAACCATGATTAACTTCACAGCAAAGCCACGAATTGCTATTCATTTCTTGTCAGTGATAAAGTTCTTCTGTACATTGCCTCATGGCCCATAATCTGTGCTTTGGATCCTTGGCCAAGGCACAGCTATGGCACTATGGCAGAATGGTGCACCCCTTGACCAGCTCAGCAGAGACTTTCTCCATCGTTGCCACATCCCCAGGGCTGCCTGTTGTAGAGGCAAAAGGTGTCCCTGTTAGAAGCACTAAGTAAGGACAGCACAGATGGAAAGAAGAGGCAATGAGTTCCCAAACAGACGAAACTACAGAAAGCCCTCGACCGTGTCATTGAAGTCTGTCCAAAATAAATTCAACAACTCTTTTGGAGATAAGAAATACTACTTATAAAGACATTTTGGTGAAGAGCTTCCGGGTTCACTAAGACAAGATGACTGAGTTGTTTGCAAAGAGGACACAGACAACTGTATCCAGAAATTCAGATAAGGCAAGAGGTTAAAACTCCATCTGTCACTGGGCATGGGTCTTTAACTACACTCAGCTTGCTACAGTCAGGAGAACATTTAAGACCCCCTAAACATTATTAACCGTGGTAGACAGTGTCTTCTCTGGGTTGCAGTCAGCACAATGGGACATTTATTTGAAGGTTTGTGGGACAGGACTATCCAAGCAACTCAGAATTGGTAGTAAGACTCCATGTACACCACTGCTACAGACACTATTGCCATGTACTGCTACTATCCACTACTGCTACTCACACAGTACTAACAATGCAATTGTGACCACTGGTTTTGAGAAAGAAGCTAAGATGCTTTAAAATCTCTTAAGATTCCACTGACGAGACTAGGCAGGAGAGGAACAGAATTCAGTCATCTGAAATTCTTTCACAGAAAAAGTTACCGTGCTTTTTAAATATCAGATGAAACAGGCAGATAAAGCACAGAGGTGATTTTAAGGCACTCTACCTTTTACTCTTCAAATCAAGAAGAACCAAGTAATCATTTGAATCTCCCTCCTGATTGGCTTTGCAATCTGCTTTGAGAATAATGTGAAGGTAGATACTTTTGCAAGGGCAGAGGTCGAGGGTATACTACATAAAATCCAGAAACCGAGGATTAATCACCATTCAGGAAAATCATGGTTCTCCTTCCAGATACAAAGAGACTTTACTCTGAACTTAGTTTTGTTACACAGCGTATTCCACTGGGATCCAAAACTGAAATAAGCAGGGCCAGCTTTCTTACTTTCTGCCTATCAGCAAAAAATTAGACAATATTTGTCCAGACCCACAAACAGCAGCTAAGAGAAAGATGGTTTAGCATAAATCACAGTTAGATAACGTTAACTAAAGGAATATCTAACTTATTTTAAAACTTTATAAGGCAATGCTTTCACAAGGAAAATTTGCCCTCTTCTCGGTCGTGTTTGGTTTTAGATGTAACTTTCAAGTGCAGCGGCTTCAGAAAATAATATTTACTTTGTTTTCCTGCCATCTTGTGGCTTAACCGCAAAATGCACTTTAAAAAAAGAGGTACAATTGCTGGTTTGTGAAGAGAATGGTTTTGGACACTGTTTGGCCTAAGCTGTGCTCCAGACCACCGACCGTCTACCCTAAACAGCACTGCAGCTTGCAACAGCATGGATCTGCAGTCCACTGACCTCCTGCAACAACTTGATACCATGGAAAGAAATCATGCCAACTAGCCCAGGTCTCATCACAGGGATGATGGGCCATTCTGTCTTCCAGACACCGTTTCTTTGACCCAGAGCTGCCTAAGGCAGTGAATTCTTACTGCATTCCTGTTTCTTAGTTAAACACATTAGTTAGAAAATGATTATGTGAGAAGTGAGCTGAATTCTAGCCTGGCTCACTCACAACCAGAGACAAACCCTACCTGTGCTATATCAGTGAAACATGCAAGATTATTAGTTACGCTTCTCACCATCTGGAAAGTTGCATTTGGCAATACGTATGAGTGCTAAAAATCCAGCTGTAGCCTTTTGGGTTTATTTGGCATGTACAGGAAATGGTCAAGCTAGCTGATTTAATACAGCTGATTTAATACAGCTCATATTAAGCAAACAAACATGAAATCCTAATGCCATTTCTGTAGTTTCACGTGGGCCAACCAGCAAAAAATAAATAAAGACTTGCTTTCTACCACCCCTTGATGAAAAGGCATCACAATGTAACTTCCCTAATCCAGCCAAAGAAGTCAAATAACTGGTTGAAGATCAGATATGAAGAATATTAGAGGTTTTCTAAAAAGTTAGGAGGGTTTTTTGTTTGTTTTGGTTTGGTTTTGTTGTGGCTCACCTTTTAACAAAATTGCAAGAATCTCTAGGTAGATGACTATCTAGAATAGCTCCACTGACTGAACTGCCCAACAGAAAAACAAAGTTATTTGTTTTCTTCATGCCTGTGACAAATTTCTATGAAAAAAATCCCCAAAACATTTTGCCCCTGCTGGATTTGAAAGAGTCTCCTACCAGAGATGTACAGTCAGTTAGATTTAGTGGCTCATGTGACAGTTTGTGGGTGAACAATATTTGTGCATGTTTTTAGCAAGAAATAGGCTTTCAAGATTTCACTGGCTGAACTTTCAAGAAAGTCAGACTTCTCCAAGAGTTGTCCTGCCAGTTGAAATGCTGTGCTAGTCTGACTGAGTACACTAGGAGTGGTTAAGAGCAAAACACTTCTGCTGGTCTATGATTTAGTAAGAAATTTTGTGGGCCGTATAGTTTCACATGAGCCAGTAGAAAGTTTCAAAACAAAACTGTTTTAGTTAAATCTCAGTCCTCCTCTGCCACTTGCAGAATGCTCTTTCCAGGACATTCCAAGACTGTGGTTTTCCAGAGCAGTTTCTTCTGGAAGTTCAACCTTCAAGTGTTCTATCTACATATGAGTTGCAAACCCGGATGCTTGTATTTTATTTTCTTGACAGAGAACATGAATTGGGTAGTTAGAGAGGTAGGAAAAAAAAAATCTTAGAAGTTAACTGCAGAAGAAAATTGCAGGATTTCTCACAAGTTCCTCATAAAGAAGTTGTTGAAGTACCAACTGGATGACCAGATAGTGAGGGGGGTGGTGGTCAGTGGCACAAAGTCTGGTTGGAGCCGTGTGACCCCGGGAGCAATATGGGGTCTGAACCATTAATTAATGTTCTGGATGATGGGGCGGCTGCACCCCCAGCAAATTTGCTGATGACACCAAACTCTGAGGAGGGGCTGATACACCAAAGGGTCGTGGTGCCATCCAGAGGGACCTGGCCAGGCTGGAGAAAGGGGTGACAGGGACCTCATGCAGACCAGATGACACCCAGAGATCCCTGTCAGCCTCAGCCATTCAGTCACTCCGTGATTTATGTGTCTGCACTGAAGAATAGTTTTAAAGGGCTATAAAATCATGTGTTTTGTGCAACACAGAAGGCATAGGTCTAGAAAGTCTGAATTTTACCGCCAAACTGTGCAAAAGTCCCATACTTGCAGAACTCTGACGTACATGGAGGGCTTTCTACCTTTCAGAGCTAAAAGCAATTTAAGGTAATACCTGAAAAAAACAACAACCCAACAAGGTTTTGAGCTGTATTCACAGCGGTAATACCTTTCACTGCTTGAAATTACTCAGATCTCCTGCACCAGTGGGCAGATTCAAGTAGGTTTGAGTCCAATGTCCTGGTAACAGTGAGCACAAAAACTAGCTCAGGAAAACTGAGCAGTCAGAAGAGAGTGATAATGAACACGCTGTTCATAATCAAACTAAGTGCTGCTCTTGGAACAGCTCAACTGGTCAATCAACCAATCATATCACTCTTCAACATTCTACAGAATTACAGATCTGAAAAAAAAAACCCAAACAAATTCATTAGTGATATGTCAAATAGATCTGTACTACAGAACATGTATTGGCACAGCCATTGCAGCCACTTTTCATAACTTCATAACTGCTAAAAAAGACTCAGGTTCAGCATATGTTGGACTACCTTGGTAATCACCCCCCACTGAAATACTAAAGTCTATTCACCACAAAATAAATAGTTAAGAAATTAAGTAAGAAAATGCTGTTTTTTCCTCAAAAGTATGAAGCAGTTCTGATAGCTACATTTTCCTTTTTGAAAAGCCCTCGCCAACCCATCAGCAAAGGGCTGCAGATGCCCAAAAGAATAAAGGATGCCAGGTGCCATTATCTCCAGCCTTCTGCAGTGGAATTATCTGAAGCCTTAATTGCACAAGCCTTAGTCAATACTTGTAGAAAGCAGAAAGCTCCTAATGAAGCAGAAAATTAGGAGAAAAATCCAAGCTTTTCAACTTGTCTGTAGCTATTGATTACTTGGTAAAAAGCAGTGAAAAACAGGAAGCCTGGTAACACTGATCTTGGATTTGCTTTTGCACTTCCAAAATTCAGATCTGATCCTGAAGAGCTGTATTAATTTAATTCTAAATGGAGATACTGTATTTCCATATGATCAAGCCAGCTCAAGCAGCAAAGAGCAGTCTTGGCAGAACAAAATATGGTGGGGTTTTTTTAGAGTTCTCTGTGTGACACAAGTTCTCATTATATTAAAGTCTAAGAATATCAAATACATTATTTTTAAGGGTAGCCTGCTGAGCTTTAGAATCATACAATACCAGGTTGGAAGAGACATCAAGAACACCTTTTTATCTGGAAACGGCACTAAATACTTTTAAATTTAACAGAAATAAATTGGTTAGAATAACTTTAATGAGGCAACTGTGTGCCATTTGTTCTTCTTCCAACAGCTGGAGTTAAGGTTTCATCCAGTAAAATACTTTGGTACTGTTTTGGATTGGAACCAGCCTGCTGAGTGTCATACAGGAATGAGCACATTATGTGTTGGTGGTTCCACACCCTTTGCTACAAAAGCAGAACTTGGTCCAATATGTTTGGTAAACTGCACACATATCTGTCACCTGCCAAGACATTAGGGTTAAATATCTACAGTTACTTGTGTTTAAAAACCAGCCAAAGTTTGTTATGCATTCTACAGAAGAGCATCGTCAGTGATCAAGCCATTGCTGCATTGGTTAACTAAAATTAAATGCCAGCAGTTAGTCTCACACTTTTCCAAACAACAGTACTTCTGACATGAAATATCGGGCATTCTAAGACAACCATTCATCTTCATGGAGGTGAATGCAGATGTTTTCAGAAAAAAAATTATTTTATCTAGTTACTTTGCAGTTGGGGGACAGAGGTATTTTGGACTTTTTGACAGTGTTTGTGGGTGTCACTCATCATGATAATCAAAATTCCCGTGTGCAAGGTGTTATGTAACAAGAGGAACAGATGTTCTTCCACAGGAATGCTGCATACCTCAGGCATGACACGGATCTGGTGTAATCTGGGAGTGGTTCAGGGGTTACTGCTGCAGAGATGAGCCACAGAGACCAGCAGGAAGGAGCAGCAAAAGCTCAGCTGTGGCACTGTTAGCAACATTTAACATTCACCTCCTCACAGCACTTTCCTCACATAGGCACAAGCTGGTGGCAGTGTAGGTATTGCTGTGACTCGTGAAGGAACATAACACAGGGAACACATTCAACATCACATCAGTTATCTCATGTGCTTCACTGACACTTTGCTCTGCCCTGCTGGGAAGCCCAGAAGGTATGGAAATACCTCGCTGTGAGCAAGAACCAGTTTGTAAGTCCTGAAAGCACCCAGTTGGCTCAAATCATAAAATTAATATTGAATATGAGAGTATAGAGTTTCTATACTCTATAAGCCTACTTTATAGAAGGCTTACAGACCTCCTAAAATTAAGAAATTTGCTGTATGAGCTGTCAGAGCAGCTTTTAAGAGACCAAGCAACTTTCTGTTAAAATCCATCCAGCCCATGGAAACATAAAACAAATATGGTTTTATTTTAAAATTCAGCATTTTCCAGCAGAAACTTGTCATTCCCTCCTTCAAGAAAAAGAAATTTCCCTCTTAAAAAATTAACAAACTTACCTGAATGGCTTAAAGAAGAGAATGGTGAACTTCAAGAAGTGTAGCACAGCAAGTAAGAATGAAGAAAGCAGCCAGGGACTGGACAAATGTACACCTTTTCACTCAGAGAAATAGACAGAAATCTAAAGGAAAATGGGTGAAATACATTCCTGTATTGTCACTATACTTTCAACTCAAAACTACTCTTTTAATTCTGTATTGTAAAATGTCAAGGACTGCAAGTAAGATATCTTAATTTTTTGTTTAGTATGTCCTAGCATGATCTTTGTTTAGAGACCCATTTTTAATTAAGGAAAAACGACCAAGAGCTGTAAATTGCAAGTGCAACTAGGGACAGTTCAAAAGGCCTGGTGCAAAGCCCTGTATTGGAAACACAATCATGTTCAAAACATTCATTTTGGGAGCCAGCATTGGCCAACATGGACAATGTATTACCACGGAAACAAGATCTGTTGTCCCTCCACTCTAATCACCTACTTTTTTACTCATTTATCTTTCTGCCCTTAAAAGAATTTTGACTTCTTAATGGATGTTGCCTGATGTGATTGCTGAACTGAATTGGGTGATGCTCAGTGAAAAATGAAATTCTGCAGGAAACAAGCAGTTACACATACTTTTGAAGTTTGTTCCAGCTGGGGGCTGCCCGCAGGTGCAGCCTTTTCTGAGGCAGGATCCACTCTGCTTGCTCCTTTACAGAGGAAAGCAAAACTTCCACACTTTCTCAACATCCTGCTCAGTTGTGTTGCAAGCACTGCTGACTGGAAGCAGGAGTGTCTCAGGCTTTCTCACCTCGGCATTGCACTTGCTGTGCTCTACACCACCCTAAGCCCTTCGTGGCTGGACAAACACACTGTTTTCAGTTTCAGATGCTGTGAGAAAAGCCACAGCTAACAGCCACCCAGGAGTGCTGACCAAGGGAAGCTGCCCTGCCCACCAATTGCCACTTGCAGGACACGCTCCAGCAGAACAGCAAATCCACAGGACTCTGGAAAGCTGCAGCTCTGTGTAAAACTTTATATGGCCACTGTAAAGAAGCCCTAAATAGGTTCTTGCAGCTGGTGTGCAAGAGGCTGGCCCATGCACAGGGTGGAGATATTTGATTTATTTAGAGTCCTGTGCAGAAAGGGGAGCTGGGTGGCAAATCCACAAAGTCAGCACCACGACTACCAGAATTTTTCACTATTTCTACGTTTTCGTAAACAAAGGAATTAAAGCTCACCGGCTACAAGTTACATAGTTTTGTATTAATTAATAGTCTGTTCTTCTCTAGGTTAAGTGACTCTTTCCCTTCTTATGTTAATTACTCTGCATGATCAGTCTTTCTTTTCTTTTGACTTGGTGGTTGCATCTCATGCTCCTGGAATCACTTTTTACCCAGTCAGAGCTGATTCAGCACAATTACTGAGTTCCTTTATTAGTTGCTTCCTTTTCTTGGGGTTTCTGCCAGATGTCCTCATGGCCCATAACTTCTGCATTCTTTGTGTCCCCCCTCAGCAGTACATCCTTCTCCCCAAGCCTTGCTAACCTCTGCCTGGTCTGAGATCACTGAAGCCTGTCAAGTTCTAAACCATAGCAAGGCAATTCTGCCAACAATTAATTTGTTTTTCTAACACCTGGACATCACTTAAGAGCTTGTTGGCTGCTTTCTGTTTCAGGGACTAAATCTCCCTTCTTTTTGAAAGTATACAAAGATCAAACATTAAAGAGCATCCTTTCTTAAGAAAATTTTACATTTTTCACAAGTTGCCACAGTACATGCTCCTTCTCAGGCTTTGTCAACTTCCCCCTAGGTCTGAGCATCAAACATTTCCTTAAGTCTTCTTAGGAAGCATATTGAGCCCTAAACCTTAATACGGCAATTCTACTGACAAGTAATTGGTCTTTGGAACATCCGGATAAACACATCATGTGTGGGTGAGCAATTGGCCCATGGGTTGGGCACAAAGGGTTACAGTGGGTGGGGTGACATCAGACTGGTGACCTGTCACAGTGGGGTTCTGCAGGGCTCCATCCTCAGCCCTGTGCTCTTCAACATCTCCATAAATGAGCTAGATGCAGGACTGGAAGGGACACTGAGCAAGTTCACAGATACAAAACTGAGAAGAACTGTTGACTTCCTCAAGGGCAAAGAGGCCCTGCAGAGAGACCTTGGCAAATGAGAGGGCTGGGCAATCACCAGCTGTACGGAGTTCAACAAGGGAAGGTGCCGGACTCTGGGATGGGGCACCCCTGGACGTATGGACAGACTGGTGAATGAGAGGCTGGAGAGCCGTGCTGTGGAAAAGGACCTGGGGATCCTGGTCACTGGCAAGTTGAATGTGAGTCAGCAGTGCCCTGGCAGCCAGGAGGGCCAACCCTGTCTTGGGGGGCATCAGGCCCAGCATCGCCAGCCAGGCCAGGGAGGGGATTGTCCCACTCTGCTCTGCACTGGAGCAGCCTCACCTCGAGTGCTGGGGGCAGTTTTGGTACCACGAGGTAAGGTATAAAGCTATTAGAGAGTGTCCAAAGGAGGCCAGGAGGATGGGGAAGGGCCTTGAGGAGACGCCATAGAGGAGCAGCTGAGGGCACTTGGTCTGTTCAGCTGGCGGAGACTGAGGGGAGACCTCGCTGC
Organism: Ptilonorhynchus violaceus; assembly: GCA_013397565.1. Classification (NCBI taxonomy): domain Eukaryota; kingdom Metazoa; phylum Chordata; class Aves; order Passeriformes; family Ptilonorhynchidae; genus Ptilonorhynchus; species Ptilonorhynchus violaceus. The sequence goes on from VZRJ01001661.1 coordinate 311,632, forward strand.
ACTCTGCAACCTCATCGAGAGGGGAAGAAGAGGGGCAGACACTGATCTCTTCTGTGGTAAGAGTGACAGGGCCTGAGACACCCTGAAGTTATGTCAGGGGAGGTTCAGGTTGGATATTATAAACAGGTTCGTGACACAGACGATGGTGGAACAGGCTCCCCAGGGAAGTGGGTCACAGCACCACCCTGACAGAGCTCAAGAAGTCTTTGGACAATGCTCTCAGGCACATCGTGTGACTCCTGGGGATGATGCTGTGCAGGGCCAGGAGTTGGACTCGATGACCCCGATGTGTCCCTTCCAGCTCAGCTGGTTCAGTGATTCTCTGACTGTGTGATCAGTACAAAGCCACAGTGCCAGGCAGGAGCGACCAGAGCGCTACTGGCGCCG